>JAPSES010000001.1:7978414-7992053 GCA_029822895.1 Maxillicosta whitleyi
AAACCCCCCCCCCCCCCCCCAAAAAAAAAAAAAAAAATCTATCTAATTTTTTAATTTACAGCATATTTGGGTGTTCCATACCAATAATCTCATAACACACTCAGAAAAAATGTTTACCAATTATTCAAACCATCTCCTGACTGACTAGGTAACAAGACTGGAATCCATTTGTGTGAAAAAATGATGAATATTCTGGGTCAAAGGTCAAGACTTTAATAGCAGATAATGGTATACAAAAGGTCTGTCAGATCAGAGAGTGCATTGGCTAATTACAGGAATAAACACACACTCATTCATTGTCTCACAGTGATCAGATTTGTCACCTGTAATGTGCTCACCATTGTTTCCCAGTGGAGTCAACAGCATAATCCTCAAGTAATTTTTCTCTCATAATAGCCAGAATGATTTATTTCCTTGACGTTTCCTGTGGCTCCTGTTGTTTTATTGATATAGATGAAGGGGAGGGCGGGCAACAGGGAGATGAGCCAAACACTTCATCTCTGCCAACGTCCTTGGAGTTGTGTGTACATACATGTCCACAAGTGTGAGACAGACCGAAAAATGTGAGGGGAAAAAAAGAGAAAACAAAGTACGTATGACTGATTTTTCTGACGGCCTAAAACATCAGCCTTTCATTGGAGGCTCAGGGAGTTTCACAAAAGCAACGTCTCCAGAAAAGACATAAGGGTTGTTGCTCTGTTGAGTAGATTTTTTGTGGAAACGTACCTTTTTTCATTTCGTATTTCTATGCACGTATCCAGTTGTTAGTGTGTTCTTTCATTGGAAGCTCCAAGAATAAGTCTGAATTTGTTTCAATCTCATTTTTATAAATTCAATCAGATTTGAAGTGATCACAAACAGGATACAACATACTCAGTACAGAGGACCCACACCACAGAGGTAAATGGATCCCCACATTTGAATGAAAATCACACCCATTGTAAACGGATCCCATACAATGCGCTTAACCTGTGATGTAGGTGGGTGTAGTCACTAAAAAGATAAGCTGATGATTTCCGATTCCCAAGTCAAACAGATGTGATAACTCAACTAAAAACTTACAAGGTGAAACAAAGAATCCTATCTTAAAACATTATTACTGAATAATAACACAATTTATCCTAAAAATCATATTTTACAGTACAGGTATTTTTATTTTAGGAATTTTGTACTTTTCTCAGACATCTTTCTACTAATATCCTGGGAGTGATGAGTGCTGTTTTCACCTTTTTTTAGTGTCTGTAGTCTTTGCAGTGGTGCTCTAGTATGACATTACAGATTTTAGAGAGTCAAAACCCACTTTCCCGCTTATTTCAAACAATCCTGGGGCTGCTGTGGATTATGCTTCTTTCTATTTGTCTTTTTAATTCACAAGATTATACTTTGCATTTTAAGACGTACTTAAAATAAAAAGTGAGGAAGGGATTTATGCCTCATTGGTAAAAGTAGAGTGTAACAGGGATATTTTCTGCTGATTTAGATCCTGTGCTGCAGGGAATGAAGGGAAATCTGGGGTGTTTGCCCAGTGTGAAGGAGGGCAGCCTTCCCCCGGGCCCTCAGCTCCTCCCTCAGGTTTATCCAGCTCAGAGTCTGTCTTCAGCTTTACTTCAGCCTGGTTTGCGTCTGTCATCCCCCACGCATCTTCACTCATAATCTACACTCTTTCTGATCCAGCCCGCTGCCTGTATCCATCCCCAGAGGTTTGTCGGAGTCGTGTTTCAGATGTGGCTCCAGGAGTGTCGGTTCCTCTGGGATTAGTTTTTGCATTTCATGAGTGTGCATGTCTGTCATAGAAACACAGGCAGAGTCTTAGGTTTATTTCCAGTGGACAGAGAGCAAAAAGAAAAGCTAAAAACTTTTCTTGCAGGCATGTCTTTGTTGTTACGCAAACAAGTCTGCATTTCCATTTTTTTTTTAGTTAATCAGTATCTCCTAATTGTGCTCAAAAATGACTTTTGGTAATGACCACAGATTCAACCAGAATTAACTAAAAATAAAACATGGTGAGAAAGTTTGTATTGATAAACATAATAGAAAAACATTGTTTAAAGGACAAAATATGCACCATTTAGTTTTAGTTTTTACACAGTGTGTTGGAGTCTGTAGAGTGATGTTATTTGTTATCATTTATGTATTGTTTAATCCTTTCCTATTATTCTTAATAATTACTATTTCACTATTTCAATTCATGATTTGATATATTTTATGGGCCAACTGAGATTTTATTCTTAATTAATTTTAATTGTTGGGTCCTAGCTTTGGTTTGGCTTCATTTTTTACTCCACACACTGGGCAGCACATTGTGCTTCCATCTGTAAGAAAATTTTCTATATAAATAAAAAAAAAAAAAAAAAATATTTTTTTTTTTTTTACCTTATTGGACCAAATTTCCAAGTTAACATTAATTACTGTTTCTGCTGTAGAACAAGTCTGGCAGTGACTATACACACAGATCAGACCATACATTCTAACCTGACAGGTAACATGGTATTCATTTAGATGATCTCATAGTGGGAGCTGAGTGGGTTGAATATACTCAACACCAGGGGAACATGTAGTCCTTGAAGCTGATGTGTTAGAAACAACAAATTGACCAGTACACTTATAGTGGAAGCCAAATTGATGAACAGGGGAGGTTGAAAAATAAAAAAGAAACAACAAAATTGACAGGTGTATGAATCTGAGAAACTTTGATAAGAGAGAATGTGTGAAGTGTGTGTGTCCCCAGTGTAAAGTGGTAAAAATCAAAAAAGAAAGTATCTAAAGAACAAACAGATCTCAACCAATCCAGCATCTATGGGAGCAGAACATTACCCCCACCTGTCTAATAGGTTACCTTTATTCCACAAACAACAGGTTTGACCTGAGGTCTAGACTCCACCAAACTCTGAAGGTGTGTATCTGGACCAAGACGTTAACAGCAGATAATCCAGATAGAGGTGGATCTGTATGGATCACAAACATGTGTCCAACACCTCCTACAGATGATCAATAGTTCTGAGATTAGGATGTCCTCTGCTTAGTCCATTTTTGGTTTGTAATAACCACTGCAGACCAGGAACAATCAACAAGAAATGCAGCTGTGGATACACTAAGTCACTCCTTACTTACATTTTACTGCTTCAACACATCAGTTTTCAGTGTAAATCATATATTTTCCTCTGTATTTAATTCACTGATGTTGTAGATGTTCATAGAAGTTCAGAGTAAATGTAAAAGTTATTATATCAAAACCGCAATAATGAAGAAAAAGTGACTTTTTCAGTAAAATCTCTCATT
The DNA here is from genome assembly GCA_029822895.1 of Maxillicosta whitleyi. Classification (NCBI taxonomy): domain Eukaryota; kingdom Metazoa; phylum Chordata; class Actinopteri; order Perciformes; family Neosebastidae; genus Maxillicosta; species Maxillicosta whitleyi. The sequence goes on from JAPSES010000001.1 coordinate 7,981,694, forward strand.
AACTGAACATAAAACAAGTGTGTCCATCCACTGTCATTGATTCAACTCCATGGATTTTACTGGTGAATCAATGTTATAGAAGATGATGGTGTTTTCACATTCACTAGGGAGCCTCTGAACATCCAAATGGGTCATATCTGATGACCATGAAAAGATGAATAACTATTTTACACCAATTATTTATGTGTATTGATAGGATTAGTGGCTTAACAAGTATTAATCATTTTAGATCAGTAGATGGATTTGTTCACCAGTGGTTGGCTGGGTCTTTATGGGTACCACTTCTCCTGTCAGTGCTCAGAATGTCAAACCTGACCAGTGTATGTCGACCTGTGTAAAATTTAGTGCTGACGTTTGGATGATCTGTTTGTTTTGTTTTGTTTAATGGATTTTAATTCTGGTCCACACTTAATAATGAACCATAACAATGGATTAGATTTTTTATTGCGCTTTTCAAGTCACCCAAAGCACTTTCCATTATTGATCCATGACTCATTCACTCTCACATTTCTCCTCTGGTGGTGATAAACTACAGTTGTAGCCACAGCTGCCCTGGGGCAGACTGATGGAAGCATGGCTGCTAATTCGCGCCTACGGCCCCTCGGACCACCACCGAACATTCATACGCATTCATTCACCAGTGTGAGTGGCACTTGAGGCAAGCAGGGTAAAGTGTCTAGCCCAAGGACACAACGGACTGACTAGGATAGAACGGGATTCGAACCGCCAACCCTTCAGTTATTTGACGACCCACTGAGTACACATAGTAATACCTCACTGTAATGCTGGATGCCAACTGCTGTAAAAAGAAGAGGCTTCTGTAGGAATATTGTAGTGCAAAATATGTGGAAGCAACCCACCCCCACAACCCACAGAAAAACACCACAAGCCTTTAATGAAAGAAATGTTTCTTCTCATATGTACACAATTCTGTTTTCAATTTGTCTTATGTGTGACTTCTTCATATTTCTTCTTGTTTTACTGTATATGAGATCTGAAATTGAATTGTTTGCCTGCACACAGAGGTTGTTACAGGCTGTTAAGAAAACGAATGACAAATAATCAGTGAGAAGCCGATGACTGAATGGAATGAATGAAAGTGGCTGTGGTTGTTTGCAGAAGATAGCGCTTACATGTATGTCAGCGGGTGCCATGGAAATATGAAAAAGACAGTGATGTCATCCACAGTCGCTTAATACAGAAATATCACAACTGAGCATGTTTAATCTGAGCAGAATAAGGAAATCTAGTAGCAATCAACAAGCGAATGAGGACAGATGGAAGCCAAATGGAGAAATCACTTGTTGAATCATGACACCATGTGAGCCACCAGCTTTATTCAGAGCTTTTAATTATTCCTCACCACACTAAAGCAACAGGAAAACCTTGAAAAAAAAAAAAAAAGACTTGGCCCAGAGTACAAATAGAAGCATTTGGATACACTGACAAGCATTTTTGAAACAGTGGAAAAAGGCAAAGTATTGTTCAATGTCGAATCTGATTAGGCCCCTGTCAGGGTTGGTAACTATGGCAACTCCAGACAGTGACTGTGGCTTGTTTCCAGTCAGCATCATTTGAGGGAGGTGAGAGATTTCAAGGGGTGAGGGGTGCATGTCTATCTGTCGCCTGCTAAGACGAGCTTTAAGGGGGAAAGAAAGAGCAGGAGCAAGTGTAAGAAAGAGACGGAGCTTGTAGCACATGAAGATCAGAGCATTGAGAGGCTTGTCAACGGTGAAATGACAGACAGGCTGTGAGAGGGAACACGAAATATGAAAGAAAGGAACAACAAAGGGTTCAGAGAAGAGTGACTTCTATTAGCAAAACGAGGAGGGAGAGTGAAATGTTTTGGTTGAAGTCAATTACCGCTCTGGTTGTCTGGAGTAATAAGTCGGGCTGATTCTCCTGCCGTTGTATTCCACTCATTAGTCGGTAGCGGAGGACAAATACAAGGCTTTGACAACTCTACTTTCTACATGTTTGTTTGCAACTGGTGAGGAGCAGCTCACAGGTTCCTCCTGCACAGCCTGGACCTGATAATAACTGTAAGAACAGTCGGTATTCTGCACCATGTTTGGAGCTACTTTTTGTTTTTTTTTTATATATACATATGACTCACTCTGTCTCTCATTTTCTAGATGTCTTTCTTTTCCTCTCTACAACTTATTCACCAGTGTCGTCAGGGAGGGACTTGTTGGTTGCCCCCAGCAACACAGTGCTGCTGATCAAACTGACTGACATTTTTTGTTTTCTTTAAAGAAGCGAGACACTGCATCAGAACCATCATCTCAAGAATAACATCCCACTGGATGAATGTGCAGTACTTTCTTTCTTTTTTTTTTTTTTTTTAACATCCAGCATAAACAAAGCGGAAGGAGGATGTGCTACCGATGGTGTGCGACAGAAACAAATGCAGACCAGACACCTTATATATAAGGTGCCACCTTATAAGGTGTCTGGTCTGCACTTGTTTCTGTCTGTCTGTCTGTCTGTCATTCCCTTCTGATAAAACTGAAGCTGCCATTTGAAGGTAAACCAGGAATATTTAATCCTATTCTAAAAAGCCCAAATGTTCAGAAAGCCCTTCAAGTGAGATGTTCAAGTGAATTGATCAGAACACATGAAAGGAGAATTGGAGGATGTTTGATGAGTCTGTGTCTTTGAACATCTGGAGTTAAAACACAACAGAGAAACTGCGGGCTTCGAATATGGAAGGCCAACCATCCTTTGAACAGTGACAAGTGAGGATCTGATCAAAATGTCACACTGTCAGAAAAAAGGGCAGAGTAGAAGTGAACCCTCTGGAGGATAAAAGCCTGTAGGTGAAGATCACTACCTCTAATGCCAAATATGCATATAAGTCACACCATGAGTGGGTGAAAGAGTTGTCTCATGGTCTGAAGAGTTCTACAGTACCATCACAGGAAAAGAGTCAGTGGAAATAGGTGGACACTAGTAAGTGCTGCAATAACATCATGTTTCTTCAGAATCTAAGTGCATTTTCACACAATGTACTCAGGTCCGAACCATACTTGGATACATGCACACCTTTCCCACAGATGTTGTGTTTACACGTGGCAGTGCTCGAGTACGAATGAGTGTTACAGGGGTGAAACGGTGTGGGAGGAGTTCCATGGCTGTCGTACAAACATAGAAGTCAGAAGAAGACAAACCCTTACTTACCTGTTCGCATGTTTGAGCGACCTTCTTTATCCCTTATATACCACAGAGCGATTCGGTCGGTAAGGCGAACTCGTGCCACTTGGATCTGAAGGTTTTTCAGGAGACAACAGCAGTCTTGTGGTGCTGAACCCACTTCTGTTGTGGAGTGGTGATTAGGTCACTTCCAGCACGGATCGCATTCACACAGCAGTGCACCATAGTGGAGTACGGGCAGCCCGGCCCCAGGACTACATTCTCAACTACACTCGTGCACAGTGCTCAAGGATAGAACGGTTGAATTTACATGGGTACATGTAAGCAGACTTTAGGGTCCAGTGTAAGAATGTTTTCACACAGCGTACTCAAGTCCATATCAGAGTACGCTGGAGCCCAAAGTCCTGCTTAAATGTATCCATGTGAATTCAACTGTTCCATGCTGGAGTATCGTGCCTGGTTCCAACTGAGAAGGTAGTCTCGCCTGGGTACAGACTGCCTGTAAGTAGCGCGTTGCCATGTGAATGCGATCCGTGCCAAGTCCAGAAGTGACCTAATCACCTCTCCGGAACAACAGAAGTGGGTTAATCACCACGAGACGAGCGCTCCTCGTCTCCTGAAACAGCTTCGGATCCACATGGCACGGGCTCGCTTTATCGACCAAACTACTCTGCGATACATCAGAGACCACGAAGGTCACTCCGCTTCTATTTGCCTCAAACAGACAAACAGATAGATAAGGGTTCATTAGTGTTCTTTTATTGGAAGCTCCGAGAATAAGTCTGGATTCGTTTCAATCTCATTTTTATACATTTAATCAGACTTGAGGTGATCACAAACAGGATACAACATACTCAGTACTGAGGACCCACAGCACAGAGGGAAATGGACCCCCACATTTGAATGAAAATAACTTTTATCACTCTGATCCCCTACAATGGGCTGACCCTGTTAAAAAGATAAGCTGATGATTTCTAACACATGTGATGCCTCAACTAAAACAAAGAATCTTATCTTAAAATATTACAACTGAGTAATAACACAATTTATATAAAAATCTCAATATCTGAATTAAAATCATATTTCGCAGTACAGATATTTTTTATTTTAGGAAAAAAATTACATGAAATTTCTACTCTTCTGTTGTCTTCTTCTGACTTCCACATTTGTAGGATAGAGACAGAATTCCTTCCACGCTGCCACCTACTGTTTCACTCCTGTAACACCCATTCGTACTTGAGGATGGACCACGGTATGGACATGTGAACACAAAGGTGGGAAAGGTGTGAACGTGTCCAAGTACAATACGGTCTTGAATGCACTGTGTGAAAACACCCTAAAACTTTGTGAATGTTTATACATTTTGTTATATTAACTGATCACTGGACTGAAACAAACAAACAAACAAACAAAACACAAGTGAAAACATCTGATCTCATCTAAATCAGTCATGATGATTCAATATCTGAAAACACACATAAAAATACTCTGAAGTTCAGTACTTTAACCTTACTGAGTTATTGGATGACCTAAGGAGACTTTGTTACTTTTTTGACATTTTTAAAATTGTTTTTATTGTTATGTAGAAAATCAAGGGTAATGAAGTTACCATATTTGGTTCCTAACCCACAAAAAATTTTAGATAAATCTAGATTTTAAAAAAATATATAAGAAAAATATATTTAAATATATATTATTTGTTTCCAAAGTCGAAAATATAGACAGATGTCTTTGGCACAGGAACACATTTTACCTAGTTTTCTTTCAATCAAAAATGCTGAAGTGAGAGTTGGGTACTTGGCTAAAAAAAGTATATTTAAGGTGGTACTCCACTGTAAAAATATACCACTGAACCACTGAACTAAAGCATTGATGTGACATTCTGCTAATGGTTATTATTGACTTGATATGTGTTGATAAATTCTGCTCTTTTTCTAATTCGACATTATTGACCCCAAACGTCAATGGAACAAATGTAAAAAGATGCAGGAGTGTTGAACAAGTTCCATAATATAATTATGATTCATCTTCAATACATCCATAAATATATTTACCTGTAGCACACTGTGATGTATACACTACATGAACATAACAGGTTCATGTTTCCTTAAAACCTATGATTATTTTTGCCACTTCCACTCATATTGAACAAAAATGATCATATTTCTACTGCATGCTCCGATCACTCAACTTTCTCTCTCTCTCTCTCTCTCTCTCTCTCTCTCTCTCTCTCACACACACACACACACACACACACACACACACACACACAAACTGACAGGTCTGTTCTAAAGTAACGTGTCAAAAATGTCAACCACTGAGCGTGAAAAATGCCCACTGTTCCACATTTAACTTTTTGGCAGTTAAGAGTACACATTCATTTCATTTATAGTTCAGTGCATTTTGCCATAACTGTCAGTGTGTCACTGATGGACTCAAAATAACAAGTGTAAGTACAGACAAACTGACACACAGTGTGACTGGGCTGACTCTGCAGCTCCCACAGCTCAGCAGGTAAATACTGTAGATTTAAGGTCTTATTTCAACACACTGTAGAGTAAAAATACATACAATGACACTTATGGACAGGCTGAAGTGACTCATAAGCAGATCTTCAGTTTGTGTCCAAAGTTTTTCACACTTGTATGGTTGTTTCTGACAAGTTTTTTTTTTTTTTTTTGGTGAACTCAGAAAGTACATAATTCGCTCTCTGGTAACATCTGGTTGTGGCTGCATCATTATTGTAAATGTGCCCTTAAAACAAAAAGGGTGAGTGAGAGACTGTCAGACGTGTTGACAGGACTCTGTAATTGGCATCACAGTGATCACCATCCCTGCTGTCACTGTCTGTGCTCAGCTGTTGCACAGTGATGTACAAGTTACTTCCAAACACTAATACATTACTTGTTACTGTTCTTCTAATAGTACCTTCTCAGAATTACAATGCGTTACATGTCCCCTGTGTTACTCTTGTATTAGTTTTGAGTTGCATAGACTCTCACCATTGTAAATAGTATAGTAGAACCTGCTTCGAAAGTCACATACAAGACAGCAAAATTATTGGAGCAATCATGATACAAGGTGGAACCTATATAATATAAAGAAGCAGGTTGAGAGAAGAAACATGAAGGGCAGGAACAGAAGGGAAGAGGCAGTGATTTCTGACATTAGAATAGTGCATACTGGGCAAAATGAAACACAGCATAGAATAGGACAAGACATAGAAGGAAAGTGTGATCATTGTGGTTCATCTGAATCAGAACAGCATGTTCTATTTGAATGCAGGAGATATGAAGAAAACAGGAAAGTCCTGAAAGACGCAGCAGAGAAAGCTACCATTGAGTATAGGAAGTCTTTGTATGTTTTGTCTCAGGAATCTCATTGTGTTCTTAAAGGAAACTGGACCGGACTGACAGCATTTAGGTTTTTAATTTTACTGTATTTCTGCACCTTTAAGGTGGTTGACATTAAAAAATAGAAGAAGACCCCCCCAACACAGAGCATAGGAGAGCCTTGAGACACCCTCATGTGCACCCTGAAGTACATGGACAGATAGTTCAGTAAGTAAAGCTACAGTCTGTGATGTTTGAACCCCAGCAGGAACGCTTCCATTCTTGTCAACAAATGGGGGGTGCTGGTAGATAAGTCCACCACTCATTAAGAACTCTAACTAGTCATTACTGATCACATAACTAGCTCCTGTAAAGCAGGATTAGTGTTGATAATGAGCATATGTCAGACTGTCTTCTGCCATCTTCACCCATTGGCTGAACACCAACAGGAAGTAGAACTTTCCTGCTGCATTTTACGCGTCTTTAAGATCTCAGGGTTGCTGTTCTTGTTTTGTTTTTTTTTTTGTTTTTTTTACATTTAAGCAATTATATGGGCGAAAAGTAACGCAAGCACAGTTGAACATGTACCCAGTAAAATATTACAGAAAATTGATTAGTAATGCATTACAGCAAGAAGTAATCCATTACTGTAGTGCATTACTTTTGTACCACGTTACTCCAAACACTGCTGTTGCATCCACCTCAAAAACACCCCAGCAGTATATTTGATTTATTTCCCGGTGGCGCTCTTTGTCTGTTGAGTAAAAACTCTGGAAATCATCTTTCCAGTGAGAATCATGTCCCCGTTTCCTCTTTTACACACAGCCACGGTCTGAGAGTAAATGACGAGCAGCAGGTCTCAGAAGTGACTGCTCAAAGCATTGATTCTTTTCATGTGGCATTGACTTGTTTCATCCAATGGTTGCTCTGCGGTTTCACAAAGCTACCCCTCCATGACTTTGATTGTGTTTTAGCTCTGAGTAGGCACACCCACATGGTTTTTGGTCTCTGTTGTTTAGGTTTGGGAATACAAAAATGGAGGTGGAGAATATTTAGTAGTGTATACTCGAGACGCCTTCGGGTTTGATGTAATTATCAGTTTTCTCTCACAGGCTCCGGAGATGCAGCAAAATGTGTATTTTTAGGAGAAAAGTAAGGTTAGTTTATATTCTTGGATGGGAAAGTGATACCGTTCCCTTAAGGCTTTTAAACTTTAACTCCGTAAGATAAAAACCTTTAAAATGAAAGCTTATATGAAGGCTTTTACATGATTTGCTGGGTTTATTTCTGAGCTGGGTTCCTCTGAAGTTTTCTCTTCATACAACAGCAGCTGTGTTGACATCAGACAAGGTCACACCCACAGCTGCGCCGGAGCTGTTCACCATTTGGATTACAGTGATAATCCTTTTATTATTTGACAATATGCTACCTGGGTCTGGGCTGACCTCTACGGGGATGTGATCAGTGTTTGTGTAGTGTGTGTGTGTGTGTGTGTGTGTGTGTGTGTGTGTGTGTGTGTGTTTGTAAGTGTACTGCAAAGAGTGATCCTGTCACTATCCATACAGAGATGATAGTTTTGACTCCAGTCACTATTTGAGTTATCGGCTAAAATAAGACACGGTGATGTGATCTTTGCCTGAGACTTGATCAATGGACAAAATTACCGCAGACTCCCAAAAGGCCAATATTGTTGTGTGGTAATGGAAATGCACTGCCACATGAGCAAGGCTTTCTCCCAAAGTAATCCACATTGATTTGTGGGGCCACTTTGATAAATTGAGAGGGTTTGGGTTTCGTGTTGTCCCATTGCAAAGTGCTCAGTTCCCTGTGTGTTCCACTATGTTGTATAGTGTGTGTGTGTCTGTGTGCGTGTGTGTGTGCTCGTATTTAACCTTTTGTCTCTCTTTATATGACTAACCTTAAAGAGAAGTGATCCTCCCCTCTCAGAGGAACGCTTGATTGCTCACCACTTATTTTCATATGGTAATGATTAGTATGTGGGTGAAAATCCCAATTAATATTCATGGGACAGTGGGTGCACATGCCGTCAATAATTCAAAGCAGCAAAAGAAGAAAAACTCAGCTTTTGGGGGCTGATGTTGGAGATGAAACCTGCAGTGAGTTCATTCTCATTAAAAGGAAAGTGTTAAACATAAATGAAGTGGTTATAAGGTTTTCAAATACAGGGCCCAGAAAGTGAGCTGACATTTACCTAATGCCTTCAGTTATGCTTTATTCAGGTGTTTTGCAGACAACATTGTGGTGGGACAGAAATTAATTGGGGCAGAAATACCCTTGAAAGTTAATCACACACCCGTGAAATTAAAACGAGGGGGCAAATAATGCACAGCTGCACACAGGCAGTAGAGGAAAATGCTGACATCACACAAGTTCTGAGCTGCATCAACAAACAAACAACTAATCTAACCAACTAAAACCTCATCTGTGAAGAAGCCAAACAGTATTAGTCCTCTGTCCAGAGCTTTAATAGTATAGTCAAACACAATGTTAGCTGTAAAAATGAAGAGTTTGTTTTATTTTATATGTTTCAATGAAATCTGCACCCAAAAAAAAAAACAAAACAAAAAAAAAAAACCTTGAAACTTGTTACTTGGTGCCAGTTTGAGGAACAACGTTCAGTTCAGATTTGGTTGTAATGAATATATATCTTTGTGAAATTGAGATGTCTGCAAAACTAAAGCATAGGCTTAGAAGATAAAGGTTTACACGTTTAAACACACATTTACGCAGCTTTGGATTTGATTATACATGTGATAATCAAGTAGTCATTGAATGCAGCACTAATAATAGTGCAGTACAATGTTAATTTAATCCACACAGCTTTGGGTTTTGCTCTTTTTTGTGTGTCTTTAACACTCTATAATCACATATAAACTCTAATTAGTCTCCACGAGTGAAAACGGTGTGTTGCACGTTGAAATACTTAAGTGAAATGAAGGTCAGCATTGTTCATTTGTTTATGCCTTCCTGATGAAATGATGAATGTGCTCTGTGGACTATCGCCGTCGCCTCAGGCTCAGCACAATCATTTGCATGATGCAAGCTTTTCTCGGGTGTCATTCTACAATTATTCTGGTAATGAGAGCTGTGAAAACAGCCCCCTCAGTCAGAGTTGTTAAAATTCTGAAAACATATTAAATAAGGCTTTATTTGAGGTTATTTCATCGATAATTTACAGTCTCATACTTAAAAGCTGTAACAATAGACTTTTCAATGTCATATTTGTAAAGAAAATAATTAAATAAAAATAATAAGTGTTGAAGCTGATCATTGGGACTCCATAATGTCTTTTAAAGTAGAAAAAGAAAAATAGAGGAAAAAAAGGAAAATACAATTACTTCTACTTCTACTGCTACTACTAATAATAATGTTAAACGGATAGTTTGGGATTTTTAACATGAATCTCTATGACATCGGTGTAGTACATCCACACTGACTTACCCTATTTACCCTATTTACTATCAGTGTTCTGTCATGCTGCTGACTGTTGCGCACTAGTCAACAACTTATTTCAGCAGTGAACCAGGTCGACTAGCTGTCATATTGCAGCAGCGCGCAGGGATACCAAGAGAGAGAAAGTAGGGCCAAGTAATTACGATGTGTGACTTTTTGTGGACATTGTTTTGTGATGCAAATAAATCACTCTTTTGAACACATGCTGTTTTGAGAAGAAAAACGTTTCATTTAAGTGACCCCGCAAAACTTGCCGGACTACTTTCATTTTGACCAAAACCGGACCAGAACTGGGCTCACAGGACACTGTTGGGGGTAAGTCAATGTGGATGTACTACACTGATGACGGGATGAAATACAGATTCATATGAAAAATACACAACTATCCCATTAAGGTCGGT
>JAPSES010000001.1:8011147-8021932 GCA_029822895.1 Maxillicosta whitleyi
CAGTACTGACCCATGGAAGGATCAGAACTATTGGTGCAGTTAAATCCACTGAATGTCTCCTGGAGTCAAAACCAAAGATGGTGACGTCAAATATTGCATGTGTGACTATTTTTTTTTTGGCCGGGCAGTGTATATCACAATATAACTTTTCATCGATTGAAATATGAGACATACATTTTCCAGCCAATCATAATTAAGTAGCACACTGAACCAATCACAGTAGACACATGTTAAGTTAGGTTGGCACACACAGGATTAGAGCCGCCACAGCAGAGGCATAAAAGCTGAGAGATGGACCATCAAATCATGTTGTTTTACTTTCGGTTTCCACCAGTTATCACACGGATGTACGCACAACTTGATAGACGGGGGAGGGGGGTTACGTAACAGCGGGGGATTGATTCCAAGAGCGGTGGGAGGTACTTCTCCATAAGTACTGCAAAATATGCATTTCTCTTGCTCTCTCTGCCTGATGTCTTCATAACTAAATTATAAGTAACGGAACATTTAAGATTGACAAAGAATTGTGATTTGATTTATACTGTGATACATATCAATATTGTCTGATATGAGAAAAAACATAAAAAAAAACGCAATATGATTTTTTTTTTCCATATCACCCTACTCTATTGGCTTTTATTTTACCAGCTGTCAGTTCTTTAGCAATTCAACACTCACACACCCTGTAGTCGTCTCTTAATTTACTACACCGAACCAGTGAAAAACCTCTTTGACAGCATTGAACCATCACTAAATCCGAAGACGCAATGTGATATCAAAACAAAAGCTCAGCGTCTTATTTTACCTGTGACTCACGCAGCGCTACACCATATGTTCACCACCTAAATAAAACACATTTCACACCACATGGTGATGCTTTTACAATGTATTGCAAATATACTTGAAGGTTACAAGGTGTTGCAAATACAGACCGACCAAAAATACTATGCACATAAACAAACATCATCACATATACTGTAGAAGCGAAGATATTACTGAGCTTTGAATGGGAAAAAAAAAAAAAAAAAGACAGGTAGCAGATATTTTCTGTTGCAGCAGTGACGCGATAAATGTCAAAACTGCCGGTGAGCTACAAAAGAAGCGTCTTGAATGCGAATGCTTGATGCTTTAGCGATGAGGTGATTGACAAGGTATCTAAGTTTAGGGTGGCCCTCTATGTCGCCGGCCGCCCTAGACCTGTGGTTTGACAAAAGCAAAATGATTACTTTGGTTTGTGTCCAGGGCAGCCTCAGAAAATCCAGTTTACAGCTCAATAAACAGGATGCTATATTAACTGCGAACTCCTGGTGGCAGGTTCACAGAGCTTTCTAACCAGGCATGGCAGAGCAGAGCTGACACACTTTGGCAGAGGAAGAAACACTCTTACCCACACAGACAGAGCCACTGAAGAAGTAGTGCATGAAGGCATAACAAGCATATATTAGCCATAATCCAGAAGCATGAACCTGCATGTACTGTACCAAACACAACGCTGGAGCCCACAAATCTACCCTTATTCATATACTGCAATATGAAGCAACTCGTTCACATACTAACTGCCATTATGCAAAGTACATGTATAGTCACATAATGATGAGTGTTTTAATGGCGCAAAGGATGGTATTCGTCAAACATTAGACATTTGCCATAGTCAAAACACAAGGCAGTTTGCTGTGATTATGCTGACCATGAAAAGACAGTGTGTTTTCATTACGGTCATGTCTTGTGAGACAAATCACTCTTCTTGAAACGAAAAAAAAAAAAGGCAATCGTGAATTATTGAAAGCAGAGGTTGGGGGGGGGGGGCTTTAAATGGGAGGAAGTTGGAGTTGAGTAAATGGACGATAAAAGGTAGAAATTAGAAAAGAAAGGGCTGGAATGTGCTGGCAGAAAGGACAAAAGAACCAAATCAAGAAATCATGGAGCCTTATCTAAATGCAAATGTGTGAGCTAATTTCAAACCAGCCAATTTTCTCAGCCGCCGTTTCATGTGTGACTGGAAACGACTGCATTTAAGTTTAACCGTCACTAACACACTTACATTTATTTACCAAATTACAAATTCTCTTTAGTAGAAGAACAGCTCGGTGTTATTTCTCCGTTGAATGCTGAACTGAAAATATTAACTAAATCTAAAGTTAAGAAATAAATACTTGGTGTTTTAAAAGCACAGACTACGAAGTTTGTTGAAAATAAGAAAATAACACTATAACATAATAACACTGCCTCAAAGCACCGTGTGAAGTCATAGCATGGTCATTTTTCTTTCAGTGTTTTACAGTTTTATATTTTAAGGGAAAATATCTCAAAACCAGAGCTAAATTAAAAATGGACTTGAACTTTGCAAATATTTTACTACCCAAAGCCTTTAGCTTAGACAAAACATTCGTACGTGCTAAAATAGGCACACATAATTATCATTTTCAGCAATTATTTATTCAGCTTCATTGCTTACTGAAAGATTGCCTTGTAACACACAACTTTTGAGTAGTTAGCAAAAGCACAACAAAAATGATTACTTATTTCCTTCTCGAAATAGTAACAATTAATTCTACTCCAGTTTATTTATTTATATATCATTTTTCATACAAAATGCCTCACATAATGATTCACATAGAAGGTCGAAGAGCTTTAAATACTATTAAACAAGTGGAAAATGTGCCTAAACTTTATTTTTACCACATAAAATATACACAGAGGTAATAACCAGGAGGTAATAATGGGGATAAGGAAACTAATGTAGTGTTTTTGAATTATTCACTGATCATTATTGTCTAATTGAAAAAGATCCCCAAACACTCAGTTAAAGTGTGGAAAAAATGTTGATAGTCACCACAGCAGATTAGAAAAAGGTTGCTTTCAGACTCATAAAAACCATTTGTGTAGTAGACTGTTGTGAATATCATCTTACAGACATGTATTAAAGGGGTCATATTTTGCTAAATCCACTTTTATTAGTCTTTGGTTCATTTATTTGTGTATTTGGGGCCTAATAGTTCATAAAGGTAGAATTTGAACCCTCCAGGTGCTACAAAGCTATCTTTATATTCATTTTGGCAGAAAATCAAGTGGACCTGTTTCAATTCCTGCTTAAATTACATTTTCTAACTAGTTATGTCAAAGCATTTGCACATGTAAGATCAAGACTTCCATAAACATTGAAAATTTCTCCGTGTACGCCATAACTGTTTATCAGCAGCAGTGACTGTAGTAAAAACTGAAAATATGCCCAGACTTCAAGCAATTTCCTAAAATGTTCAGCTGTTGGTTATATTAACGAACAGGATGGGACAGAAAGCACAGTCAACAACATGGGGGGTATGGGGTTTGAAGTGGCTCATGTGCATTTAAAGGGCCAGTGCTCAAAACAACATTTCTGGTGTCATTAGTAAGAAATAGGGTTGAAGATGAACCTGTGGAGTTGAATTAATGAAGAATTCAGACCCAAGCAGAGCATTTCCAGTTTATGTAGACCACAGGGAAATGTTTTAAAATGCATAATTCCATTAAAAAAGCAAAATATAACTCCTTTATTTTCTGTTGTTGTGCAGTGTGTTAAGTTTTCTCATTAATTTTTTTTTTTCTGACCCTAACCCAAAATATGTTTCAAATCAGATAATAGACAGACAAAAGGCACCTAATTCTGATGAGAGGAAGGAAAAGTATGAAGTCTCACACTTATTTTTCTTGCGATTATTTTATGAATCTGTTGGCTTATTATTATTACAGTCTTCTCACAACTTCAAACACACATGCTGTGCATCTAACTGCCCAAATTAAAAAAAAAATAACTATCAAGTATTAACTAACAGTTTTAAGATGAAAATCATTACTTTAATAACACAATGCCAGATTTATCAATGATAAAGTGCCAAATGTGACCATTTCATTATCAGCAGCAGCTGTAAATAGTCCAAAAATCCACATCGAAATATACTTTCTCACTCACTTAGTACATTTGCACATCCAATAACACACAAAAGCTCAAACATACTTAGCTGCTCATACAAATGATTATATTCTTTGTGTTATTATTCACCAGTTTCTGCAGTGCATCAGTACAGCTCTATTAATTCACACTGGCTTGAGCATGGGAAGGAAGGAAAAGCTTTGTGCAACATTTAAGGGGAAGCGTTTTGTGTTTGACAACGATTTCAGTGCTGCCACTCTTGCCTGCCATCCTGTGTAATTAGGGAGCTATGAAGGGTCTCTGTCTCCGCACTTGAGTTTTTTATTGAAACTGTACAAATGCACAAGTTTTTCATAAATACAGACATAACAAGAATAGTCACAGACACACAGTCCCTATGTGTCTGTGAAAGAGTATGGATGTATGGAAGGTACCAATAAATCAGGCTTCCAGACATGTTGTTTCTGTCTGTGCTTTTTTTGTTTTGTTTTGTAGAACGTATGTGTTGTGTGTCTTCGTCTGTGCATTTTCTGCCCCCCTCTTCCTCAGAGGCCTGTTATTCTCTGACTTGACCCAGATGGAGAGGCTTTAGTGGGAGATGTAGTCTACTGCCAACTGAGATGGGCCCCGCAGGACCACCTGTCAGGAGCTGCTAAAGGAAAACAGAGAGACAGGAAGTGTGTGTGTGTCAGACACAGAGACACAGAAGATGAAAACAAAACTTGCAGATACTGTTCGTACTTGAGTTTAAGAAGTATGAGCCAAAGGTGGTGATTTAGGGTGGAGATGCATCGTGCAACAAAAACAAATCTGCAGCAAATGTTGCAGTACTTCAAACAGAAGGAAAGAACTCAAAAATAGCTTTGGGAGAGGATTACTCCCATTCACATGTTCTCTGTAGGATTTTATGATTTTATGGTGAGATTTTCTTCTGTTCTTTCCAGTCATTTTACAGAGCTGGCAGGAGACCAGAAGAAGGAGAAGCTCCTGAAATGAGAACTACCCTCATGTGTACCATTATGACATTTTATCTTTTTTATACACATGGAAGTGCGCGTTCGTAAATCCCAGAAAAGCTCAGCCACTCCAGATTGTATTAAACCCCCACTGGTCTCACAGCACACCTGTAGATTTCAGCATGTTTCTGTCAGTTAAGGAGAAGAGTTAAGGCAACACAGTGTTTGTTTTGCCTGTGCATACATAAGGAGAATAAATGGCACTTAAAGCATTTCAGGCAAGACACGTTCATCACATTTCACCATTTAGCACAGAATAACATTTGGCATTTCATGACTGGATGAATGATGCTGTGGAACAATATAAGTAAGCAGGACACAGACCGTCTCTGAGGTCACTAACACAATGTTTGTATCAACAAACAGTTCACGGTTTGCAGGAGGAGGCTGAGGCAGTAGAAGATGTGATATGAAAATCTGTTTTAGGCTGATGTAGTGATGAGGTGATCACAGAAGAGCCCAAATCAGTGAATGATGGATCAGTTATAAAGTGCACTAACCGGGGGCTTGAGCTGTGAATCACTTGTGACTAGATAGAACATTTTAGCTCCCAATTTGCAGAAAGAGTGGTTTATCATGTAGGAAGTATGTAGGTCACATTTGAATTTGGTTAACCAGCATAATTGTAGAATTACCTGTGACTCTTAGCTGTGCTATATTATCAGTTGTATGATAATAAAAGCATGAATAACAACAGCTGCACACAGAGAAAATTCAACCAAATTGCCTGTAATTTACTATTGATGGTGAATCAACTCATTGACAAGACTGGAGTTTTATTTTCGCTCAGAAAAGGTGACATGCAACAAGTCAGGTACAGAAATGTAATTACTGATGAGATCTAATCAGGCTGCAAATACAGGCGTAACTGATCCACTGTCTGTTTTACACTACATCCCTTGAGTTCCCAAACACATTTTAACAGGGAGTTTAAGAGGCCAGGGTGATGTGTCTCAAAACAAAAACATATTAGTGTTGACACAACCTTAGTTCTTTTAATAAAAGTTTTAGCAGCTGTCTCTGTTATTGTCAGTCCCTGTCCCTGTTGCATTTTAAGTTTGGGAGAATAACACATGAGAAGAGGAGATTTCTCACAATGTGGTAGGATGTCTGTGCTGGAGCTGAGTAATAAGGACAAAAGCAGATGCACAAAGCTTTTGGTTTGTTGGGATAAAACTTTTGGGGGAAAAACTGTGTTGCTAAGCAACATCATTTGCATCTCTCACGATCCTTGTTTGATTCTCAAACTTGTTTTTGGCTCTGTGTAGATGTTTATACGAATATATATTCAAGTTCATCTCACTCCAACACTGGCTGTAGTAACACACATGTTGACATGCTCTACTTTAGTCCAGTCATTCATCAACAGGGCCAGAAAATATGAAGGTACCTGCGGATGAGACATTATTGACAGATAAAACTACTGTTCACAGTAAGTGTCTTCCACCCAGTCCCAGTGGAGTACCTATATGTGAGTGTGCAGTTGTGAAATGAAGCATGCACAGCAGTTGTTAATGTGAATATTGTTAACCTGGTGCTGACATGTCTTGCTCAGGGACACTTAAACAAGGTGGATGTCTACTAACAGTCAGACTTCACCCTCAGTACTCCAGCTGAAGAGTGGCCTCTCCAAAGCTATCTCACTACCAGCCTGAATAAAGAGAGTGCAGTTTTCTTTATACACAAGGCAAGTTAAAAGAGAGAGAACAAGGTGTGTGTGTGTGTGTGTGTGTGTGTGTGTGTGTGTGTGTGTGTGTGTGTGTGTGTGTGTGTGTGTCACGGGACTGGTCACAGTTTGCCTGTCACCTCTGCTCAGTTTGCATTAGCACTGCCACTCTGCCTCCCACTGCTCCTCAGATCACATCCTGTCTTTTCACATCCTGAGTATCTGCATTCAAGATTAGATGGTGTTGGCAGAGCATCTCTGCTTTTTGCTCCGCAAAACTAAAGTCTATTGTAGTAGCTAAAAGAAAGAAAAAGATTAAAGAAGCTGCTCGAACAGTGATGGGAAGAACACTTAAATTCAGATCAAATCAAGGTCAATTTTAATTTAGCTTTTGTTCAATAACTTGTTGGTGATTTACTCCAGGACGAGGCGTATTACAACCTCAAACTCTCACGAAGTTGCTTTGTGATAAAAAATAAAAATAAAAAAAAAGGTTTGTTACATAATCAGAAAAGCTCCTCAGTCGATATCAGTGTTATTATAGATAAAAAAAAAAAACAAAAACTAAACTTACAACTAACCATGACAATATTACTTGAAAAATGGGAAAAGGTGAAAAGGGACCTACTTTAAACACAAATTGAAGGTTAAATCAGTTTCATTTATAGCATCTGTAAATCACAGCTCTCTTGGTAATGGCTGACACACTAACATGGGGTTCTATCATACCAACATTGTTTGATGTAACCTTTTAGATTTTAATCCAAATCACATTTGCAGACCACCCCACACCTCAGACCATGGTGCGGACCAGACAGCTGGTCCAAACAAAGGAGACAGTTTCAGTCTAGATGAAGCTGAACCATGTTTCAGTTAATCTACTGTGTGAAAGCACTTTTTGTACAGTTTCACAACAAAAAACAAATCGAAGGATAGTACAAATGAAATGAGCTAGCAACATGTTGTCATCATACGCAGGCTTTTGTATAAACACATGAAAGAACACGCAGCACACATAGATGATGCAGCTAGATGAAGGTATATCATCCAAACCTTGGATTTTCAACTATAAAAACTGACTAAAACTACAATATGATTATAATGATAAGGATAATAATTCCCTAACTAAATTAACTAAAACTAATGTGCGAGGAACTAGTCAGAGATCTGCTGTAATGCTTAAATGTGAACTCCACACTGATGGAACAAACTCGTATATATGTGCTGCTCAGCTTTCCTTAAACTTTGTTAGTGTTTATTTGATCATTTATCATACGGTCTGTAGGAAATCAAATTTTGTTCTACTCATAAAGTGACAATAAAGAAACAGAATTAAATATCAATAAAAGGAAACAGATATGAGATATTGGTTGATCCACACAATAATATAATCCAGACTCATGCTTCCCACAAAGACTCGACGATGTCTCCCATAAGGCAGAGCTTTTTATAATCCTATTTCCTTTTTTTTCATAAGTCCTTTTTTCTTTTCTTTTTTTTACATTTCTAACTTTGTTTGTCACAGAGGGAAGGTGCATCTATACACATCTGCAGTAACCATCTTTGAGTCTTTATTTCCATCTTTCCATCTACTCATTATGCGTAAAATGACAGGAAGTGACAGGTATGGCATTGGACAAAGGAAAGAGCAGAGTGTGAGAGAGCATGGCTGGCTGGCTGAACAGGAACCTTTCGGATCGAGATAATGCCAGATGAATGATGTCCTCCCCAAGGCCCTGAGAAGCAGGAAGTGTGGCTCCATATTAATTAGAATATGAATTAGATAGACCTCCTTATCTGATAGCTCATATGAGGAAGAGACGCATGATCCAGGCAGCAGCATTTCTGCAGAACATTCTGCATCGGGCATGTTCACAGTGCACAGAGAAGACATTAGTGTAAATATATTAATACTGTGCATGAAAATAATGTTGATTACTTGGCAACAACTGTCTTTTTAACACTGGTAACTTATCTTAATGTATATAGAGTACAAGCAGGCAAAATTGGCTATGTTGAATGTAGAAGCAGGTCTAAGAAAAGCTAGAAGATCAGTAAATTACACAAAATACTGCTCCAGAAAATGGAACCGCTCCAAATGACTTGAACTCCACTGACAACCTCTGGGTTGTGCCAAAGAAAATGACAGATGGTTACATCTCAGCTTCATGAGCCTCATGAAAATCAAGTTTATTCACCAAATATACTGAAAGTTTTTCAATTCTGCCTAAGTTAAAGGAGTCGTATGTAGGTCTGTGGCCAAAACTGCTACTGCAGTCACATTCAACATTCTATAATCCCCCCAGACCAGGGGTTGTCAGATCCAGCATGAGGAGCTACCATGGCAAGTGGTGGTTCCTACACCACTATAAAGACCGGCCTGGTCACCGGCTGTCAGTGGCTCTTAACGGGTGATGAGACCATGGGAGAGCTGCACCCTATGAGGACCAGCATCGGTCTTCAGATTCTTCATTCCATCATTCAAAAGCATCTCCTACACATTTCCTTGTTTTGTTTCTCACTTTGTCATGACATATTTGGGAATAAAAAGAGGCCTTTTAGGTTTAGTCACATCAGACATTTGTGATCAGAAATGTTCCAGCTGCAGCTCAGTGGGAACTACCGACTTGGATGCTGAAACCCTACTGACTTCATGATTGGGAGACCCTAACCCTGACGCAAAACACAAAATGATAATACATTTCAAATGGGAATATTCTGGACTACTACTGTCAGCGATATCAGTATTTGAAATAAACATGATTCCTTAATGTCTGGTGACATTTAGGGCTGTTTTATGATTACTTGGAACATTATTCTTATGTGAAGCTCCTTTAAAGGTTTACTTTCACACAGTCAGATCTATTTCTATTACTATTATCACTGAGCCTGTTGTCCTGCTCTATCACTGTGGAAAACTTACTGTGTCTGAGGTGATACTAAGCCCAAAACGCTGTGACAGTGCATCTGCAAAATGAGAAAAGAGAAGTACAAGTCAAAATGAGGCAGCGCTTTGTGGGATTAAAATGCAAAATAGCACATAAGAAGTGTGTCTTCGTCAAAACTTGCTGTTTCCAGGCTGTAGCTGCAGCTCAGAGGTCGTTTTTTTCATAAAGCAGGTGGACTTTCAAAGCAATAAGGTACAGATGGAAAAAAGATAATCCTGCAGCTCCATCACCCTGATTATCACCTTGTGAATTGTTCAGAAAAAAGAAAACAAAAGTGTATTTGTGTGTAAATGCACTTTGTGTTGTCTATTTTTTATATTATTTTTTTCTTTCTGGGAATCAGTTTGTTTAGTTCCTTCCATTTCTAAGCTGTAACTGCTTCTTATGTCCATAACGACCACCAATACACTGATTTCTACATAAAGGACTACAACTTTTTTTTCCTTTTTCAACAAGAATCCTAACAGTTCTTTATTGCCACTCTTTTGCTCCTCTACAGCCATCACATTAGTGACTATTTGCTTATAAATGCAATCAGTTCATATAACTTTAGATTTTTAACACTACAGATGGATAAATTCCATAAAACATTTTCAGGTTATTTTAATTCAAGATGTTTGACCAAAAATATGCCTTCTGTAGCTCCTCCTGGCTCTGTCTTCAGGCTTTAGAAAATCTACCCTGTGACACAAGACTTTGCCCAACTGCCGTTCACTTTGCTCTTCATCAATCACCAAATCATGGCAGCACCATATTTGTGATATTTTGCCTTAATTTTTCCTTAGCAATATTAAGCCACATCCCCTCATTATAGTTTATCATTACACACAGTCTATGCTGAAGACTGATAGAACAGAGGTGCAGGAGGAGGTGGTATTTTTACATATACTGTGCCTTGCCCCCCTGACTTCTGTCCAGCTCTTGTCATTTCCTGCAAGTAAGTGTGCAAAAAAGTGTGCCGCTATAAACAGATTTTGTTTCTGTAAATACTGACCATACCATCAGCAGCTGTACCCATCTGTTTTCCTGAGGCTTTGTTCATCTTTTTACATATATCAACCATAAATGCGATCTATAACACATTGAAATGACATTTAACAGTTGTTTTCAGGGAAAGTACTTATGTATCTTTGTGTCTCTTCCATCACTGCTGCACATTTTGTCTGTGTTTTACCGTGGCCGGGAAGTGCAAACCACTTTTACATTTCACAAAACACATTAACAAGTTTGAAAACAAAATTACAT
>JAPSES010000001.1:8023679-8067912 GCA_029822895.1 Maxillicosta whitleyi
TTTCACAGAAATGACGCACAATGCATTCAACCATAGTGGTGACACAGCAGTAGGAATAAAATAATGATAGAAGTTGATCTTTAATGGTATCCGATGCAGGATGTTTTTACACACATTTCACCTGTAGTTTTTCTGGCCTTCAACTCACAAAAGGCTGGTGGCAAATGGAAAAAATTCTACCAAAAATACTGTAAATTAAAAGGATATTAACTAAAATTGAGAAATCTTCCATAAAATTCACTGCAAAATCACTTAGAGAGAGATCTATAATAAACAGTAATAACAACTGAAGATTACACTGTGGCAAACCTGTTATCAGTGAACATATGGAGATTGTTTTGTGAAATCACGACTCAGAAGAAGAATCAAACTGATAGTTTCATTCGATTTTTCTTCCACGAGCTAAAGTTAGAGAAGCTTTAGAGTTTTGCATTTCGTATGTAAATCAGTGAAATACTGACATGTGTTTGCTGTTGTCTGCCAGTCAATATGTATTGGAGTACATGGGTGTCTGCATAAGGTGGGCAAGCTGACAGCACTTGTGTACCGAACAGGCTGCTGAGCTGAGTCAGTGAACGAAAGTAGCTGTTGTTCGGTGACTAATGCCTTCAGATGATCAGATTCATTTTGACTGATATCAAAGAAAACGGCTGCACAGAAACAACTTTGATATAAAAATTACATCTGAAACTGAAAGGAAAGACAAAATGTCCTCTATGCAATTTTCAGGTTAGTATCACTTTTCCAATAATGGAATTTTTTCCCCATTAGATTGCCAATAAAATGTTCTTTCATCACGACAGCAATTGTGCAATACAGGCTTTCTGTTTTAAATGTGTTCTCTCTAAGCTCATGGAGACATAACTGATACAAATTCACTGAAGGAAATATTCACCTTTTCACTTTTACAATTCCATCTCTAGATGCAATATAAAACTTAATTTTAGAATATGAATAGCATGATCCCTTATGTGTCTCTATAAGTTTATTAAGCTTTTCTTCTTGCAGCTGGAAGTTGAACACAGAACACTCTTCTTTGGATTTCCATAATGAGATGCTAAGCTGATTTTAAGCTGAATTTATAGTGCTAGAGGTTCTATCTTTTACATGACTGAAGAGGCCCCTTGTGATTCAACTCGCACCCAACCCACTAACCCTATATTAGAAGCAGCTTTTCTCCTTACCCAAGTGGGACCAGCAGAGTAGACCAACTTCAGTGCTTTATGTTTCTCCCCAGAGACCCACCCCCAGTCGTGACTGAAATATTAACGTTCCTCATCTCCTCTCCCCAATGTAATTAACCCATACTTGTTGGGTTCATGTCCTGCTTTTTCTCAATCTGGGACACATTGCAGAGGTATGCTGTTCCTCAATCCCGCCTGCTCAGCTCCTTATATCTCACAGCCTTTCTTTTGTTGTACACTTTTCATGAGTCTAGCTGTAGGGTGCCTTTCACACTCACAGTATACAGTGCAGCGACAATATGCTAAACCTTATGTTTCTGCTCCATGTGAGTGTCAAACATTCCCTGCATTATTCTTCATCTTAGAACAAAATGCCTCACAATACCAAGCTCAGGTCTGATCAGTGCATGTATCTCTGTGTCTGATTGTGTGTGTTGTGTGTGTTATGTGTGTGTCTGCACGTGCATGTGTTTTAATGCATGTGGCGTGCATGCATGAGTGTGGATGTGTGTTCTCCCCTCCTCCCCCCCAGCTCAAGTTTGACAGCGATGGAGTGTGCGTTTGCTGCGAACTACAGCAGCAGAGCTCAAGCTGCAACAACCTGGGAGAGACGCTGAAATTGAATCCGCTGAGGGACTGCAATACTATACGCCTCCGTCTAAAGGTGGGTTGGGCAAATGTGTGTTTGTTTAGTGCTGGAGGTCAAATTTTGGAAACATTGTAAGTACATACTGCAGTCTTTTGTGCTAAACAGCTGTGCAAAACTGTTCAAATTGTATGTATTGTCAGTAAAATGTATTTAAATATAAAAAGTAAAAGTAATAGAGCTGCTTATAGATTCTAGTTACTGTGTATCTTACTATTACTAATAACCAGAGCTGGAAGAAGTATCCAGATGCTATCAAAGTACTACATTAAGGAAAATGCTCAACTACAAGTAAAGTTTTATTTAAGATAATGTAGAAGGAAAATGTATTTACATGCATGAAAACTAAAGATTATCATTATGCAGCAATGCAGTGTTAAGATAAAGATATATGGTGTGAGCTGAGAGAGATAATTATAATCCATAAAAGACATGGCAAACTGAAGCTGATTCCGAAGCACTGTGGTACTGTTTATCTGTCTAATGTTCAATGTGGTCGGTTTTAGATGCTGCAGCTCTTTCATAATTCATAGTTTAGTTATTTTTGTTTTTATCAGCCTTCTAAATACAAACTGGACTGACTGTACATTTTCTGACCAAGGAAAATCTAATTCTCACTCTGTGCAGTAATCTGCCTCTGTTCATAATAATATACATTATATAGACTAAATGTGTCTAAAATTAATGTTTATTTGCAATATAGCGTAGCAAACTATTATGTGATCAGAAACAAATTAATTCAGCAAAAAATAAATCACAGTTTTGAATGTCTGGGGTCACCAGAAATTTGATGTTTAAATGGAGTCATGAACCAAAAAAAGGTTGTAAACCACTGCAGTAATGTGTTCCTCATCACTCCATAGAGTCAGCTTCTCATGATCTCAGACAAACATGCCTGTTTTTAGCTTTGTGACAAGAGATTTTAAGAGTCTGTGTTAAGAATGGGTTGAATGTTTTTAACCAATGAGAGATCACTTTATCCTTCATTTCTTTAAGTGTTTAAAATCAGCCCATTTGTAGGTATGTGGGTTTGTGGTCGATTGAACTGGAAAGCAATTGAAAACTGTAATCTGAAAAGTAAGTAAAGCTGTCACATAAATGCAGTGGCGTTAAAGTGGAAATAATTTGCTGTAGTGGAGTAGAAGTATAAAGTGGCAGAAAAATTAGCACAGATGCATCAGTACCTGAGCAAAAATGAGTCATGTCTGATCTGAAAATACCTTAAAAGTACCTGCTTTAATGTATTCATGTGCTCAGTTTTTGCCTGATTTCTATTTTCAGTATAGAGTTCAAACCTGAATTTCAATGGAAGTCAAAATATATGCGAAAACATAGTAATTTGGCTGAATAACTCTCTATGTTTATCTGTCAACATATCATTTTACTATGTGTCCAACTTACTGCTCACTTTAAATTAACTTGTGTGACAGCTACTAGTTGCTTTACAATAACTTTCTTTAAATTGTTGAAATAATAACTTTAAACTGAGTTTAAGTCACATCTCCCATTACATAACGTTCCCCACATGAGAACATTTAACTGATGTAAAATGCAAAACTACACCAGTGTTCGGTGTCAGATTAATTGGGCAGGAAGTAGAAAATGGCAACAGCATTTGTCTTCCCCCAAGAGGCAGATCTCTTAGTATGCAGCGTGTATCGAGCCCGGGCTCTTTTTTTTTTTATTCTCTTTTTTTTTTCAAGTGTACAATCTCAGTAGATTATCTTGACTCCGAGTGTCTGCCAAAATGATGTACTGTATGTGGTACTGTGCCTTTATTGGATAACGACAATCATATCCATTCATTTTATGTTCCTGATTGATTATAAAACATTGATAACCAAATAAAAGACTTCGTAGGATGAAGCATGCTTCTAAAAAGATGAAAGATCAAGTACATTTGTCAATGTGATCGCACCTCATTAAAAGGGATATGGGAATTAGTGCTATAAACCTTTATTAAGTGCCAAAGGAGTCAGATGTGGTGAATTATGTCTATAGGAAGCTGTCCACACCCATTTAAGATGGCTATTGCGTCATCATTGGTCTTAAAGAACTTATTACAAGAAAGATCTGAATATCAGTCATTTTTAAATAATTCACATTTTTCGTTGTATTTTCACATATTTCCAAGCAGTGGTTGGGTTCATTGCTGTGTTTCAGAAGCACTACACTACTGCTGATATTTGCCTCCCTCTGAATCCAGACACGTTTAATTTCCATGTCATTTTTCTATTTGTTACACTGCCTGAGGCTGTAAATCATCAGTGGGAGGGAGTATTAAGATAATTTGTGATTTCCTGTGAGGGGCTGGATGTGTAACCTTGCTCAGTAACCTGACTGGGGTTCAGGGCATGGTCTCTTATGGAGGTTAAATATCTGGTGAGTGGCCATGTCAAACAGTTTCCTTTGCTGTGTTTTTACACTCTTTGCCTGAAAGGGTTTATTATGTCATTATGTACAGTAGTTTCATCAGAAAAAATACCAAATGAATGCAGCAGATAAATTGTAACAGACATAAGCTGAGCTGTGGCAAACAAATATTATATTAAGTAATATTAATTATTATTTGCTGCAGGCCCAGATGACTCAAGAAAAATGCAGATCACTATGTTATTATTATTATTATTATTATTATTGTTATTATTATTATTATACAGTACAGGAACATTGAAAAAAAATGACGACCTTACTATTGATAGACATATTTTTGTAAGGTAAAATTAACATGAGCTACCAACTGTTTTAAGACCTTGAATGAGTGAATGAATGAATGAATAAGTTTATTTTTGGTTTGTTTGTACATCAGTCATAAACTGATGCAATAACCCTAACAAACACACAAACCAAAAAAAAAAAAAAGGAATAGACTAGAAGCAAAAGCTTATCATTGTACCTGTTCTTTGCACCCGATACCTGCTTACGTCAAATTACATGTGTATAGCATCAAGCATTCACACCATAACATAAAAAACAGCAACAACAAAAGCATATCTACCATCTCATTTCCATATTGCTAAATAATTTTCAAATTAAAGCCTTTTTTTTACACTTTGCCAAAGGAGTGAACAACTTAAATGCATCATCATGTCCATTTCATAATTTCACACCCATAACCTCAGTCCATCTAAACTTACATTAGTCTCACTGTCGTCCATTCACAAATATAGAGAGCTCTGAAATTATAACTACAAATTAAAAAATAAACACAAACGGTATTTGGGACAATACTATTTATGTCCATCTTCTTCCATATAACTATTCAAAAGTGTTTTTTTATATATACCTCTGGGAAAGAAAACAAATGATTAGTCCTTGAAACCAGTATTTATAAGCTTGAGTTCAGCTGTCATTTACCTTGACATGCCATCCATCAGTGGTTCACATCACTATTGGAAGCATTATGCCACTCCTGATGCCAAAATGGAAGGGGTTTAGCATTATTTTAGTGCTTGTGACAATCCTTTATCATGTTGATAACATTCTATAGGTTTTCAATAGCGTTTTGAACATGTACAGTGATCTTTTTTTTCCATTGCTGTATATGCAGGAAGATTTTCATGCAAGCATTTTTGTGTGTGTATGCAGAATATGAGCAAATCTTTGATGTGCAATACACACTGCTGTCGTTATACCCAGTGTGCAAACATCTTACTCACTGCTTTGCTGGCACTCCTCTTTATTTCAGGACTACAGAGAAAACCAAACACACACAGCTGATAGTCTCTCAGTCGAAGTTTTTACTGTGTGTGTGGAAATGTTAGATACAGTTGTCATTATCAGCAGCTGCGTTAGTGTCCACGACTATGGAAGAACAGTATCTTAGCCATTTATTCAGGCTTGGGATTCAGACAATTACCTTATTTATTTAATTTCCACTGTTGTAATTCCACAGGCTTAGAATATCAGTTCAGTGTGTAGATAACTGGCATTGTAATAATCACTGAATCTGATTCACAGTAGCTTCAAAATGTTTGTTTTTCAGTGGCTCTGCAGTCTTTTCCAGAATACAAAAACTGACCTCTCAAGCTATTATGCATGCGTGTCAGCAGACTGAAGGTCAGAAACTTTGCACTTTATTCAGTGATGAATTTAAAACACAGGAGGACTGTCAGTATATCTTTTTTGGACAAATGTCATTGTTATGTTGATCATTTTTAAAGCCACACCTTTCCAAAAAGAAGAGAACTCCTATGTTTTTGTTGCATGTGATACCAGGATAGTGTGTTTTTCAAGCGTTGTCTTAGGTGAACATGTGGTGTGCACAGGGCCAAGGGTCATAGAGTGTGTTTTTGTGAAGAATGACATCAGGGAGCCATAACATCTGCTGCTTCCTGCCATTGAAGGCTAGGAAACCTCTGAAGGCTTTTCCAAAAGACTCACAGAATGACCTCCCTCAAACTGCCAGAGGGCTTAATAAGGGAAGTCCAGGGTTTTCTGTCAGATGTTTTGAGAAGCAGCTTCAAGATGTCAAAAAAGGCAGAAGGTCGATGAGTTTACTGGACTGACACTGCATCGACAAGAGCAAGAACATGATGAGCCATAGGAAGCCGGTGCTACTCGTGGCCCCTAGAGGCAGCAAGTGGAGTTTGACACCCAACAGTCAAAACTTCATTCCCTTTTCTATCCTAAAACTTAATATAAATACGTTTTTATCAACCAAAGAGCAATGGCAGTGTCCTTTCCCCAGTTCTGTTTAATGACTGTGTTTTAAATGTCAGACAGCCTGGTGTTCCTTCTGCACTTCCCTCTGACTTTCTGCCAACACAAAACATGTTCCAAAACTGTAAATACCCAAGATAAACTCACACTGAATGTATTTTTAGTTTCTGCAACACAAATCTACTTTCTTTACTTCCAACTGGCAGCGTTTCTGCTTTACTTCCAAAAACAGAGTTGATGTAACCTTTTTTTTTTTTGGGCTGGAAAATGAACATATCAGCTGCCAGCTTGATCCATTTCATGTCATAAGCATTAGTGAATATGGGGGAGAGTAATGATATAGTCGTCTGAACCCTGCCAACAATTCAATACCTGGTAGATGTTACAGAACAGAGACGTATATTCCCTCTGCAGATGATCATAAATGTCAATCTCTAGCTTTCCTATTGGAAGAACAATAATTTAATGTGGTAATTCATATGCTCCTTGTGGCTTCAAAAAGGCAGAATATCATATTTTTGATTTGTATCTTGGCACCGCTGAATCCAGTGATGTGTTATTTTTCATGATGACTGCATCTGAAAAGGTCCTCAACAACTTAAACACTGATTGGGTTTGATAAGTGTGTGCTGTGTTGGAGAGTTTTTTTTTGTTTTTTTTTTCTGGATGAGCAGCACTATATTAAAGCAGTTTATTTACTTAAACTTTGTAAATGTCTCCTCTGCTAACATTCAACACTTTCTCTCATGCATTAATGATTTTCATTTTGACACATTTTGTAGCAGGAATGAAAACTACTGTCATCCATCCCTTCCTGTGTGATACTAGATAGTTGTTTTTACCAGAGTTAATATCCTGGCAGGTTGTTTCCCCTTTTCTTACTCTGAGCTTCAGGAAATTAATTGATAGAATACAGTTATTATGGGTTTATTTGTTGCACACACACACAAAAAAAAGATGGAAAGAGCTTAAAAATTGAGCCACTTAAATGTGATCATTATAGCTTTGAGAATAATACCAGAAACAGCATCATAGGACTGCAGTCATAAGTCTCTTTTTTTGACTCAGAGTGCAAGGCTAGTATTTCATCAGTGTGCACATTTATTTTTGCTGACAGATTCAATACTGTTCATACCCTTTGGAGTAAGCTTTTCTGCCACAGTGTGATATGTGTATATACTATATTCATCCACAAAACTCTTTTCATAGTTTTTTTTCTCTTGTTATTACATACATTTGCAATTTTTCAGCATTTTATTAGCTATTAGATTATTATTATGCAAACAGTGAAGTTTATATCTATACTCACCAATGCAAAAGTGTGCTCTCTTGCTCTCTCTGCAGCAAGACCCTGCTGCTTTTCTAAACTTAGTTACCTTAGTGATGACGTCAAGGTGTTTGTGTCACCTTCAGTCCTTTGTGTGCCTTTTCTATTTGCTCCATTTAGTGTCGACCGCTCATTCGGTTCTCAATTTGCTCATGTTCGTGTATATTAAATTGACTTTTTTTGTCTTTTTGCCTTCTCTCCCAGGGTTTTATCCTCTCCCTTGCCCTTCTTTTCTACATTCATTTCCCTCTTCTTTTGTTCCTGGTTCCTCTAACCGTCTCCCCCTCTCCCTGATCTCCTTTAGGAGCTGCTGTTCAGCGTGTGTGCCCTCAACGTCATCTCCACCATTGTGTGTGCTCTCGCCACTGCTATGTGCTGTATGCAGATGGTCTCCACTGATGTGCTGCAAATGGTGAGTGTGATCATCGGGAAAACAACGACTTAAATATTTTTTTTTTCTCGCTAAACTTTGGTTTTAAACAGCTTCTCTTAATTTGAAGATTACTATCAAGTAAGTAAACACATAGAGCTGAAGAATGGAGCGCCACCTTTTATCTGTCCCAAGATAGAACAGGGTAACTTTGAATGTTTGGTTTTAATTATCCTGCTGGTAAATAGAAACTTCATGTCCCCTCTCTCAGTCCTATACTAGTCTGAATCCAACTCCAGTAGGATCTGAAAAATATGCAAAAAAACAAACCAAAAAACCAAGCTTTCATGGGCTTTTTCTCCTCAGAGATACTCCAAGGAGGGCTCTTGGGTGATTTTAGGAGGAACAATAAAAGTGTTACCAATTTCTAAATTCTTACAACCATGAGGGAAATTAACATGGCTCTTTGTTTTTGCACAAACAATAGTGAATGTCCTGTATTAGGAGGAACTACAGCAGAAATAGAGCGGTGCAACCCATTGGACACCAATCGTGTAGCGGTTGTGGCAATAAATGATAGAAAAATCTTTAATACATGTCACTACCTACTTGTAATTCCTGAATTAAATGTTGTGACTTGTATATATGTTTATATACAGTATGTGTGTCATTGTCCTTTTCGCATAAACTCCATGAATATTGAAAATGAATGTGTTTCGGACTAAGAAAATACCAAAGCAGACATGCACACCTGCAGTGAAAGCCTCTATAAATTGAAGTGGCTGAAAGGTGGATTCCGACTTTTGATTCAAGCAGTGTTAAAGGACAAAAGAACTGTGTCTTATCTCAAACAGTCCTGCCACGTTTCCAAGAGCGGCCTCGTTTCCCATTTACCACAAGAGGTGTTAACCTTTTATTTAGCTCAGTAAATTTAGCCAAGTCAATAGCGGCAGTGGCAGCCTGGAGATTAGAAAAGCGAGCTGGCGGCGACTGCAAAGTTGTCCCACTTAGAGTAGCCTGAGTGCAAAAGCAATGTGAAAAAGCAATGTACACTTGCTGTTAAGGTGTCCATGTGCAAAGCACCTGACTAACAGCTGATGTAGGGACCAGAGACTGGGCCGCCATTAGGATGGAAATTAAAAAATCCAGCAGGGAGGAGTTATAAAAGTATCATTCATTTGTTCCCAGATGAACAATGGCTTAAAATAAGGAATTAACAAACTCAATACTTCAATAAAGAGATGTTAATAGCTCTTTTTATGTTTTTAGTTCATGCCACACAGAGCACGAGCCCTCAACGCTGACTGTATGACCCCCCATGGAACCATCCTCCACCAAACACTGGACTTTGATGAGTTTATTCCTCCCATTCCCCCACCTCCATACTACCCTCCAGAGTACACCTGCACCCCCTCCATGGACGGCCAGAGGTGAGACGCCAATTACTGCGCATCAACATCACATCTTTCCCCCGCACAAACATGTCACACTGATGTATTCCCTAAGATCCAAGGATTATTCTATAAATACATTGGATATTTTCAATGTATGTCTTATTATATCAACTTAAAAGCTTTGCAAATAGACAGATTCATATGAATTACATAAAGTAGTTGCTGTTTTTCTGACATACAACAAATAGGTTTGAGCAAACACATATGGGCAAGATGTGATCCAAGGACTGGAGCCAGGATGTTAATCAACCCAAGAAATAAGCAGACTCCAAAAAGGCAGCATTATATTAATTACTATTAATGACTACAATGGGTCTGTACTGCTGTAGAATGCAACACAGGCAGGGTTCATGTTTCAATTAGGCTGAAATTGTACATTAGTGGTTGAAATGGCAGAATCAGATGTAATACAGAGGAATACTTTAAAAAAAAATTAAAAAAGAGAATTTTTCTAACCAGGATCTGACATTAACATATTTGGTCACAAGTGACACTTTATATGATATGGCATGAAATTTTCATGGAGTTTAAGGAATACAACAGGATGAGACAGTTGTAAACCAAGCCATGTTACATCTTTTTGACATCTTTTACATTTTTTTTTTAAATTTCTCACTTCTAACAATGCACCTTTCAATCTTTTTTGCACGCCTTCCTTGTGTTCTGAGAACCTGTAACTGTGAATTTCTCCACTGAGATTAATAAAATATCTTATCTTATCTGTCATTGAACTGAACACTAAAGGTGGCTATATACCATCAGAAAACCTAAAAAAGAAAAGCCTTTTCACAATAAATGTGAAATATAACATAATGTAATGTGTTTCATCTGTGACCTGCAGTGGTGCATAACAGACACCAGATATTGTGGAGACTAAAGTTTACACAGTCTGAAACATTATCTTGTCCAGGCTAATACTTCCTTTGAAAAACAAAACAAACAATATTATCAACCCTGGTACATTTACAGTACATACAGTACATTTGTCATTTATGTAGAGTTTGTGAGCTTGTGTCTGTTAATTACAGTACCATACACTGCAGATATCTACTATTGTGCAAAAGTCCTCTGACCTATGACAAGAAACAGCACAAACAGTTACAAACATCTGGCATGTGTTGAATGAACCCTGGTATAAAACATCAGAAAATAAATGCAATAAATCTTATATTATCTGAACAAAAGGGTTAAAGAAATGATAAATGTAAAGTGAGGCCACACTAAATACTATGACTTAGGTTTATAGAAACTGTTTTGTTTCCCTAAAACTTCTTTTTATATTGTAAATATTTCCCATATAATTGATTGATTGATTGATATTTATTGTCATTGCACATGACCATGTTCCAGAGCAAAGAGATTACATTCCAGTGACAACTGATCAAGGTACACGTTAAAACACATACAATCATGGGAAAACAGATACAGTTGTACTGACGAGTTGCCGTTGTCAGCACCCCGCAAAATTATGCAGAGTGAAATAAACAGACATAAGGGAATCGAGGAGAGAGAGAGAGAGAGAGAGAGAGAAAAAAAGACAAATTTTACTCCATAGTGTAACTGTACAGGGTGTAATATAACCTGGTTGATTGAGAATTTGCATATATGTGGTCATCATAACTTTGTTACAACACATCTCATTTTGACCTAAGACTTCTGCCCAGTACTGTGTATATACACATATATGCACATATCTCTTGTATTATTGTGTTACTCAGTGATGAGACTAGGAAATAAATATGAATGCTATCTATAATCCTTACTTTGACAGTACTGTGGAGCAGTTCTCTTGTGGAAAAGAGGATATTTTAATATCAATAGATCAAACCTGGTTAAATAGAATATTGATTCTTCTTAGCCTTCAGCTCTGTTCAAACATCCTTCTACCTGTTCCTTCACAAACACCTGAAATCTGTCAAATACTTGAGGTCTTAATATGTCATTATGTGGATCTAAATTGAAAAAAGAAGAGCAATACTAATGGGAAAGTTATTAGAGAGGTGGATCATTTAGAAGCACAAAGAGCGACGGGAGACTTCTACATGTTCACAGTTCAAAAGAGCTTTAAAAACTTTATTGAGCCATAGAGCGATGAATCACTTAAAATCTCACACTAAGTGGTGAATGAGGCGCTTACTGCATCACATTTGGTCTTATCATCCGTGGCCAGCTCAGAGTAGTTTCCTCAGTTAAGCGGCCGCGACATCCATGATTCTCAGTCGCTGTGAGATCTGTTGACCTCCCCCTCATCATTCTCTCCATCTCCTCCATTTTCTCAGTCTAACCACAGAGTGTGCTGCTGATGTAGCCATTTGGCAGCAAGCCACATCTGTTTGTCAATTATGCCATAAATATAAACAAGGCAGAGGAAGCATTGCCCAGGGCCAAAGAAGTGTCATGACATCATCATGCCTCGATGATTGGTGGAAACTCTCAGGTTGTATTTCATGCTCGACACTTTAGAGGAGAATGGGGTTGTAATTAAAAGATATGATAGTGGTAGTGCATATATAGCATATAATAACACAGTATACAGTCGGTGGATTACAGAGCTGTGGGTTATTGTGGGATAAGAGGATGTTTTTCATCATTCCATTCTTGATGTTTTAAAGGGGAATGTGCTCTATTTTGGACTTAAACAGGATGGAAATGCTTTTTTTTTTTTTTTTTTTGCCTGTATCTACACTTTGTATTCCTGCTATTAATGGTATGATTGAGATTTTTTCTCATTTGTTTTTCCCTTTTTAAACATTTTCCCCCTGACAGAGGCCTGCACCTAGATTTTCCTCATTCTCCCTTCAGTGCCATCTATGGGGTGCCTATTAACAGCCCCGGGACCCTGTACCCGACTGACCTGCCCCCTCCGTATGAGTCCGTGGTGGGCCAGACCCCTGCCAGCCAGGTGAGAAAGACAAACTGATCTGTCCTTGAAATAACACTGTCTACAAAGCCTTGCTGTATGGGTCACTGACAATAATCTGCACATCAGTTCCTTTGTTTTCAAAGGAAGAACATCGATACAGAGGTTGCTTATCTTTAATCCTAAGAATACAGTATTGACTCAGTGCATATGTTGTAGAATTCTAAACTACACCCACTTAAAAGCTGTTCTGTATTAAATTAATTCTTTTAATTTGTGTCAATTTGTGCATACAGTAAATTGCTTTGAAAACATAATTTAATAATATATTAGAATCTTTGCAGCATAATGAACCAGTCTTCACATAATAAGGGGAAACTCAAGGTTAAACCTGAGTTACTTTGAAGCCTACCATGAATAATAGATTATAGATCACAGGTCTCTGCATGTAACCTGATTCGTCTAAAAAATATATTTTGATCAAAATTTTGTTTAAATTATGTCATTATGATATTGCATTCATGTCTATCAAACTTCACGGCCACTTTAGTGTCACTATCACCTGATGTCTGACACTTTTTTTTTATAAGATGTCTGCTGACTAATTGAACTCATCTTTTTTTTCTGGCTTTGAGAGGCTTCACTGCCTCTCATTGCTCTGAGCTAAAAATAACCATCTAATGTGTGAGAAAATCCTTTTATCTTCTATTATATTCTCAACGTCATTTGACACCTTAGGCTTCTAATCCCTTTTTTCCATTATACATATTAAATTCGTAATTGTCCTCTTCAAAAAGGAATCAGTAGAAGGGATTCTCACGTGCCATGAGTTTGCAGATGTTGCTGAAAATAACGAGTAAAAGCAAGTCAGTTCTGTGATTGATAGGTTGATTGATATGTTAATTGATTGGGTAAGAGTCTTGGAGAATAGTTAGATGACAGGTGAAGAAACCAGACGTATGGTTTCAGGCTATAGACATGGCAGGATTTGACAAACTATTACATGAATCTAAGTCTGATATCTTTTAAAAGCTTTCAGAACATGTTATTTTGCAGAATTAAATCTTCTCCATCAACTTTAAATTTTATACACCACTGTCTTTAAACTGAGAATTTTTACTATTGTGTGTCCTGTGGTCTTATAGAGCCCCCTACAGACCAAACAGTGGAACTAAAGCTTATGAGACTCCTGTTACATTACAGTTACATGCACAAGTCCTTCTTTTTGTCCATCTTCATCATTTCAAATGTGACTGTAGTTGGGTACTAATGTAAAGCTTCTTGTGCTCTAACATAACTGTGCAATTAAATACATATTTATATATTTTGTTTTTCTTCTACTTTTTGGTTGATGTGGATTTCTTATAGTGTGATAGATATTTCATCGTCTTTTCTTTTCTGTGGACCCCAGAAGAATAGTTGTGTCTGTAGGAATAACAAATGAGGATCTTAATGAAACATAATAGTAATAATAGAAATAATAAAAACAGTACTTTAGCATCTTAATTTCAGTTTAGTTTTTTGTAAACCATCCTGTTATATGTTTCCCTTTGCATTGTGTTTGTTAATAGGTCACCACCAGCAATGAACAGCAGGCCACCGAGTCCAGTATGTGTGACAGAAACACCACGGCAGGACTCAGTACCCAAGGTGAGATACTGATTTGAATGCTGCACAGGATTGTCTCCATGTTCGTCTGACATTCCTACATATGAATAAAATGACTCTATATGTCTGACTAACAGCCTCAGTGGACAGTGCATCATTGATGGTGTCAGAAGTGGCTGACCCGGACCACACTTGCTCCTCAGAAGACCTGTGCTCCCTGGAGGTTCAGGGCTCGGACTCGTCTCCCTACGGCACACTCCACACCGCCCCCACTGACGGAAGCTGCACTAGCCTTGAACTGTGCACACGTCACTCCTCACGTCGTCACCGTGGTCTGGCAGGAACTGACACCCGCCCCAGTGACACGGGTTACAGCGAGTCCTCACACACCCAGGAGTCTCTGGAACGCTCCCCAGACTGGTCCTCTGAAAATTTCAGCAACCTGGACCAGGAGGATTCTACAGAGAACACTCATGCATGTGAGGAACTCAGGGCTTCAATGCATATATGTGATGAGCTTGCATCTGCCAAAAACTTGCCAGAGGAGCCGCCTAAAGCATCAACACACTCCCTCATTAAAGCACGAATGATGAGCCGGAAGCTCACTCTTCCTGTCACTATTTCCCCACCACCTCAGCCTTGCTCCCCCACCTCTGTGGCCTCCTCTGGTGGAACTTCAGCCATCAGCCCTTTGGCTCCGTCTCCTTCCCCGTCCCCTCCCACCAGGCCACGAGGCCCCAGGCTGTGTTTCAGTGTTTGGTCCCCCTCTGCTGCGTCACAACCCCCCTCTACCTCAGCTCAAAGTGGCTGCTCGCCTTCAGAGAGGCCTCGGGTGCTTCGTGCAGCCAGGAGGTACCGCAAGCTGGCACGTATCGTCCGCTCCACCAGTGACCCCATATCCTGCTCTACTTCATCAGGAAGTAAGTTCTCAGAAATATGCACAAGATAACACAGTCTAATAAATATATCTTAATATTACTGGAGTGGATAAACATGTTGTCAATTGGCAATATTGAAATGCAAAGAAACTATCATTTTATCTTCAGTTTGGTTTCTAAATGTCTTGTCTCCCTCTGCAGGGGAAAATAGTGGCAGTGCCTCTGCAAATAACCCTGCTGCTGACGATTCAGCTCATACATCACCAGAGCAAGGTACTATCGCATAAAATGTAAAGTGCTAAGATTATGAGAAAATCACATCTCTGCTGATCTGCAAAAAAGGGCATTTGAATAGGACAAATAGTGTGATATTGTGTGCATAACAAGCTAAAGTAATACACTTTATACACATCATACATTGTTGATGTGCAGTATGTTTAGTGTATTTCCAAGTCCTATTATTTTGAATTCATTTAGTTTTTTAAAAAATATATATAGTCACAGAAAAACTTATTACACCACTCTTGTTTTCTTCAGTTTCTTGTTCATTTTAATGCCTGGTACAACTAAAGGTACATTTGTTTGGATAAATATAATGACAACAACAAAAATAGTTCATAACAGTTTAATTTCAGAGCTGGTATCTCGTCATTTTAGATGTTTTTTTGATAAAAAACAAAATCACTTCAGTTCTTACATCAATATATATGTAATTGCACTTCCAAAAACAGTGCTTTTAGACATTCCATGTTTTCTTTTCTGTCTGTTTTAGTCACATGATACACACAGGAGTTAGGACTTGATTGTATAAACATTGTTTTAGATGACTTTTGATGGTCTAATTTTTTTTTTCCATGACTCTAGATGAAAACTTAATCCCAGCTAAAACAATTACTTTGTGTAAAACACAATTTTCAAGATGTTGATGAAACACTTCTTCTAATGCTTCAGTTTAACACAGATCAGTCATGACTCCAGGCGCTGTGTGAACATGCTTCTTGGTTTTTGTCCTTCCTCAGAATTGGCAGACATTTCAACAGAAGTAGTTGGAGCCAAACCCAGTCACATATGTGTTAGGAAACAGCAAAAGGAGGGCAGAAAAGTGGACATAAACCTGAAGGGCCGAACTCCACACACTCACTCGTCCCAAGATCGTCCACATTCTCTTGCTGACCTTAAGATGTACAAAGACACCAAAATATTGGTGGCCAAGTTCCTGGAGCATTCAAGCTGCAGTCTACCTCCTGAAGTCCAGCAGGTTGTCAACAACATCAAGTGTGTCATCAAGTCAGATGAAAAACATATGGAGGAGGCCATTTTTAGTGCCAATGTCATAGATCAGGTAAATTTTCATTATCAAAATATTAAAACATTTTAAACGACTTTATTTTAAAAGATATTTTAAAAGCTACATTATTTCTATATCTTTAGAATCAAGGACTCAAGATAATGTTCTATTTCAAGGAGGCACCACAACAGCAAATATCTATGTCAGATTGTCAGTCTAATCCCTAAATCATCAAACTTAATCTCTTTGCTTTGTCAGTCTCTGAATTTAGATGTATCTGTACTTGGAGAATTAAAAATGAAAGTACATCTGCATTTATCCACACCATAACATGTTTAATGTGCATAAAAGTACTAATTTACCTTGATTTATTTTATCCAAATCAAGTAGAAGTGCTATTATGCAGTTATATCAGTGAAAACTGTTAATCAGAAAAAACTCTTAATATGTTTACATTTTTCTGTCAGTTTTGCTGATGTTTGATATTTGTTAGAAGAGTTGCATTGATTCGTGCAGCATTTCACTTGAATCACATTCAGTTTGTAAAGGCTTAAGCATATGATTATTTTCTTAAAATGGCAACGAGAAACAGGTTCCTAGTAATGTGTGTGTGTTTTGTTTTTTTGCTGCACAGGTGATGACACAGCGAATCGTAGGCAGTCCTAGGAAACGTGAAAACGAGGACCTTCACCTCCAGAGCTGCGGTGCTTTAAGCTCATCCCCGTCCCCTTCCATGCGCCGTCCCAAACACCTTCCACGAACAACCAGCACCTCTACCAACCAAGTGGACTCCCCCGCCTCTGAACAAAGCCTTGTGTGTAGAGAAACTATTCTCTGACCTCTCTCCTGTCAAGGACCCAAGTCAGACCTCTGAGGTCATTTTGGGGTGCAGGTGTTGCAGCCACTCTGTGTAGTGCAGAGGATGTCTGTACAGCTACTAGAACTGGCCAGGCACTGTAAGATAATATGCACAGTTTGACTGCAGCACAAACAGTCTGAAATGGTTTCAAACTGTATCTCCTAGTGCCCTGTGAGACCGTGCCAAGTCATCAGCAGAAATGGTAGCAAACTCAGACTGAGCCTGCCAGTGTCTGTAGTGGCTTCTTTCTCATCAGAAAAACAAAGGAATGTTTCTCCCTCAGGGGATCTTTTCTACTGAATTTCATCTCTTAAGAAGAAACAAATACACATCTGGTAAGTTGGAATCTGTGAGTGCAAGACAATGAAGATTATGTTAGAAGTATTCCTCTTGTCCTCATAAAATGTGAGGAGAAATATGTTTGTATTAAACTGTGAACTGAACTGACTGGGCTTTGTTAGCCATTGTTTGCAGAATTTGCTAAACTGTTATTGATAGGGTGGTGAATATTTTGTGGTGCCACTGGTTCAAGAACATCACAGATGTGGATTATTTAACTTACCTCATTGTGTTATAATTCTTATCAGTGTTACAATAAAATATGGATTTCTATCTAGTGGTTTGGATTCTTATTTCACTGGATGTGTGCAGATCATGTTTGGCAGGTAGTACATGTGTTCACATCAACACGGACAGACAACAGAAACACTGAGCTGAGCAACACAAAAATACTAAAATAAATATCAAGTTAGAGAACCTGGGAAATATTGTATTTTCACTCGACGTGAATAGAAATGCAATTGAATAATGCAAAATCTCTTTCAATTAATGTTAATTTGTAATTCTGAGCCTGATTCTAAGCCTTTTTT
Organism: Maxillicosta whitleyi; assembly: GCA_029822895.1. Taxonomy (NCBI): domain Eukaryota; kingdom Metazoa; phylum Chordata; class Actinopteri; order Perciformes; family Neosebastidae; genus Maxillicosta; species Maxillicosta whitleyi. Next base: position 8,041,685 of record JAPSES010000001.1, read on the forward strand.
TTTCCTCTCTTTTTTTTTTTTTAGCTATTTCATGCCAAACTGCAATTTAATTTTGTATCAAATTTAATTACACTGGTCTCCAAGCAAAATGCTCACAGAATGAAAAAGTGAAACTTGACCGTAAAAATAACAGATATTTGCAGAAAAAGTGCAGAAATATTAAGTTAAAGTGCCTGTTGTCTGTAGTTCTCAGGATGTAGTATTGGGTCAAAATGTAAAATTCTATTAATACATGACAAATGTGATGTTTCTGAAAGAACATGTTTGTAAGATACCAGTTTTACATCAAATCACTGCACAATACATTCTCTTTCATCTTCATTCTAGTGTAAGATTTATATAAATGTCTATATATGTAGTGAAACCCTATCATATATTTCAATGTCAATAGCCAACCAGCACTTTTGTCATTTGTTTTCCAATTCAACATATATAAGTATGAAATATTTTGGACTTTATATTTCTGAAGCAGATTTCCAAAAAGAATTGTAGACTGGTGTTATTAACCAGATCCAACATTATAATTAAGCATCACCAATCATTTCACTAGAAAGCACTGAGAGGATGTTAACCTATACTAAACTCCCCATTATACAACCCCAGAAATTACATTAGTGTCATGGATACAATGATTTTGCAACAATTTTCAGTTCCAATCAGTCCTCATATGGAATTACAACCCAATTCCAAACACTGGCACAGATAAAATTATACATTTTAACACAATATTTTATTTTTTATTCTGTGACTATGGCTCAAAGATGCTTGATTTACAATAAAAATACTTTCTTTTTTTTTTTTTATAAACAAAAACAGTAAAAACATGAGCTCCTTTACAAAGTAAGTATAGGTTTTAAAGCCTCGTTTAACCTCCTGAGACCCAGCTATGAGTTTTTTGTTTACTTTTGTAGGCAATTTCAAGAGTTTCACAGCTTTAACGCTTTAACAAAAAAGGAGAAAAAAGTACCCAGTGCAAAGAACATTCATTAAAAATTATCAAAAACGCATCTTTAAAAAATGTTGCAAATTGTTGTAATTGTCACAAACTCAGGCCAGTGAGTACACTAAATGGCTTTCAGCCCCAGACTCTTATTTTTCTTTGTTATTTGGCTTTCTTTTAGTAAATAAAAGCAAAAGTGTTCTTTTTGTATCCCCAATAAAAATATCTTGAGAAGATGGAGGGAAGTTTGAGAGCAATGTGTGAGAAATACAGGTGAATTTCCCATATACATTCAGTCAACATTATCACGGACGGACATGCGACACCTACTTAATGTAAAAAATATTAATAAATATTTAAATCTAAGTCTTTTCATTATATCTGTAAAGTGTCATTTCAGTCATCCTGTATTTCCGGTATTGGATTACATTTGGTATGTTTTCACACTCGGCATGTTTACTACTGTCACACTGTGGGGTCTCTGTTAGAACTATATAGCCTATATATACGTAATAATTAAAATATTTCCACCCCAACAACTCACCGTTAGGTCAATGTTTTATTTTATTCAGTGATACCATAGCTTTAGTCCAAACTATTATTGTGAAAGGTAGACAGCGGAAGTTATTTACTTTGTCACGGCTGCCTTCACGCGCACAGAGCAGAAACCAGACTGAAGGCTGCGAGCCGTGGGGTGTTTTCTAGAACCCGTGTTCCCAGTGTTTGTAAAGGTTTTAATAGTTTCAGTAAGTGTCTTAATTGTGACCACTGAAGAAAGAGACGATGGTGTTTTGTGTGAGAACAGCCCACCGTCTCCACGCATCTATCGTTGCTAGCTAGTGTTGAGTAGTTAGCCGTACAGTGTAATGGGCTAACATCAACGTCAGCTCCGTGTCGAAAAATCACTCGTGGATGTTTGACGGTAAATCTGTGATTACAGGAGCTGCATGGTTTTGTTTGTTCATTCCGACAGTACAGGTCAGAGAACACTGAAAAGTAAGCAGCCGTAAGCTAACATTGTGTCGATAGCTGTCCCACTGGTGTGCGGTCCACTGTGCCACGGCTGCCGTGTAGCTGTCCACGTCTAGTCTCCTCTGCTGTGTTTAACGTTGCCAGCTGGGCTAGGCCACGTCCCTGCGGGCGTATTTCATCTACTGACATTGGACGAATTGCAGAGAAGATGCCTAGTTTGCGGAAGCAAGAAGGAGAGTAAAGATCAGTAGAAATGTGATAAGTCTTGAATGTGTGTATAGTGGTTGTATTCGAGATCGGTTGCCGCATATCCACGGCATGTCACGTAGACGGATGTGTTTCACGCCGGGAGAATACGCTCACTGAGCCGACTAGGTTGCTTTAACAACCTGAAGTATCGCTAGACTTTGTTTTTGAAATGGTTGGGTTTGGTGCAAACCGCCGAGGAGGCCGCCTGCCGTCCTTCATCCTCATCTTCCTGATGGTGATCATCGCCATACTGTCTTTCAACTATTGGACAGTGTCCAACAAACACAGCCGCCTGCTGGATGAGCTGGCGGAGGTACAGACGCAGGTGAAGCGCACGGACGCGGCGCGGAGCCGGCTGGAGAAGCGCAACTCGGAGCTGATGGTGCAGGTGGACACACACAAGAAACAGATCGACCAGAGGGAAGGAGACTACAGCGTCCTGGAGAGCAAGCTCCAGGCCCGAGAGGCGCTCATCAAAAAGTGTGCAGACGAAAAGGTACCGCGACAACTTCTTATCCCAGCCTCCATTTAGAGCTGTTTAGTGGAAGTTCACGTGCATTTTTGGACAAACCCACAGAAGTAGGTGACGATCAAGTAGTCTACTGTATTATAAGTTTTTGTCAAATTAACATGGCCAGTAAGAGTATTTAATCTATGGGTGTGTCCTTTGAAAACTACACGGATATTTGGTCCTTGAACAGGACTTGGCTGTTACTGTCCATTGTTCTAAGTTTCTTGGTTGAATTAACATTAGTTGACCATTACACAGAACATTTCAGGTTTAATTAAACATTGTTCTAGTGACCTTTTGAAATGGCTCTACATTAGAGGGACCTGTACCATAGTAACAGACCTTTCAAAGGGAGACTGTTTAAGTTATGGCTGTCTTTGTTTTCCAAACCAAACAAGTAAGTATCTAATGTTTGAAGTAATCATTGGATTAACTGCAGCAATTGTTGTCTCATCCAACCTTTATTGCTGTCCCCTATGTCACCCCTTGTTGGCTGAATTCAGTCTATGTCCACATCCCCAGACTAATTACACTTTAACCAGACTTCCTGTGCAGTCTTGGTATTAGCAACTTTTTTTTTTTTTTTGCCATATATGAGCCCTTATATACAGTGTGATTAGCCATTCTTAATACAGTAGGGGACCTATTCAGTCCCCCCACCCTTTATTGACTGCATGTTTGTATTTCTGTCTTCAGTGTCCCAACACTCATTGAACATTGGTTTGTGTCAGCTGCCTTGGGACATGGTTGAACACCAATGATGCAGAAAGTTCCTACTCTTTGCATGCTTGCTGCCTCATTTAATCCTCAGATACATTTGTTTAACTTGTTTTTTTTTTCTCAGTGCATGGTTAAGTGTTATAGTCAAACCACTTTCTGTCTGCTCACATTTCACTGAACTGAGGGAAAGTTATATATGTGATAAGACAGAGCAGACATGATATATTATGAGATGTGAGCAACTGAGTAGGTAATCGGAAAGATCAGACAGATGCTTGCAAGCAGAGGTCAGACACTTATCTCTGATCATTATTTACAAAATGCACATTAAGCAATAGCTACTTGAAAGGTAATTAGCCTAGGGATCAGATTTTCGAAAAAGGATAAATGGGTTGTTAGTTTACTGTACTTTTTCTTACAAGTGTTGTGTCCTTGATTGCAATACACAAAACTGCAAATAATATGCGAACTTTAACTGAATGAGGCCTTTATGTTATTATGTTTTGTTTCCTGTCTAATGGATCAGGGATTTTTGGCTGTGTTTTGCACCTGCTGAGCATCCCACACTGTGTTGATGAGCCAAATGACAACGTGTATCTATCTTAGGCTTTAGGGGTAAATTGTTCGCATTGTAGCTTAATTTGGAGAACCTTATTGGAGAAACAATAAGGTTTTGGATTTCCCAGAAATAACTTAAGCATCCGGCTCCCTTCTATAATCAAGATAAAGGTTGGTGTTAAATATCTGCACCACTCCTTTCCTTTGTCAACAGCCCAACCTCATTTCAACAAATGTGTGTTTAAAATGGTGAGAGACCTGCATTGCAGAGAAAGTAGTACAGTGTTAAATGACTTCTATTCAGTGTGCAGTGTTTGTACTTGGAGTGTAACAGGAAATCATGCAAGACTTAAGTGCTACGTACATTTTCTAAATAGTCTGGGTGTTTCACTGACCATTTTGGTAATTTTGTTCTAGCTGAAGAGGAAGCATTTAACCATCTGCACATTGTGACAGGATGAAGTTTTCCACCACTGCCTTCTGCCTCAGTTAACTTAAACACATTAAAGATGACACATTGTTTATTTAGTGACATGTTTTTCTATATCATGCCCCATTCTGCTACATAATTCACTACTCCACTCTCCTATTTTACAGTTGGTTTTGCAGACTAGTATTTTATGCAGCTGGAATGTTTTTGGAACCTCCATGGAGTTGTTCTAGAGTTGTAATTTTTTTTTTTTTTTACTTCTTTGTATTCCTTGTAAAATATAAGGTGTGTTGTCAAGGTCAAAATCTGCCTCCTGTCTCTTTTCCTGTCATACTTTATCTTACAGCCATTTTCCCTTCAAGATGTAATTCCCATAGCTGTGAGTTTTATCAAAAAAGAGAAGCATTATCTTAAAATAACAATGAATCAGTTATGTGTCACTGTTAACTTCTACACTGGTAATTATTGGCATGTGGCAACATCAATTAGGCTGCATAATGGCACTTACTGAGTTCAGTCATATATAGAATTGCCTTCACTTGGCTGTAATTTGTACACAGTGTACACACTTTATGTTGTATAAGTGGAGGTGTGTTCATTATTTCCTACTGACAAAACAAGATTAACCTGTTCATGCTTGTGTTCATATTGACAGCAACATTTAGGGAACCTGTTGCATAGTTGGTCATCTCTGACCTGAGTCACTTGTCATAAAAGTAAATAGAATAGTAAAGGTGAAATGTGTTGCTTTCCCACTGAACCTGTTTTTTCTTTCTTCCCATTAGGCAAAGTTGCAGGGTGAAACCTCTGCCCAAATGACAGAGATCCAGAGGCTCAAAGGTAAAATGACCAGCAGAGGGCAGTCTAAAATACAATAACCACACTTTTTCAATAGTCAGAATATGTACAATGACTTTGGTTTCATCAGAATTAAAAATGTCCAATGTATTATGTGTATGTAATTGTGTGTGCATGCCTCTGTGTTTGGAAACAGAGCAGCTAAAGGAACTGAAGCAAGAATTTATGAAACAGGAAGAGCAGCTCAGAGAAGTGAAGAAAAATAGCACTACTTTGGAGAGAAAGCTGGAGTACGAGAGGTATGTTAGTCTTCATAATCAAACTCAACGTCCAAGAACGTCATTAAAGACTTTATTGACAAATCAGTAGTTCATCAGATTATTTTGTTGTTTTTATTATTTTCTTGAGTCACATTTAATGAAGAATGGTAATAAGTAATCAACATTTATTTTCCTTTTTTCTTTTTTTTTTTTTTTACAGTTATTGTAAATATCGATTTCACTTTTCCTGGTGATAATTAAGGTTGTAGTATATTTGTACACATTGGTAAAAATTCTTAAATATAATACAGACTCCTTTCACCAGCTTTACAATATGATGACAAAAAAAAAAATTGTGTTTGTGTGTTGTCTAGTTTACAGTGTGGACGTCAGATTGCACAACTTAAAGAGGAATATGAAGAAACAAAAAAAGCCCTGGAGGTGGAAGCATCAAAGCTCAGACAGGTTAGCACCGATGACAAGGATTGTGGCTTTTTTTCCTTTACTACTTGTGGTATTATTATTATATTTTTGCATATGATTTGCTTTTAACAGCGCTACCTTTATTTTTCATCTATTTCAGTTTTGAAACAAAAAGGTTTGGAGCTCCGGTTTGTGCTCCCTGTTTGCTCAAATGTTTTTCTGTCTCTATTTTCCATATGCGTCTCTTCCTGATTCCTCTTTGATGATGCTTCAGAGCGTTTTGGACGGCCAAAAGGGTGTTGTAGTGGGTAGACATGCAGAGGGAGTACATGTTGGAGATGTGGTAGGAGAGCGCCACACAGTGGCCACTCACAGACGCGACAGTCCAGATTTAAAAGGTACTAGAGTTGTTGCTTGTTTTACCTCAAATTGTTCTTGAGTTTGCTGTCATTGCATTGTCTTTGTTTATTGTGTGTGCAGAGATCAGAAAAGCGATAATGTTGAGGTGATCTGAACAGACATCACATCTATATTGTTTAACTTTACTGCCATCTTGAATCTTAAGTCGCCTTGTCTGTCCTCTGTTACAGAAGAGATGGGGAAGCCTGGCAGTGATGCAGGCATGCCTGGTATTGAAGACAGTGAAGTGGGAAAAATCGAGGATGTACAGTTTGGTAAGTGTTAGACTTCAATTTCTAAGAGCATTTTTTTCCTTCTGTACAAAATAAATAAATCAAATTAAAACAATAATAGTAATTGAAATACTAGATTAGTTAATATTAGTAAAACAATTTGACTTTACAATTTATTTACTTTTTAACGGGCATTTCCTTTTTGATTTTAAGAAAGAAAGATACAGTGGAGAAAACAATACAGTTGATTACATAAGACCACTGGGTGTAATTTTAAAGTGAAAATAACATTTATGTTTATTTTAGGAAAAACACTTTTTGCAATTTTCACAGAACATTTATTTCCTGAAAATAACTTAAGTTCATTGTTTTCAGACCTCAACACATTTTTAATCAATCCAATACTAATGGTGCATCTTTGTATGTTCTCTACCTATCTTGCTGTCACTGCTGGAGCAAATATGCAAGCAGCTTTGTTTTGTGGTTTTTGCATTGTAGCAGTGTCAAGGAATGTCTTTCTTATATTGAGCATAATGTTTGAAAAATGCTTCCAAGGGGTGTTGGCCCAAAATACCCTCTCTATAATATATGTGAAACGCAACATCCGACCTACACTGTTTTTTTTTTTTTAATACTGTAAGTTTCAATTATTGCATCATTCTCATAGTTTGTCTCTGCCTGATTTTTATGAATAGCCCTGAAAAAGCCAGCCATCACACAAAAACATGATGAGGCCCCTGATGTTGTGGGTGCTGGAGCTGGACCTGGAGTTGGAGCAGCTGATGGTCCAGGTGGCCAGGGCCTGTCTCTGGACCAGCCCAGACTTCAGCAAGACCGCGTGGAGGGTCGAGGAGCAGTCGGCGCCGCTCCGAGCCTCATTAAACAGCAAGACAAACCAATAGTCTTTGAGGAAGACAATAAGGCAGGTATCAAGGCTGATGAACTGGGAGAACAACAAAGACAAATCAGAGGTACAGTATTCACAACTCCTAGTTTTAAGTAATATATTTATTAAATGTATGAAGAAATTCTTACAATCTGCAAAGCTCAAACAGAACACAACATTGCATCATTAGCCACTTTTACACAGAGATCCCGGATAAAAGGTGAGATGGTGTTGGCATTTTTTTTCTACTATTGACTGACTTACACAGACAGCCGAGCCGAAGGAGTAACAAGTGACACAGGTTGAACTTTTACACAGTGGACCTGCGTTCTGGAATCAAAGGGGTGGTTACACAGTGCTCATATGGAGACACTGGCATGGATTCTGCAGCTGGGTGCCACAGATGAAAATGACATGTTGCTGCTGCGCCAGTGGCACGTAGCTGCAGCACCCATGACATCCCTGACACAAAGCCATGGCACTTGGAGCAGCTGCTGCAGAGTCCATGCCAGTGCCTCCACATGCACCTGCTGTCTCTCAGGCTGTCGTCTGCCGTCATCAAAACGTCACACCTTGGTTGTGGAACAACAGGTATTCTTTTTACATAGCGTTCTTGATTCATGATTCTACCTTTATCACAGCTCTGTTAGTACCTCCAGAGGTGTTACAGAGCTGTTTTGTTTACACGGACATGGAATAAAGGCAAAATATTACCGTAACCGAAGTGCCGTGTAAAAGGGGCTTATGTCTTCCATTCAGTAAAACAAAACACCCTCTCTTTTCTAATTGAAATCATGCAATAGGTTTTAGCATTTAGGTACATGATAATTAGTGCTTTGACTTCACTGAAACATCATCACGTGCATCACATTTAAAGTGAAAGCAGGATATGAGAACTGGCTTATTTCAATGAGTTTTCTCCATCTTTTGGAACACCTATCAGATACATAGATATATCAGGTTTACCACATAGTGAATTGTTGTTGAAAGATAATAATGAGGAAGTTTATGTTGGTCTAGTTTGTGCTGGGTTTGACTTTTGTTAAATTAGGCAAAACTCCATTTTTAAACTTCCAACTGTGTCTGTTCCTTACATCCCTACAAGCGGGAATACTCTGACTATGTAGAGGTTTCCAGTCAGTTTTTCTGCAAAACAATCTTTACTCTAACTGAGAAGTTCATCATTCCCTCTCTTGTACTCCTCTACAACTGCAACATTATCTGTCACTCGCTTGAAATGGAAGCACACTCAGCGAAAAAAAAATGAGTGACTTCCAGAAAAACACACATTCTAATTCAAACTTCACATAAACACATGTGTATCGTCTGTGATGCTTTAAGTCTGACAGTTTTTTTATTTATTTATTTGGGACAGTAGCCTACATATTGATGAACACTTACAACAATTGCAGCTGTAAATATGTCAGATTTTACCAATGATGCTAATTTCCTAATTCATTCCCTTGGCACGTGACAAGAAAGACAATTGACCAAAGGCAAAACATCATAAAAACACACAAAACGACACAGTGAGGGCATACTGATGATGGCCTTGGTTTTCCTTCATCCAATGTTTAAGTTGTGATTTCATTTGATTGTGAGTCTGTTATGTTGAGTGGCAAATTGTTCCAATATTCAGTTCAAGTGAATGAAAATGGAGTTTGTCCAAAAGTAGTGCACCTGCGTGGCACCTCAGTTTCCTTGAGCTGTGGCCGTGGTGACCATCCCACTGACAGACTAGGATTTGATCAAACCTGTCAAGAGAGGAGGGGCAACTCCATGCAAGACTTTAAATATCAGGCACATGTTTTTAAAATTCACTAAAATATTAACATTAAGAAATTTATATAAAACAATGCAGTGGTGGAAATTAAATGTTTTTTGTCAAAAATTGCTCTGACTTTTTATAAAATGTGATACTATGGGTTTTGAGTTTTGTGTCAGCAGTAAGTGACCATGAAGTTACACAGTATTCAATGAGAGAAAATCATTGTGTAAAAACATCTTGGCAGCGTCTATGGTCAAAAATGGTCTGACTTTTACAATTTTGTACATAAAAATTTTCTGTCTTACTAAGTCACTTTATATGTTGTTTAAACATTAATGTTGGGTCCAAAGTTAGTTTTGAGGTATTGCGGAAAAGTTTTGACTGTGCTGAATAAAAAAAGAAACATCCAGGTGTGTGTGTGATATTTGCCATATTGTTGTGTATATTTTTTAATACAGCAATATTTTTCTGTCCGTCTTTTTGGCAGCTCCTGACAGTGTCAAGGGAAATGGTGAACAACTAAAAGGGATCCCTCTGCCCCCGAACCCTGCCCAGGTGCCCAACCCCATCCAGCTTCACCACGCCAAAGACCAGGTTCCAGCAGAGCCAGTTCACCACCGCCAAAGTGAGTTTCACATAATGCACAAAACACAGTAGTGTCACTGTCTGTGTGGTTGGAGGACTGTTGGTTTTTTTTCAGTAACTTTCTGACTGGTGGCTGATTTTTAAAGGTGTTCAAACCAATTTAATAGTTGTGACAACTATTATCCTTTATATATCGACTCTCTTATCTCTCTCTGAAATTTGCATCAACACAGAATAAAACACAATTTGGTCTGTTTGTATCTATTAGAATTGTGCCTGTTGTGAACTGACTACACCTTCTTGTACATGACACATGTGTTTAAGAATGAGCGTTTCTGTGTGGACATCAGCCATGTCTGAATACGGGTAAGAGTGATGTAAAGGCAGTAGAGGGAGGGCTCAGGAGAGGAGACAAATGACACACACCTGGCTCCCAGATGATCCTTTGCTGCTGCCTGGCTTTTTGCTCTGCTGCCTTTTCTCCCTCCTTTCTCCTCTGTTTTCACATGTTCTGCTCCTTTATCTTCCTTACACATTCATTCCAACATCAGAAGCCGACAGATTATATTCTGTTCACGTCCAGTTTACCCCCTCTCCCTTCCCTAATCTTCTACCTCTGATCTCTTTACATTTGCATCCTATTATGACAAATTAACACCCGACACTGAGCAGATGTCTTGTTTTGGCAGTGTCTAGTGATCAGTAGGCAGAAGAAGCCCAGAGATGCTGGCTGTCGTACTTCATCTCTCAAGTCCCACCCTTTTCTGCTGTTGTCAGCAGTGTCACTGTGTTTGGCTAAAATAGAACATGTAGGAGATCAGGCAGCCAGTGTTAGGTGGTGAACAACAACATATCATGTTGTTGAGGACAACGTTTCATGTTTTTTAGAGTTCAATCAGCTTCTGTCACAATAAAAGGTAGTCAAATGGTAGGATTTACTGCAATGCTATTAATTGATTAGATTATATAAGTGATAAAAACTTGGGACTCTGTAAACACTGATTTGTAAATTAAACCATTTTCTTCATTTGAGTCTCTGCATTCAAGACTATGGTTGGCTATTCATCATCTCAGGAAATCTGTTTTGTAATTAAAATCAGCCACCGTTACTCCATTCACCTTTTATTTTTCTAATCTTCTGACACCCACTTCATGCGATCACTTCGTCATTATACAGTATTTCTCCTCCCATTCCTCTCTGTTTCCCTACAACTGCCTCCGCTTCCCTCCCTTCCTGATGAGGCCCTTCTCTGCCTCCTGCAGGCCGGTTCTTTGATGAGAACGAGTCCCCAGTAGATCCGCAACACGGCTCTAAGCTAGCGGACTACAATGGGGATGATGGGAACGTGGGTGAGTATGAGGCTGACAAGCAGGCCGAGCTGGCCTACAATGAGGAAGAGGATGGTGATGGTGGGGAGGAAGACGTTCAAGGTGAGCCAGGCCAGGGGACTGGACCAACTGTCCAGATGTATATCCACCATTCCTCCCCTTGTTCCCTCCACCCCCTGTCCTGCTGCAGCCCCCCTGCATTTGTCCCAGCAGTTTGTACTGTCACTGTAGCTCACAGTACCCTGACTTTGTCCTTGAATCCATCATAAACGCCAGATATTAAAGAAATACGACTAACACACCTTCAGGGACTATTACATATGTATGCAATCCAGGTTGAGCAGCTGGATTATGTTGGGTATTTTTCACTGTATAAGCACAGTAACAGTCCAAACACACTAATGGAAAAACTGACCCATGAACTTAAGGTTCTGTGTGTGTGTATTTCATTTGCATCTAGTATTCTCTTTCCTGCCTGTGCTTCTTTTTAGCTATACCACCTGTCTGTGCCCACCAAACATCTGACCCACATCTAGACCAGTAGATAAATATAGCTCACTGTGTTGGTGAATGTGTCTGTGTTCTCTTTGAAATATTGAAATGCATGCCCATGTTTTTTTTTTTTCCTTTGTTTTTGTTTTGTGCCCTGAATTTCTCATCGCCTTCTAGATGGCATTTTTAATAATTGATTAGAGAACAACAGTACTTCCTTTAAAGAACACTACATGATTTGCCAGCCCAATGACGAGAGAAGGGCTGTGATTTATTACTGTTGTTTATTATGTCAGAGGTAATTGTTCATTTTGGATGCAGTGTCATTGGATTCAGTTTTTGACATTAAAAAAATAAAAGCTATCTTTCCTGCTTTTCTCTTGAAATTGGACTAGTGTGTTTTGCAGCAATACCTTAAAAGTTCTTCATTCAAAAAAGGCCACGATTCCTATTCCTTAAATTGTACTGCTTTCTAGAATTTAGTTGGAAGAATGAATAAATTGTTAGATTTTAATTTGTAATGTAGCTTTCTCTAGTAGGGGAGTTTGGATAAAACACTGTTTATTTTGCCTCATACATCATCTCACATCATTTGTGCATTCTTCTTTCTAGATGATGATGACCGTGACATGCAGGGAGATCGGGCTGTGGATTATGGAAAAAGACATCAAGCCATTGACATTCTCTGAAAAGGAACCTGTGCAGCTGTTACTCATTGAAAACATACAGACTTTTGGCTACAACCAAGGATTCCTTGGTATTGTTTGAACATCAATATGTTTAAGAATTTAAAGGCTGCATCCTCAATGTCATGGACTCTTTTGAAAAACAGACATTGCAACTAATGAATTAGAATAACATAACTTAACAGACCATACAGTAGGTTCAAATATCACAGTAATGTCCTGAGCTGCTGTCAGTTTGCTAATGTTCTAAGTTATGACAGTAGAAATGGTATACTGTACATAGACTGTTCAGTTTATTTAATGAATGCCTCCGTTCATGAAGCAATGGTCTTAAAGAGCTCACATCTGAACTTTGAGGTCAAAACTCTTGTTTTTGCTACATTTCTTTACAGGTTACTATTGTTAGGTTATGTACAAACTCCTCACCATGGGATGTTTATCAAAACACTAATTGGGCATTCTGCCTCTAACATCATTTTGGGACTCTTACCTCGATGAATCCTTTTTGTTTACAGGAGTGAGAATGCATTAAAAATGCCAAGGACTTTCCTCATGGCCTACTAAATCCTTTTCTTTGTGACAGACATTCATAAGTGCTCATCATTCTGTTTTTACATGATGCATGTATTTGAAACTTTTGATCAATAATCAAACTGAGCAAAATACTGATGCTTAAGCAATACTTAGAGCATTGTCAGTATCCTTCACAATGTGCAAAGTCTAACCAAGCACATACGGAACTGGCATAGACATGCTTCCATTAAGGTCTCTTGTACATAATGTAGTTCAGCTGTTACCATTTGTACTGACGGAACTGAATTCATCACCTTTAGGGAAAAACTGAACATTAAATCTATTCTGTTTGTGCAGCCAGGAATATTGATTTCTCATGGAAAGGCACATTGAATGTAATTTAATTTGATTAAAGGTGATTCTTCATGTCATTTGTCAACTGTGACAGTGCTTTAGTATGTGTAGAAATTATGTCAGTTCTAAATGAATGTCTCGGTTAAACTCAATGTAGTTTTAAGTCAGAATGCCTTCAGTTCATGATGTACTTTTCCCGTATTTTCCCTTTCAGTGATGACAAAGCATCTGGTGGGGAAACTGGTTTAATTCCCGCACTAATTCCATACACCGTACAAAAAGGGGGAAAAAATCCAGCTCTCTCTCTATATATACGAGCCAATTGACAAGTTGTTTACAAAAAAAAAATCACGGAGACAAAGAGATCCTCCGCCTCGGTGTGAGCTGTGGAAGGAGAAAACCGAGTGCTGGTCTCTGCTGCAGACCGTAGCTGGTGTTTTTGAGAGGGGGGTGTGTCTGTGTCCCATACGGGTATCTGCCTCGGAGAGACTGAGCAGAGGCGGGAAATGGCGCCTGGTAACACAACGGTGTGTCATTTCGGAGACGGCCCTTGAGCAGATACACGGTAAAAGTCGGTTCTGGTCACGTAAACAACAAATTCCTCCGTTGTGATGGTCACTCGGTGTTGAGTTGTCATCTCCAGATACTGCGGATCACTCTAAAGTAAGTCGACAACATTTATCAACCTTATTCGTGCATTTTGCCTTGTTTGGCTTGCAGTTTATGTAATGTTGGCTAACGACAGGATAAATATTTTCCTTCCCTGCCTCTGCACATCTGTTAGCCCGAAGCAAATTTACGAGACTGCTAAGTAGCTTTAACGTTAGCCGCGCTAAGCTAACACTGTTAGCGGAGGACCGCTAAAATGCGGCCTACCGTGGACGCGGCTAATTCCTGATTGGCTCCGTAAACCTGTGTTATTTTGACTCTAGAATGTATTAACTCTGTGTTAATATTAAAATAATATTTAAAATGTGCAACTATGCGTATGTCCTCCTGATGGGCAACTGACCCATTTATCCCTGATAGTTAGCTTCAGGTGTAATGCTTGAATTGGCATTCCTCCACTGAACTTTGCTAGGTGAACGTTAGCTAAGCAAGCTAGCTGAATTTTATGTTAACATGACTCCATTGGGAATTGAGACAGATGTCCACATATCACAACTCGTGAGAGGAAGCAAAGTCTTTATGAAACGATAAGGCGAATTGCATTAACAGATGTTACCAAATGATAACATGTTGTTGTTACGATCATTGATCTGGTGAGTTTCACTGTCAAGCAATTCTAATCATAACCTTGTCAATCAGTTGAATAGACAGTTGAGTCACACAGTTTACTGAGCTGTCCGCGATTATTTAAGTGATGATCCTCAGTTTAGAACCGATAGTTGAATCATTTTCCCATTCTGCACTGGTTTGCTAACTGCACGTTAACATGAGCTAATACGGTTTTCCTCGGACCGCTAATGTTACCGCTTGTGGACGAAAAGCAGACTTGTTTAGCCAACAGTGGCTAATTTCAAATGTACTTCGTTATGTCGCTTGTAAAATCTAACAGTCTATCAAGGAAGTGGCTGTATTCTTGGCTAGTTTGCACACCCTCGTAACCTTTGACGCGTAGCTTTTAACTCGACCTCTTGGGAAGCGTTAGCTTCCTATACCTAGCTGCTCGATTAGCTGCGTATCCGTGTTAATGGTGACAAACTGGCGAAACGGTATAGCCACTGACATGGACTCGATGGGACACTTGAAGCAGAATTGTCAGCTTCTTGCGTGGAAATGGCTTTGATGTTACAGACAGTAGCCACCCCTGTAGTCAGCTACCTCAGCTAAGGATAAGGACTAATTCTGCCGAGTGAACGGGGTGTCGGAAGGGCCTCGCTTGTTTTTAGACAGTTACCCTGGCTAACGCTGCTAGCCTCCTCATACAGAGTTGGTGCATGCATGTTCTTATTTCCCGCTCAGTTGCTCGTACCTAGCTGTGTGCATGATCCTTGGTTGGTGAACGAGTGCCCAGAAAGGTGGACGTGTAGGATCTATGATGTGACTGTCATACCCACGGTAAAGTTTAACCCATTTAGAATTATATTTATGTGGTACAGGGAGGACAGTTAGATGAGCCTTTTCACCCTGATGTTAAAGATTTAATAGTCGAGAGGCAAAGAGAAAAGACTGTGTGTGTAGCATGAAGTTGAATAATGATAGTACGTTATGAGGACTTGTACATCTCAAATATTAGTTTGCTTTAGAAGT
Organism: Maxillicosta whitleyi; assembly: GCA_029822895.1. Taxonomy (NCBI): domain Eukaryota; kingdom Metazoa; phylum Chordata; class Actinopteri; order Perciformes; family Neosebastidae; genus Maxillicosta; species Maxillicosta whitleyi. The sequence goes on from JAPSES010000001.1 coordinate 8,057,044, forward strand.
CGGACAGTGTCGACATTGTGAAATAGATTTTCAAGTTCATGCCCAATATTAACAGTCCCAGGTGTAAGAACTCAAAGAGATCATATGTAAGTTGTTTAAAACTGCCTAATGTAGAAAAGTAGGAGGAAAGAACTAAAATAATCAGCGGTCACAGAATGCACTGATAACACATAACCTGTAGGATTTGGAGGTTTGCTAAAAACGTCATGTAAATGCATCTGCAAAAGGTCAACGCATCTTTGTAAGATGATGTTTGTTCTGGTTTAACAATATCATTAATTGTTTCTGTTGTCTTCTGTTTCTGTTGTCTTCTGTTATCTTATGCACATTTATTACTTTAAAAAAAATCATACAGTTTCAGCCTTCGTTAGAATTTATGTTACCACACAATATGACCATTACTACGCTACTATTTGGTCATTGTTGATTCAAATTTTTTGGGAAGGAGTTCATGATGCAGTATACATAGACGTAGTTATCTTTTTGACTGTGAGATGTTAGAAACGAGATATAATTCTGACTTGGTTCTACCAAAACACCATTGTGTAAGCTGTTCTTTTTATTTACTAAACTGTTGTGACAACAATAATTAGAAAAATAAAATTGGCTTCATACTTAGGTTGTGTCACAATGTAATGTTTCTTGAGGAGTAACTCGTGCTGTAAAATATAATTGAAAAAGCAGAAACTTGCTCTGGTAGCTATCAAAAGTTTATTTATACATGTTATATTCATCAAATTCATCTTATGTTAAAAACGAATAAATAAAGAGATCTACAGACTACAAGACTTATATTTGATGCTCCATGTAGCCTTAAAATTGTAGCACCTTTTGCATTTATGCTACCATGTACTTTAGCACCATCAGCGTTCCTGATTTGTGTGAATGTGTTTGTGTGTGTGAATGCGATTGAGCAACAGCATGTACACCTCTGGTATGCTCATGGATATCCCCCCTGTGTAAATATAAAGCAGATGTAGTGGAGGTGGTGGGGCAAATTTACAGTATGAGACTTACACCACATTTTAAGAGGGTGCTATTGTGTGTGTAAAGGGTTCCCGGCTAGTTATGGATATGTCCAGACACATTTTCAGCCAGCTGTTGTTACGCAAGAAGTGTAAGCGGTGGGCATGCCTGACTGACAATTCATGTTCACTATGAATAGTTTTTAGTTCTCTCAATGTATTCTTGAGCTGTACGAAGCTGTACAATTAAATTACTTTCCTCTACGGACCTGGCTGGGTGTGTGTTTTGGTTAGGTTAACCTCCCATTTAGACATAACCTCTACCATCGACGTTGCATGTACACGGTTAATAAAAGGGAAATGTTGGAAAATTGATGCATAGTAAGATGGTTGGTAATGTTTTTTTCTTTTACTGTACGGAGGGAACAAAAACCAGCTGTAGCTGCTGTGATCCACTGTGATGTAAGTGTAATGGGATCTTAAATGCATCCAGATGTTTAGTCACGAAAGGCACCAGTTTACCTCACAATATATATAAAAAAAACTTAACGGTTTAATCTGTTTTTGTTGTTGTTGTTGTTGTTTTTTTAAGCAGTTAAGACTGTTTTAAACAACTTGTTTATTTACTTTAATTCAGAATTTGTGTGAATGTTTTCTTTATTGTGTGCAGTAATTATTTATCCCCTTCCTCTCTTCTGTCTTTCTTCCCTGTTTGATATTTTAAAACAGATTTACATGTGACTGCTCAAACAATGAGGCTGAGAATGCGTAAGGCGTCTCAGCAGCCGAACCCTAGTCTGGCAAGTCGCCCATCCCGGACCAAGCGGAGACATTCAGAAGTAGAAGAGGACACTCCTTCTAGCGGTGGGAGGGGCTTGTTCTCAACCATCAAGAAGTTCATCAGAGGAAATGCTGTCAAGGTACCTTTGATTACGTCATATGATCTCCTTTGGTTGCGCTTTGATGCCCTTTGAGGCTTCGGTAAAGTACTATGGTGTGCGTTTTGAGGGTTTTAACACGTAACCTAAGATTTTCTCTGTTTAAATCCACATGTAGTGCTGTGCTCTCCAGGAGTTAAATACAGTGTTTCTTGGTGCAGAGTGTCATGTTTCCCAAGAAATGTCTGGTGGAATGCAGCAGCTTGTCTGAGAAGTCGGACTTGGTTCTAATTTTAGCCACTGGCTCACAGAGTTGGTGTGCAGGGACAGGAGGTAGTAACAAGTGGAAAAGTCTACTCGGTTAGACGAAGACGGGGGCTTTATACTCTCCACCTTTTGCTTATTATTCTCATTCCACAGATGTATTATTTCTTAATTTAAAACCCATAACCTATTTTTGTATCTGTTTTGCTCCATCAAAATGTTTTTCTAACTCGTAAAAGCAAGAGTTGTTTTTTTTTTTTTTTTTTAAACCACTGATCTTTTAAAGGTGCTGGATGGTCTGCAGTAACATGGATTTGCAGCAGGTCCTATTGTAGAACTTTAATAAAACCCTGATCATTTGTATCAGACGCTTTGATTCTGATATTGTACATTTGTTTGTTTCTTTTACAGTGAGATGGGAAAATGTCATTCAGCAGCAACGGCATGTTCTGAAAGATTTTCTGAAATATATTTCTAGTGATTTAAGTTCATTGACTTTTTTTTTTTTTTTTAATTCTTCAGTCAACTGGTTTGGCACAAAAATTATGACATCAGTTACTCTGTCAACATTGTATTATCGTTTTCTGGAGTTAAGCCAAATTACTTTTTGTGGGTATCAGCTGGAGATCAACCTGTTCTTAATCTTAAAAAAATGTAAGTGATCAGAATTGGAGTCCTTAATAGAGAGTTTGGCCCATAAGCAGAATGGAGCATCTTTCTGTAAAGCTATCAATGTTTATATGAGGGCTGTAGTTCATCCTAGAACATTTAATGTTAGCTTTAATAAGCCAACATACATTTTAATGACTCGGATGATGAAACAGAAAATGTAATGATCTACTGCAGCAGATTGATCAAAGCATTTTGACTCATGTCTATAACGTGTTGGTACATAACATCAAACGTCACTAAAATGCCCACTCAGCTCCCAGACTCACCCCACAATTCATCTTCTCTTAATATGACCTCATTTTCTTTTTAATCTCACATCAGGACTTTACATTTTAAGCAAAACACTTCATACTAGTTTCAACAGGTTAAAGTGAACTAACTGAACATCTTAAATGCAGTCGGACTCTAAAGGATCATTATAAATAGACTGATATAAACCCTGGAGGTGACAGTAGTGATAACAACCCATGATGCAACAGTTGCTGTCCAATGTCACTACTTCATTAGAGTAGTAAAAGCCAAAAGTGTGAATTGAACTGTGAATGAGTTGCTGGGGTGAAACTTCCATCTTGATGATATATTGTGAAAGATAAAATGAACCACTTGTTAGACATAAAAGCCTGAGTGACTCTTTCAAAAAAAAAAAACTTAGATTAAAATTTGTAAGTGGATGTCTGTCTGCTGGATAAGTATTCATGTCAAACATTTTGGTCCAGCCTTGTAAATTTATATAAATCTATATATTTATATAATTTCTAAATCTGTTTAGGGCTGATCCAATCCTTTTTTTTCACATCCACATTGGTCAGATTATTTATCTTAAGTTTGAGTTCAGTTTATTTATTTATTTATTGCCTCAGTGAGTCCTACTATTATATCAGTTTGTTTGTATTTGACTCGTCTTATTGTGCATCTTCAAGGTGCAGCAGGAAAGCCCAGCCAAGAAGTCGCGCCTCCACTGTGATGTGGACAACAACCTGATCACCTCTACTCCCCCAAATGCCAACAACCCCCGCAGCCGGGTTGGCAGGAGAGGCCCCGTCAATGGACGTGAGTGGCAAACACCAAACAAAACCACTAGCACTCAAATCAGTGTCTTCCCCAAGGCTCTGCTGACACTCAGTCCTGTTAACTCTTCCCCCGCAGAGGCTACCAATCATGACAGGAGTAAGGAGAAGCCCAATGGCAGCCTGGAGGAGACGACAGCTGTTGAGGTGACGGCCAGCCCTCCCAGAACAACACTTCTTGGGACCATCTTTTCTCCTGTTTTTAACTTTTTTTCACCAGCTAAAAATGGTAAGCAAACCAGAAAGTTTTCTTTTTTTTTTTTTCTTGACTAAGAAGTCATCAATCAGCAAACTGGTTAAAACTAGAATAGCTCAAGTCCCTTAATGGTCATGTTTCAGTTCAAGAAATGCACACTATAGTTGCAACAACATACCACAGAGGGAAAAAAAAAAAAGATTGCTTAATTAACCATTAAAACCCAAGAGCATCTCCCAACCTAAAATGTTTGAGGACTTTTGAACCATTAATCATATCAGTAGTGAAATAATCTGAGTAAAATGCAATGTAAAAAATGCGAGAGATCACATTATAACAAATGGTTATAATTCACTTCATTCATGTGGAAGTCGCCACAAAAAATAATTCTGGGTCTTTATATATTTTTTTTTTTCCTTGCAGCACATGACCTTTCATTGTTACTTTATTTCGTACAAATTTTGCATGTGCAATCTGTATACATACTTCTGTTTTAAAAGTAGTTTCATGTTTTATCATAATAAAGCATGTGTTTTCTTTTAAGGCATATCTGAATTGATAACTGTTTAAAGCTGAATATTAATAGCTTATATTGTGAAATTATCCAGAGAAGGAAATTGTAGCTGCAATGTGCATAAAGTTTCTGTGAAACCTCTGGGTTTATGAGATTGTATATTGTTACAAAATCTTCCATTAACAACTGATTCTTCCAATGTTAGTCTTATGTAGGGACCTTTTAAACTATTACACACACTATAAAATATGAATCTGTTCTATTTTGTAGATTTTTTTCCAAGATGAAGTTGTATTGGTGCTCTTTGTAGGGACATTTAACATCAAGATACCTTCTTTTTTTTTTCCCCTCTCTCTTCTCTCAGCCTCTTCTGGCTCAGACTCTCCAGACCAGGCGTTGGAGGCTGAGGAGATAGTAAAGCAGCTTGACATCGAGCAAGCTGTGGAGACACCCACCAGCACAGCCACATCCACACAAGAACTCTGTGCCACCACTAACTTCTACTCTAGTGTATCCCAGCTGCCTCCCCTGCGGCCTCCTCACATCCCGGAGGCGTCTTCAACAGTGGAGGAAGGAGAACTGGACACTGATCCTGACCTTCCACCCCTCACGGGTAAATGCTTACACTTGGGGAAACAATGTTCAAAGTTGTACATCATAGCAAAATAAGAATAGGGTCCATAACTACTCCTTTTTTTTTTTTTTTTTTGTTATGGTCCCAGCTCCAGGCTCCAGTCCAGATATGGCATATGTGGACTCTCCTCCTGCTGCAGTTCCACCAGAGGCGTCTTATGAGGAAGACTGGGAAGTTTTTGACCCGTAAGTTGAACACAACAAACAAGAATAAAACAAAACGTCGTTAGAGGCTCATGGTTACAGCAGCTGTTTTAAGTTTGCTAGGGCCAGTACGGCCATAATCACAGCATATGCATCTTTATATCACAATACAGTAGTAATGATCAGAATCATGTTTATTGCATATAAATAAACAGGGAATACATCACTAGGAATCTTCTGTGGAAGTCATTAACAGTGCAATCTTAATCAACAGATGGATAAATTGACAACCAGGGTATTTGGTGTTAGTAAGAGTTCAGCAGAGGGGAAGAAGCTGTTCCTGGGCTGTGAGGTTCTGGTCCGAATGAAGTATGATAGTAATGTTGTAATTTGTTACGTTTGATTGCCTTCTTGTCTAGTTCCATGCTGTTTGGAAAAATTCAAGAAATGCTGTGAAGGTGTCGTGTTACACAGGCCTAATATTAGACTTGGGGTAATATGTCAGATGTGCTGTTAGGTGTAGGAATACACTTGAAAAATGGCTGAAAAGGAATATAGTGGAGTCACACTCAGACTATTTTAACTCTCAGATCTGGTAAATATTTTGGAACTCGATGTGTATTTGTATTAGTGCGGCATCATTCTCAAATCAGTTTCTCCATGTACTGAGCACAGAATATTTACAAATGACCATTTTTTGGAATGCAGTCTCAGGTTTTCTGTGAGAGGTCTCGGCAGGGTTTTATTATTCCGGTGTTGTGACTGAAAGTGCGTGTGATGTTTTGTAATTTCAGGTATTTCTTTATCAAACACGTCCCTCCACTGACAGAAGAGCAGCTCACACGTAAACCAGCCTTACCGCTGAAGACCCGCAGTACGCCTGAGTTCTCCCTCGTCCTAGATCTGGTCAGTTAAATACCTGCTGTTTTTTTACCTCATTAAAACTTACCTTCTATGAAACACTGATTTGTACTTTGTTTAGACTTTCTAAGCCCTTTCTGCTGTGTTTATCAGGATGAGACATTGGTTCACTGCAGTTTAAATGAGCTGGAGGATGCAGCGCTCACGTTTCCTGTCCTCTTTCAGGATGTCATCTACCAGGTAAAGTTTTTCTATGATCCCCCTAGAGGGAGCTAGAGGCTTTTTACTTAAGTACGTTGGCATCGTTCCTCTTTGGCAGTGCATTTGAAATGGAGACAGATTTGCTGTATAGTGTGTGAGCTGTTAAAAGTTGAGTAAACATTCATGTGAAAGACATCATTGTTGAACTTGGCATTTCCCTCAGCTCCACTCGTCCCGTCCTGTGTATGAGCAAAAACTCCCTCGCCCCCATTACTCCCCCAAGTCTAAAAACACATCCTTGTGGTCCTACTTTACCTGTAGTGTTTGTTTACCTGTGGCGAATTGTTGTCTGCAGGTCTACGTGCGCTTGAGGCCATTCTTTAGAGAGTTTCTGGAACGCATGTCTCAAATCTATGAGGTAAATATAGACTCACCACTTCTTTTTATTCATCCTGTTTGAGCTATTTTTGGGAAATTTTAACTATGTTTTCTTCTTCTCCTAGATCATCCTTTTCACAGCCTCTAAAAAGGTGTATGCAGACAAACTCCTCAACATCTTGGATCCTAAGAAGCAGCTAGTGAGGTATGAGGACTTTTTATTATTATTATTATTATCATTATCATTTTTAAGTTTAGATTTCTGTTTGGTCGCCAAAGAAATACTAATCCACATTATGTATGGCCTGTTCTGTCACTGAGGTGTCAGCATTGTGGTCATTTTAAATTATTGATTGCCCTGACCTGGTCACTGATTGATAATTTTCCTCCCCCCGCCCCCACCCCTTGTCTTCCTGCCGCTGTACTTGTAGACACAGGTTGTTTCGCGAGCATTGTGTCTGTGTCCAGGGAAACTACATCAAGGACCTCAACATCTTAGGCAGAGACCTGTCAAAGACCATCATCATTGACAATTCACCACAAGCCTTTGCATATCAGGTAAGGGTTAAAGGGTTGAACGTTTCTGTCACATGGTTGATGACAAGCAGTTGCAAGGTGTTTGTGAAAGTCTTATAGTGTGGGGAAAAAAAGTTTCATAGTGAAATTTTATAGTATGCTCAGCGGTACATACTCTTGTAAGATTAAAAAATACACAAGGGAAATGTATCAAAACTAGGTCTGATTTCACGAACCGGTCAGTACTGGAATTATACTAGTGAATCTTATGCGATATCCATGCACTGTTGAGATTTTTGACGTGTTTTGAAAACATTTCTGTCGGTAAAATATAATTTACTGTGAATTATGCATTCATACATTTATTTAAATCATTATAGAAATGAACTTTTCTATTACACATAACAGGTACAATCTTAAAGAAAAAAAATAGTTTTGGAAAAAGTCTGGGATTTTTATTTGGATAAATGGAAGCACCACATTAAAACACGGATAACTCCTATTGGATACACAGTGAAGATAATGAAATTTTAGTTTGAATTTTTCATGTGTAATCATAATAAGAATTTATTTATACACATACATTACACTTTAAGTATGAGAACCCTATCTTGTGGTTGAGAGCTGGAACACACAAGTAAAAATTATATTTGTTTTTTACTTTTGTGACCATAAACTGAACACAAGTTTTAAAGGAACTGCATATTTAAAGCCTATTACTGAAAGATACTAGGACTGTATAAATAGTGTCAGGTTCTAACAGATGTTTAGCATCATAATATGAAGCCACTCAAAGGAAATGGTCATGAGAAATGACATTTGTGTTGCTTCTGATTATGAAAATAATTGTGGGTCAGTAGTGTTTATCTCTGTTACTGTAAATGACATGTTTTTTCCTCTCCAGTTGTCCAATGGGATTCCCATAGAGAGCTGGTTCATGGACAAGAATGACAATGAGCTGTTGAAGCTGGTGCCCTTCTTAGAGAAGCTGGTCGAGATGGTACGATGTTTGGTTTGAGCCTGCACTTGTTGTAACCACTACGACCCAAACTTCAGTAATCTAATTTTAATTTCTTTCTCTCTCTTCATCTCTTGTGGTTCTCCTGCCTACCGGACTCAACAGAACGAGGATGTGCGGCCACACGTTCGGGAGAGATTCCGGCTTCACGACTTGTTGCCTCCAGATTGAACCCGACAGCGGTCTCATGACGGGACAACGTGAACAGACTGAAAGACAACATGCGTGTAAAAAAGAAAGAGAGAGAAAAAAAAAGAAAAACCCTCTTTGGATTACAAACTACAACATTGCCATTACTGTTAACTTTTTAGCCTTTTTTTTTTTTTCTTTTTTTGATTTGTTCTTTTTGCTTTTAAACCCACCATTGCTTTTTAAAGAAAAAAAAAACTTCAAAAGAAAAACATTTTTAAAGATCTGGGTGAAATTTTCTAAATATCTACATGTATAAACAAAATTACACACACTATGAACAAGCCCAGGCGGACTCTACTTTTTGACAGACTTCAGTTGTGGAGCCGGGCAGAGTCTCCACGCTAAATTGCGAAGTCTTGGTGCTGGCTCAGTGGATACGAATATGCCACCTGGTAAAGCGGAACTCCGACCCCACAGAGTCCCTGAACCCACATCCCTGGTGCTCACGCTGTTGACACGGACTAATAATGACACTCTGCGGCTACAGACTAATACCAGCAGGAACAAGCGGCCTGCAAATCAATCTGTGCATGTGTGTATGTTTACTCTAAGCCACACACACTCACTGATTCGGTGTTTGGGGAAACCTGCAATCTGTAGCCTTTAAAATCATATGCATTCCTCTGTAGCTGGGTCAAGTTTTTATTGTTGGTTGCAGTTTTTTCTGGTAAAACTGGTGTTTCATTGTTTTTAAACAGATAGCGTTTCAAATTGTATTACTTCTGTTTGTAAGATATGATATTTTAAAAGGGGTCATGTAACTTGAATCCTAAGCCTTTCTTTTCCATCAGAAGAACACAGATGGTGCGTAATAATGGCGACAGTCCACTCCATAGTTGAATCCAATGAATTATTGCAAGACTTTTAAGTACACTTTGTTCTTGTTCTAATAGAGTTAAATCAGTATGTTGGCTTCACTGTGGAAACAATACGGCTCCTTAATTAACTGTTAGGATTAAGCATCTTCTTACCTGTAAATCTGACATATTGTAAAGGTTTGAGGGCATTCATTTTCGCAGTGGTATGTGTCAACATTTTAACCTTTTTTTTTTCTTTAATAATAGTATTTGATTTGTCATTTGTCTATAACCAGTGTTGTCTTTACTCCTAATCAAGTATTCTGGCTAAATCAGAGCTTTGTTTCTTTTACTTGTAACGTGTAATTTGACGGCTATATCGGTAGCATTATACAACTAATGTAGCGCACCTCTGCCTGTGTGTCATGAAGTCTACCCATGGAAGAAATCTGTGGCCAGACCCTGAACCAGCCATTATCTGGCACCAGCAACACACTGTCAGTCAGCCTCTTGGAGGTCATGTACATCTTGACTGCCCCTCAACCTGTATTTCTACTTTTTTTTTTTATTTTTTTTTTTTAGCACAGTCAAAAGCATTTGTTTTCAAAGAATGGTAACTTTATGAATGTGTTTCTGCTCTATTTCAGAATGGATTTTTAAGCCAAATTGGCATTTTACTCCTGTTGTTTCAACTTAATTTATTCACTAGTGAGACAGCAATGTAAATGTGTTGATATCCTTGTCGGCATCAACAAAGAAGGCACAAACAAAAGCTCGTCTGTCTTTTGGTTGCTTGATCTTCAACGAGGCAAAGACGACCAGGAAAATCTCCTTAATTGAATATGCACCGCAGAGCGACGTAGGTTCTCCTTGGGTTTAAGTCCAAGTGCATTTTATGTTTTAAGCAGTTGTGTGTGTTTGGGTTTGTCTGGGTTGCCTGTACAGTGCCATACAATTCCTCTCCTCGCAAGTATGCCATTCCCTGCGCTCTCACCCCCTCCAAATGGTTAGAGACAATCAGACCTCAAAGCTCTGCAGAAACTAAAACCTGGAGACCCCACGTGCCCCCGTTTCCCTTTGATTTCAATGTGCAGTATGTGTTGTGTACTGTGATTCCACTAAGTTGTATCCCGTGAGTTTAAGATTTTCCTGGTGAACCCCGCTGTGCCCTGTCCAAGCGCCCCCTCCCCCACTGCTTACTCACACGGGTCCTGCTCACGGATGGTTTTGGATGTGTTCAGCACCTGCCTGTCTGCCTTTTTCACCACAAGTTAGTAGCTCTCGAAAAATTTGAATTAGTTTGTATTCAAGTGAAATTGTTACAGGGCACAATGGTGTTTACTCAGACATAATGCTAGCGAACACATGTCCAGACTATGAATGTAAATTGTACATGGGGTGAAGTCTTAAGTGTCTTTCCAAACTCCACATTGTGGTACCTCCGCACAAAACTCAACACAAACCAGACGACGAAAACTAGCTTCCTCTGGTCAGATTCATTATTTTACAAGGAGGTGAAATCAATGTGCATGGAAGTGGAAACATGTCTTGAGCTCTTGCCATGGTAGCCCCA
>JAPSES010000001.1:8070561-8083928 GCA_029822895.1 Maxillicosta whitleyi
TAGATGACTGAAGGGGACCCCTGTGACAGGAGGGGGGGCATAGGGAAATGATTGGAGGACAGAGGTGATGGTGGTATCAGCAGGGGGGAGTCTGGGAGTCTGGAAGGGTGAAAGGAGGGATGTTAAAGAGTGGGGGGTTGGAACTGAGACAGAAGGAGTGAGTGGAGCTGAGGTGTCGATAGTGACAACAGGGGGGAGACGTGTGAATAGGAGCCCAGAAGGGTGGGTGCTGGAGTCAGGACAGAGGCAAACCTGATGAAATGCAAATTCAGTTGGTTTGTCCAGTCCTGATGTCCATTCAGAGAAAATTTATTTTTGTCAACATTTAGCGACTCTTAAGGGTTTTATCACCATTTACTTTAATAGCCTCTCATTTCCTCATCTTTCTATATTTAATTTACTGATCATGTAGATATTCATAAAAGTTCTGTCAATTCAAAGGTTAGGCTATTATATCAAAATTGAAGAAGAAACGACTCACATTATTAATTGTACATAAAAACAAATAATTTCAACCAGTGTCATTTGTCAAATTACATAGTTTTCACGATAGATTTTCTTAATGTCATAAAACAGACGTGATGCCAAAAGCCAAGAAACAGCATTTTATCTTAATGAATTGTGATTATTATGCTGAAAACCCAGGATTGTTTAAAAAAAATCACCTGGGTTGCCTAAAGCTGAAGTCCAGTATAAGATCTGAAGAGGCAATGAGAGGAGTGGAGTATCATCTTTTAACTTTGACCTGATGTATGTTTATGATTTCATTCAGTCTCATTGTTTCTATTACATACAATGTACGGATCCTGGATGTGTATTGAAATATCACATGATTACTGCTGTTACTCTTTTTCTTTTGAGGTTACAAACACCACATTACTCAAAATACGTGAAAACAAGGGTCCTACTTTGATGAAAGATGAGTGGCACATGAGTTTCATGTTGCTCGCAGTCGTCCGGGGAAATGAGGACAGTAGATAAGCTCACCGTGACGTGTTGAAAGTGGGAGGAGCTTCCGGACGTGGCCAACGGGCTGCTGCACTGACTCCACTGTGAGCCTGTCAAACACAACCAACACAGCCAACATGGCGGACTGGGGTGAGAAACTAAGTTGGGAAGGATAGCTGTTCCATAGCTATATCGTTCGCTTGTCACAGTGTTTGTTTTACGAGCCTAGCAGTCCGTTATTGTCAAACTCAGTCGTTAGATGTGGATTGGCCTAACAAATTTCATGTTGTCGTTTTTACAGACGCTGACAACTTCGAGCCGGAGGAGCCGATTAAAAAGGCGGCAGCGATGGACAAATGGGAAGGCGAAGACGAAGAGGAAGAGGTTAAGGTAAATTAATATGACAAACATTGGATGTGGCAAGGAATCCGGCTGTCGTTTTCTGTTACCGATTAACCAGTTGTTTGTGGGTTCGCTAACCCGATAAGGCTAGACTGGAACTCTGGCTGTAATACCATGCGTCGCCGCGGTTTCTGGTTGCTTGTCTGTCCAACCCTCAAAGCAGTGTTAGCTTTGTACTAGCCAGCGGCTAACTCATGTGGCTCCGTAAGGCAGCAGCCAGTAGTAGCTTAACTTTAACCGAGCTAACATCAACCTACAATTTTGTTCCCATCTGACCTTGTGATATCATGGCAGCAAAATATGAGATTATTTGTTTTTCTCTCTGTGATATTTCAGGTTTATTTTCACTGCTGACAGTCAGCCATGTAATTTTTGGCTAACCGGCTAAACTTGGTTAACGTAGCCTGTTAGCATCTTGCCAGGCCACTTAGGCTACCCAACGTGCTAGCTCCCATGCCATCCCGCATATAAAAGGGGGATTTAATGTTGGGTTACTCAAAACTTGGCCCGAATCGTGGTTCGAACTAGATATGATTCTTTGGCTAATGTGTGATTAATGGCCCAGTTGTCTCATTATTGTAAAAACGTTTCACTGCTTGACTTTAAATTATTAGCAATTTTGTTCTGCTGTGAATTCACTCAGCTTGAGTTACGTTTAACATGAGGCGGTGTTAGCTTGCTAACAAACTTTAGCTACATTCAGATGAAATCATCTGGGTTGATGACTCAACTCAACCAAGAACTAGGCCTAGAACATTCCCACTTTTCAACAGGCAGTCAGTGGGGACGCTGCTCTTCAGTTAATGCGGTATTATATGTGGTTATTAGGTGCTTACCTGAATGTTGTCATGGGTTTTGTCCAGAAACCTCAGATAATTCACACAGGGAAAGTGCTGGCAGTGGCCTATTCAATTGTTTAGTTTTCTGTGACATATGGTGCACTAGCCAAAGAAGCTACTCACTTCGTTACAAAATACAAAACAATGTCCTTATTCAGTCAGTAGTACGTATTTGGAACTTTCAAAGAGACCAACACAACATTAACTGTCTGTTGTAATGTTTTAGTAAAGTCAAACGTATTGTAAAGTGTGTTTCTATTGCTATATTTTGAATATAGCTTATCACATTTCAGTGTAATATTGGAGTCTATATTTGACTCTGTTTGGGGGGAAAATATCTTCTCAGTTACATAATGAAGGCAAAGTGTTGGCTAAGTAGGAATTGCATATCCTGTTGAACTGCAATTCCTACAGATTGCTTGCTAGATCTGGAGTGCGATTCATGAACTCTGTATCACTTAAGTTGTTAATGTGATCTTAAGTGGGGCATCATAATATGGCAATGCATTTTAACATGAATACAGTCTGATGGAGAGGGAACATGTCTCTAGAGAAAGTTTTTTTTCATGTACTAACTTCTTTGTAGTGGTTTAACAAATATTAAAAGTTTCTTATCATAATTGTCACTATACTGACATCATAACGTCAGTCATGTTTAACTAAAACATAATCATGAAATGTCGTTAGTGCAATTCTTGGAAATGCATGACTTATTGATTTGGATGGCCATAGACTTAAATGTGTAACTAAGATTCCAGGCCAATTAAGACATTAATTGTGATTTATGTATGTATGCATTTACTTATTTATTTTCTCTTATTTGTGTAGGTTTGGTTTTTATTTATTTTTGTAGCTTTCATCAGGGTAATGTGTCCATTTCCCTTTAAATTCAAATGTTTTCTTGGCATTTATTTTGTTAAAAGTTCAGGTTAATTTTAATTACTACCCTTACTTTTAGCTGTCTGAATAATTCAAATGAAGACTCAACCAGCTTTTCTGTTCGTAGGACAATTGGGATGATGATGAAGAAGAGGAGGAGAAAAAAGTAGAGGTTACAAAACTAGGTGAGTGAGAAAAATACGTAGGCTAATATATTATGAGTTATTTACAAAGTGTTCTTTGTTTTCTGTATACTCACTTGTATATTGTTTATTTTCATTTTCAGAGACAAAGGTTTCTGAAAAGAAAAAGTTGAGTGAGAAGATCAAAGAGAAAGAAAATAGGTTAAAGAAAAAGCAACAGGAGCTAAAAGACATGCAAGAAAAAGTAAGTTTTACCCCTGATGGCTCTATAAAGTATATGTAGTACACAACATGTCTTAATCCAGGTAAGGTATAAAAAAGTCTTCTCTGATTTCTTTTCTCACAGGAAGAGAACCTCAACCCTGAAGACAAACTTGCAGAGAAGTTAAGAGTGAAGAAGTTACAGGAAGATGCAGACTTGGAGCTTGCAAAGGATGCGTTTGGTGAGGCAAGATTACTTTTAAAAGTGTTTAGCCGGTAATTAAGAAAAAAAAGAAAATATTATGTACATGGTTTTAGCCTGGACGTAGGTTTTGTAATTGGCGTCTTTAAAGTCTGATTCTGGAGTTCATTGCTTTGTTCTTCAGTATTGAAGTGTGTCATTTCAGCATTTTTATTTGGATTGAAAATAAATAGCTGTTTCTTTCATTGTTTTCCATAAATGCTAGCAGAAGTACATACAGTATATCAGCATTTGTAATACATTAATATCTGTGCTACTGCATTAGGATATGTGTGTTAAAGGGCTCATATTTATATAAACCCACTTTTATTAGTCTTTGGTTCATTTATTTGTGTATTTGGACCCTATTAGTTCATGCAGTTTGAATTCGAACCCTCCAGGTGCTGCAAAGATATCTTTATGTTCATTTTGAAGAAAAAAAAAACTGAGTTTCTACAACCTGTTTTAATTTCTGCTTAAGTTGTTTAGTCTATAACTAATTGTGTCATGATATTTGCACATACAAGGTCAAGACTTTCAACAAACATTTTTCAGAGCATGCCATAATTGTTTATCAGCAGCAGTGGATGTAGCCCAGACTGGAAATATGTCCAAACTTTGAACTGATGACCTAATATTTTCAGTTGTTGGTTGTATTAATGAACACAAGTGACTGAACAGGACAGAGCAGCACAGCCAACAACGTGGAGGGGGTGCAGCGTGAAGTGGCTCATGTGCATTTAAAGGACCAGCACTTAAAACGACCTTTCTGGTGTCATTTCTCAGAAATAGGGTTGAAGATGGACCTGTGGAATTGAATTACTAAAGAATTCAGGCCCAAGTATAGCATTTACAGTTTATGTAGACCACAGGGAAATGTTGTAAAATACACAATTACATTTAAAAACAAAATATCTCTCCTTTAAGCTCTGTTGAGACTGTGTGAGGGTGTTTTGGAATATCTGTGCTTTGTATTTGAGTCTTTTCTTCATTATACCTCATTCAATTGTCCTTTGTTTTCCAGGTATTAGCAGCACTTCAAACAGTGTCACTGGGATTGACGCCATGTGTCCATCTTCCAAAGAAGATTTTACAGAGTTTGAAAAATTGCTGAAGGAAAAGATATCCCAGTTTGAAAAATCTGTGCATTATTCAAGTTTCTTGGATTCATTGTTTCGGGAACTCTGTATTTCATGTAAGCTCAACACCTCAGATATTTGAACAAGTTATGATGACAAATGTTTACTGTCAATAGCTGACCCTGTATTCTTTTCTTTCTCACAGTGGAAGTAGATGACTTGAAGAAAGTCAGTAATTCCCTGTCAGTCCTACTTAGTGAAAAACAGAAACAAGAAAAAGTAAGTTGAACACTTTCTTGTGTTTTCCGGTTTTGATATGAAGTGTATACTCAGTAGGGGGCGCTGTTCACCAAGCCTGTAATCTTGTTAAGTTTTCATGAACTGAATCCAATTGCATTGTGCTTGGCACACGCATGTCACGAGATTTCACTTTTGCAATGGTATTTTTTTTTTTTTTTTTTAGTGTAATAAGGAGTAATTATGTAGAGAAAATATGCACAAAGCAGTTTTCTTATTGTACATAATGTTCATCCTTACTATTTCACAGCAAAACAAAGGAAAGAAAAAGAAGAAAGGTGTGTTACCCGGAGGAGGTTTGAAAGCACAGATGAGAGATGACCTTGACTATGCAGAGTTTGATGGTGGCTACGCCCAAGACTATGAGGACTTCATGTGACACTGGCTCCATCACAACTGCCCTTTCCCCTCCCAGCCCTCAGAAATGCAGCTGTACCTTCTCATGCTGTCCAGTGCCATCCTGGAAAATCTGAACTATGTGTTGCCCCTTCATTTTGCTTAAATGACCAGAGGGACTATAATACCAGGGAGCATCCAGTCTCACAAACTCTTTACGTTGATACATATGGAATTGCCTTTTCTCTGTTCTGATTCAGCCTTGGCTCACATATAATCATGTAGTATCTGTTGGGTGACCCAGCTTCAGTGAGGAATACATTATAACTGCTGTTGTCTGACTTTTTTGCAGGGTTCATTTCTTTAAATGTTGCTCCTGACAAAATATGACAGCTACAGTATTACAGTTCTAAGTGTAGTGACATAGAAACTCATGGTTCTATGCAAATTCTTAAACCAGAATGTCATGTGTGTATATATTATAGGTCTCACTTACCTGTGGATGGATCTTTACAGGAAAGTATATAGTATCTATAACTTGGTTGCCAAATGCGGAACAATTATTCAGTATATTAGTCATCTTTATCTCTGAATAGGTTGCACTGTGAGCTACTGGAAACAGACGCAACATGTACAATAAGTAATAGTGGTAATTTTATGGAGAGCACATGACATTCGCTAAGATAAAAGGGATAGATGAGTATAATAAATGTGACTTCAAAACCTCACAGCCATTCTCTTGATACGTCTCTGGAATATCCTTGAAAATTTGGAGCAAAGAGAGCTAATAGGTATTTTTTGTGCATGACAAATGTAATTTACTAATTTGATTTCTACTAATACAGGAAAAGTATGTATTGGGCAAGTGGGTTAACTTGCTACAACTGGTCTCCTAATCATTGCTTCTGCAGGCTTGTACTAAGTGTGGTGAGGATTAGAGGGTTCTGGGCCTCAAACTACCACGTCTTCGTATGGGCCACAGTTAGGTGAAAGGGGTGTATTTTTCCTTTTCTAGCAATTGACAAAGTTCAACGTTACATGGACAATTGGATACATACAATGTGGAAGATACAGCATCTGCAGTGTTTTATAAGCATCTAATTTAATAAATCACTGGTCAAAAGGACATTTTGTGATTCTTTTGTTTAGTGTCAGTAAATGAAACAAACAGGACTCAAATTACTGATTACTGATTTTATGGCACGTGTAATAAATATGCTATTTACAGTTTCAAGTAAATATGACCACAGTACAGTTAAAGATGTAAAAAGGTTTTGATACAGCAAACATTCTTTTGGAAGAACTTTCAAAAATAAGCATCGGTTTATTATACACTTAATTTCAAATACATCTAAATATCAGGTTATCACTCAGCTCTCCACTGTAACAGATGATAGAGCACTTTGAACATACAGATGACAAATTTAATGAAAAACCACCATGAAGTGTCTTAGGTGTTCTACCTGTTGATTATCTAAGTGTGACTCAACAGAGGAATGAACATTCTGTCAAACTGATATTCCCTCATTTGGTATTTAGATGATGGCTGTGGGGGGGCATTAACATGTTGATCCAACATCTCATGAGTTGCATTGAGATCTGAATTTCAAAGGTCATATAATCATACCAAACCATTCGATGAGCGCTTGTGTCCTATGAATGGAAGTGTTCATGAACAGACCACTACCATCAGGTTTTTCCTTAAGTCTGTCAACAGTCTGTTACGGTTATTTTTCTTCCTAGCTTCTGGTTTGTGGGCGTTTCCCTGTAGGATTCCTGGTGCTGCGTCTGCGACTGTTGCGGAGTGAATTAGAAGCTCCTGCCCTCTGTCTGCGTCGGTTTTGCCTGCCTTCTCCTCTCACCACACTTGTTACTGTCTGACCTTGTGCGTTCTGCATGGCCTGGAAAACACTCTGGCGTGTCACCTCACGATCTCCACAGGTGAAAGTCATGGCCACACCTTCATTGCTCTTCATGACACGAGATGTTCCATCTGAGGTGCCGTCAAAGCAGCGTCCAAGTGCGATCTCCTTGGCTGTGCGTGGATCCTGGTCTGTCACCGTGTAGATCCCGTAATTATGGCCAAGAGGGTCCAGTGGTGCTAACATAGTGAATTCATTGGTGTCATTATTGACAGCGAGAGGCAGGTGGTTGACAAGATACTCCTGAAGCATTGTGTTTACACCATCTCGTTTGCAGCTTCCTTGAGGAATTACCTTCACAAGAGTCCGATCCACACGCTCCTGATCGTAAAGCATCCCACTGCACTTGAACTCCAGGCATACAGCTGACACAGTGTTCTGATCCATATCTCTGATGCTACGAGTGTCACGAAGGCCGTACAGTTGGCCCACGGTCTTGGGGTGGGTGCCACCCATGTTGCGGGACCGCACATTGATCTCATGTGGGCTGTTGAGCTTGACTTTGATGTAGCAGGCCCGGTATTCCATGGGTTTTGGCCACCAGCTTAGGTAGTCCTCTGTCCAGCTCATTGGGTCGTCTTCATTGAATGGCACAGTATTGTAATCATAGCGGTCTCCTTCTACTCTTGAAAAGCGGAAATGTGCAGCACTGAATGGTGCTTCCTCACATTCTTTCAAGTTCTCAAATGTGTAAACTGGCCCGTTGCCTTCCTCAGCTGTGTTTGCGCTCGGCTTTGCTACGTTAATGCTGAATGCTGTCTTCTTCACTCTGGTGTCTTCGTGGTCAGACCGCCTGTAGTTAAGTTTACCCAGGTAGGGCTGAGGTACTCCGACAAGATTCGGATTGAGCTTGGGAGCTGAAGGCACAGCTTCTAGTTCCTCTCCACCTAGATTGGCCATGACGTAGGCAGTGTAAGCATCAGCTTTTTGTTCATCACAGAAGGCAGGAAGACAGGCACCATTGGGGCCAGTGATGACACTATCAAAACGACCCCATGCACGTGGGTTGGTAGAGTAACCAGCTGTGGGTTCCATGTTTATGAGACTAACAACAACGCCTTCAACTTGCTCACTAGGCATGAATCGCTCGCTACGGAAGGCCCTAACTTTGACATAACATCTGCGGTTCTCTGGGACATCCAGGTTAAACAGACGTCTCTCCCTGATCTCCATATTTCCGATCAGAAAGGTTCTTTCTTCTCTTTTCCCTCTTCTTTTTTTCTCCACCTGAAGAGTGCCCTCCTCCTCCCACAGGCCGGTATCAGGGTTTAGTGACCACAGCTTCATGGTGTTGAGGTGTTCAGCCATCGTCACCTGGGCAGAATCTAAGAATACCTTCACTTCACCTGCATTAAGTGGCTCATTGTTTTCCTCCCCTCGAAAATCAACAGAGAACATCCCATAGGTCCTCAGTGGTAGGGTGTCACCTTCATCTCCAACAAAATTCAAATCACTTTGAGCTGCTGCAGCTGTGGAGACATCTCTTGGGTCCAAGAATGTAACACTAGCATTCACATTACCAGTGAAGACCTCTCCACTCTGAGTGTAGAAGGAGTGAGGAGGAATCTGGATTTGAACCATTGCCTCTTGGCCCTCGACCTCCCCAAGCTCCAGGGTGTTTGTTTCTGTGGAGCTGATGGTCACAGGAGCTTTTTTCCTTAGAAGTTTGATCTCATGGTAAACAGCGCCTCCTTTTGTGTTGAATGGAAGTACCTTTGTAGTGTCAACAAATTTCTGCATGTTGTCTACAAATGTCAGGACAAGCCTCTCTGTATCTGGAGGGATCTGGATGGAGAAAGTACCTTTGTAGCCAGTGCGACTAATTCGAACTCCATTCATAAAAATGTGGCCGAACCTCATTGGCTCACCATTATCTGCAGCAATAGCCCTCCCATACACAACAGCCTTGGTGTCCACACATTTCTGGCAGCCACACTCAGTCACCACCATGGTGGGCAGTTGGTAGCCCTGGCAGGTCAGTTGCCTTTCTTCCATCTTTGCCACACCACAGCAGTAAGCCACTTTGTCTTTGCACCTGATGCCATTATCCAACTTTCCAGCACATGAAGCTGATGGACATTTACCCACATCAAAGTAGAAGGAGTTTGTATCATTTTGGTAGCAGTCATGAGGAAGACGGATGAGGTGGGACTCAGGCTTGGGGTTACATGAATGCTCAGTTCTGCCTGTGTAAGAAATGTACAAAGAGATCCTTTAGTTTGATCTTACTGTCATATAATTGAAGCAAAATGCATCACTGGCTGTACAGCTTTTCTGTGTGACCTTCTGTCCTACTACAGCTCTGGAGAAAAGTAAAAGAACTTTCTACTTTCTACTTTGCTATCATAAATTTAATTTTTTATGGAAATGTGTGAATTGAGTAAATTCTTGAAAACAGTGACAACAAACACATAAAAATGTATTTAGAGCATGAAATAGCAATACATTTAGCATACGTTAAATAATACTAGAAAATCAGTACTAGTGTTTTAACTAATCAATTTCTAATATTTTCCTATTTAGTGAATTAATACTGATCAGGCATAATTTGTCTTGGCACACTATCATTCTCATACACCTACATGTAGTCATGAGCCTGGTTCAAAACTGCAAGCAGCTTGGTTTTAATGGATAGACTATGATCGTCCATTGTTCTGTTGATGTTGTTCCAGAGGTTATCACTAAGAGTTCGTGTTTAGAAATGTGAGGTAGTCTCCTCTTCTTTTTTTTTTTCCAGAGCTGTATATTTAGTAATTAAATTTATTCATTCATTCGAAAAGAGAAAACATACCTAAGATTTTGAGTGTGGCTGATTTGGTCTTGATGGTACCAGAAGGACCACTTGCTTTGCAGTAGTACTCTCCTGCCTGTTCAGGATGAAGATCCTTGAGAACTAATGTGCTGTCAGACTGTCTCTCTAGAAGACTGTTGTTATGAAACCTGTTGGTTGACAGAAAAACATGTATATGTATGAGTTCATTTCAGTAAATAATTTTTAAGGAGCAGAACTATTATATACTACCATATTTTATATATTAAGTCCTACCATTGGTACTTCTCTGGCTGTGGCGTTCCTGACACTTTGCAACAAAAGGCAGCAGTTTGTCCCTTTCTTCTGGTTTTACTTTCAGGGTTGCTCAATACATGAAGCTTCTCTGAGAAAAGAAAAATCAGAAGTGAAGATCAAAATGTGGAAAAGAAATTCAAAGAAATCCCTTCACTGTCAGCACAATTACACCATTACAGAATGAGGTCTGTGAAATAAAATTCACAATAAACCCATACCTGTTCTTTTTAGTTGGACGCTGAGGACAGAGGTGCGTTCAGTGCTGTGTGGCACAACAACACTAAGGGTAGCATGACCCTGCAGGCTGATGGTCAAAGTGGTGTTTGCATCAGGGCACAGACCAGGGATGCGAAAATGTCCGTTGTGGTCAGTGAGAGTGAGGAGTTTTCCAGAGCGAAGGATGGTAGCCCCTTCAGCTGTCAGACCTCCAGCACCACGGACTGAACCCAGTACGGTGTGATCTTCACACATGCAGGCATCACACTCGGCATTCACCCTCCCCATCACACACTTCAGGAGACATTCTGAATGGAGGAAAACAAACACAGCAAGTGACATTTCCTTACTGGTTTACTGTAGATGTCCCTTGTTTTCAGATATGTTCGTTTATCATTGATGCCAAGTTGGAACCTGACAGAATGAAAAGCACATGTGAAATCAACGTTTTTCAACAAATACCCCACCTTTCTGTGGGCACTCAGGTCCGCTACATTCTTTCCCCTCAACTTTAGGCCCAATGCATGGCACAGAGCTGGACTGGCACGTTCTGGAACGCAGCTGAACCCCAACTTCACCACAGAGGGCAGGACATGAACTCCAGTCGGACCACAGGCCCCATGTACCCTGAATATTTTCACTGATGTCTGTAAAAAAAACAACACAAATCCTAAACAACCATCTTGAACAGAGACTGTGACCTGGTATGTGTTTGACTGTCAGTGTTAGAGGTTAGGATGCAGGATGGAACTTCTTGAAAACGGAATATTTAACACACCTTTGGGACAGAGGAAGCGGACTGCATAGTTGGAACAGTTGCGTTCAGGACCCTGTTCCTCATTGAGGCACCAGAATCCCACAGTGGGGTCTGCGTGGACCTTCTCCCCCGTTTCTCTTGCTGGTATCCAGTCAGTGGTTCTGGCTTCAAGGGCCCGTGGGGTCTCACAGACTCGGGCTCGGTAGTAGAAGCGAATGGCATCGAGCTGCTCGTAGTCTCCACGACCTCCGGGATGATCAACGTTGAACCACGATGTCCACTCGTAGTTGTCTGAAAGCATAGTGCAACAAACATGTTTTAAAGTGCTCATATTGTCTGTGTTAACATACCAAGTTAGTTGTGGCTTGTGCTGTACATTCATAACTTTATTTTGAGTTCAAGTTCTAAAAAAAACCAAAGGTACCCTCAATGTGGAATAACCCAGGGCTGGACTCTCTGGTGTCTCCTCTCCATGATCCTGGAACAAATGAATCGACTATGGTCAGTTCATTATATTTCATTGCTTCTGTTAAATACTATTATTACTAATAATTAATAGTGAGTGTAATGATTATGTAAATTTACTTTTTCAGGACATATAACATGGACAGGCTATTAACGTGATATGTTAAATATGTATTTTGAACATAATGACTGAACAAGTTTGATAATGCACCAACATAATATTTACTACTTCTACTACTACTATGTCGTCCGAAGGTGGGACACCACATAGCACCTCCACATATTTTCTTATTTTCTTATATTTTCCATCAAAAAAGCTAACTCCATGGAATCAGATACTCCAGTGTCCCTTAGGAACATAATATTTCAGATAAATATACATGGAAAGTTTGGACAATTTAAGCCTAAACTTTCAACTTCAGTCAAGAATAAATACGAAATATCTCATACACATTATAACGTCATCATTCTGTCCTATTCTGTGATTTTTACCCTCCGGTCAACTTCTGACCAAAGGGGTATTGTAATGGTTTTGTAGTCTGTCCGTCTGTCTATCTGTCCATTCAATGACATAACCACATTGTCTGAAGAATACATTGATATTTCTGTACCAAATTTATACTGTGGAAGCATCTCAGCATGGAGCAGAAGCCTACTGAAAATAGGTGACCATGACCTACTTTTTCAAGGTCAAATGGCCTTGGGGAGTTATAATATGTGTGTATTTGTAGTAAGTATATGTAACAAGTTTTACACCAAGACAGTCTAATCTAAATGATAGGGCAATAACAGAATTTTACAGTATATTTGGCTGAGGGCACAGCACATTATGCTTTTGTAGAGTAATCAGAGGTGGAAAAAGTACTCAGATACTGTACTTAAAGGAGAAATATCACAGAATAGAAATAATCCTTTACATAAATGTAAAATTTAATTAACAGCATATAATGTAAAAAATGTTACATTATAATAGAATTTTATATTGTCACTGGAGAACATGTTAGAGAATTTTAGTTTTGTTCACTATGGGCAAATTTTTGATTATTGTATTATTTTCCCTACATCATATAAGCATGTAAAAAAAAAAAAAAGAAACTGTCACATAAATGCAGTGAAGTGAAAATTATTTGTTGATTTTGAGTGACTTTTGACTTCTTGAAAACATGTCCTTGACTCTTCCACTGGTTGTGATGCAGTGTTGTTGTAAAGACACTTTATTAGCAATGAAAAAATCACCGTACAAGAATGTTTCCATGTTCGTCAGAGACCTACCTTGAGTTGTACCGACAGTGGCTGCTGTGATCCCCAGGATGAAGAGCAGAGGCCTCACTGACATCATCACACTCTACTGCTACTTGAACTTTCACCTTTGCTAATATGTGTTACACACCAGAAGCTCCAGAGAAGATAGAGTCCCTGTTTGGAAGACAAACAAGGTGGTGAAACATTTTCATTAGTAAGCTGGAGTGGATGAAGTACTGAAGTTTAGTACTTAAGGAAAAGTACCAATACCCTGCAAAATATTTACTCAAGTAAAAGTAGAAGTACTGCATCAAGAATCTTACTTAAGTAAAA
>JAPSES010000001.1:8110935-8122909 GCA_029822895.1 Maxillicosta whitleyi
TTTTACAGTTTTGCTTTTTTAACATTTTAAAGAAAACAGAAACATGCATACCCAAATGGTATTATTATTATTATTTTTTTTATTTTGCTGTAGAGCAACAATACCACTGTAGTGCATGTAAAACACTGCATTAAGAACTTGGCTGTAGAGCACAAATAACTGATGACTTTTGATAAACTTAAGACATGCATATGTATATCGTGAAGAGGCCCACGACAATGTATCCTCACATCGATATTTTCAACACACCGCTACTGCTTGTGTGTTTCTATTTTATCCAGCTTTAAACTTTCACTCCATTACAGCTCAGTGGTAAATACTGAATATATTTTTTTAATTGACTACATTTATCTGGCAGCTTTAGTCACTAGATTACACTTACACCCCTTCCTGACCTGTGAAAACCTCAGATCTCCAAACGACGATGGGTGAAGTGTTTTTTTGTATCTTCAGAAAATTCTTCTCCCTCTCGAAGCTAATTAAACTGTTTAAAACCCCTCTTGGAATTAGCTGGAAAATGCATCGCTGCAAAGCTTTAAAGTGTTTTTCTTGGCTCATGAAAATTTTATGTGATTCTCACTGGAGAGCGACATCACAAACGTATGACGATCTGACAGAATAAGATGCCTTATTGTACATTTAACTACTGTACACTATGTAAAGTAGGTTTAATGTGCTCAAGCGTGCACATTTATAATGTTAAAATGTAACATGTGTTCATGTGACAAAGGCAACACTGGCACGGACTATTTTATTTAGCTTTTTCTGAATGTAGAAGTTTTACTTGTACTTAAATGATCTGAATACTTGAACGTCTGCTAATAAACATATTAACTCATGAAGACCCAAACCGTCACCAGTGACCAAAAGCATTTGCTGATGTAAAATGTTTAATATCTGTTGACTCATTAATCTTATCAATACATGTAAATAATTGGTGTAAAATACAGTTTATCATCTTTTCATGGTCATCAGATATGACACACTTGGATGTTCAGAGGCTGCGTAGTTACCGTGGAAACACCATCATCTTCTATATCACAGGTGTCAAACATGTGGCACGGGGGCCAAATCTGGCTCGCCAAAGGGTCCAATCTGTCCAATGTGGTGAATTTGTGAAATGTATATATTACACTCAGAATATTATCAATCAAGGACATTCAAATCATGGTAGGTTTGGTTCCACATTCAGACCATTTCATTCTCAAGTGGATCAGAACCAGTAAAACACTATGAAAATAACTTATAAATTATGACGACTCATTCAGTTTACTGTCAAAAAAGCAAAATTACATGAAAATGTTTATATTTGTATGCTATTGTATATATCTAATAAATACTCACAACTCTAGTCTATAAACATTTTCATGTATTTACACAAAAACAAAATATAATTTTGCCAAACGTGAATAATCTCAGGAAATATTACAACCTGAAATGTTTTGAGAAATGCAGTTTTAACAAAATTATTATCTGTTATTGAATGTTTTGTGTATTTGTAGACCCACTGTGATCTATAAGTTATAAAGTACATGTGAAAATGATAAACTGAAGTATAATATTGTTAAAATTATACTTATTTTTTCAATTTGTCCATATTATTCACATTGTTTTAAAGCATAGTTTGTAGATGTCAACATTTCCATACCATAATCTGACCTTTTTCACTCTAAAACAGCAAGAAATGTTTGAAATTGACATTTATATATTAGTATGTTATTATTATTTTACTGGTGCGGCCCACTTCAGATCAAATTTGGCTGAATGTGGAACTGAACTAAAATGAGTTTGACACCTCTGATCTACATAAATCAATGAATTAAATGTTGGAAAACACCGGATTTTCACTGAAAATACACAAAATACAGAAGATAATATTACAAGAAATAGACAGTAAGAAAAAAATCACTTGGGAACTGTCATAAAGTTTATTCTGCAAATGTTTACAGCATTGGATCTATAGGAAGCCCTCAGTGCAGACTAAATACGACACTAAAACTGTACAAAGACCTTAGTGACTTGCTGGTGCACATATGTAGTCGAGCACTTTGCACCTGAGGAACCCACTGTATTCAGCTGAAATTATCTTTTCACACCTTATCCAAAAGACAGACACAAAAAGCAGACTTGATCCATATACTGGAGCTCCTTTTGTCTTGAAGTTCAATCATGCATCGGGATTCACAGTGATTAGAAGTCCGGCACCAACCTTTATTGACCCGGAGCTCTGGGCCTCGTGCTCAATACTCTTTGTCTGTCGAACAGGCCATGAGTTAATGTGCTGAACAGGGAGCAGGACAGTACGGGGAGGGAGAGAGGAGAAGTCTGCATCAGATTGATCCGCTGCCTCTCCATGGACCGCAGGAAGCACAGAAGCAAACACACAAATCTCTGCTGTAAATTACAATTCTTTATCCACCAACCGGCCAAGTCTCTGGGCACGTAAACGCACTTACAGCCAAACACACAATGAAGACAGACTCAAGAGCAATTATCACTAGAGCTAGTTTTATTTTCACTGTTATTGTTTTTTCTTCAATCAGTGTTGCACAATGAACCCTAAAACAATACAAACCACTAAAAATGGTCTATTCGGCCTTTTTACAGATATACATACACACATACAGTACATACAGTATATGTGGATATGTATACAGACTTTTAACTCGTGACACCTTGGTCTTGAAGAACTAGAGAAAGTGTACAAACGTAACTTTGTGGAAACATACAGTAGTGGTCCCTGACAATGCTCTGAGGACGCATCATTTCGTCGTCTCGTGTGGACCTGAATTGGACTGTTAAATATGAGGCAGTGACCTCAGCAGACAGACAGACAGACACGCAGACACACGAGACAGACAGGTGCAAAGACAGACAGATGTGTGATCATGGACTTTGAACAGATTTGTGCTCCCTTTGTTCCTTCCAAATGGTCGATGGATTAATCAAACCCAGGTAATGATACAAATGAGGCTTAAGTACACAAACTGGCTCCATGTATGGATTTTGGTATTAGGTTGGCACCCTGCAGAGATTAAAAAAATAAAACTGCATAGATAAAATAGTGTTTTTTGACGTACTGCCATATAGGTAAAATCTCTTTGAGTGACTGTATAAAACAGCCTCGCCCTCTTCTTGCCCATTGCTGTGGCCGGAGTGGTTTATAAAACAGCGACTGAACACGGAAAACGATTCTACGGAAACTATCGCTCAGTGTCTACACACGCACTGGGACCTGATGTTTGTGCTTGACGTAATGTCCGGTGTGCATATTAGGAAAAGCATCGTGCTAATGTCGTCAGCTTCATCAGGACTAGCTAGTAGTCTTTGTACAGTGATTTAGACTGAATAAAGCCTGGAGGAGTCATTTAATACTTAAAAGTTGTGTTCTGTCGACACAGAACAAATGCACCGACTGTGTTGTATTTCACAGCATGTATGTAGTTTCATCCATCTGAACCAACACTAGCAGATGTGACACTTAAATACCTGGTAAGTGGTTAAAGTTTTAAGTTAAGTTTTACAAATTTTGACACAAACACAGCTGGTTTCTACGTAACTGAGATTTCTTTTTGACACTGAACATGAACGACATATGGAATCCCCACACTGGGACAAAAAAACAAACTTAGCTTTGACAATTTCATCACTTTCAGATGAATTCTGTATTTACATTAAACAGAAAATGCATGTGAGTAAAAGCCCTGATGTCGACCAACAATGCTGGGCAAGAGCAGGCCAGATCTTCTTCTTACGCTTTGATGTGGTAACAATACACTAACATCGTTTTCCCTTTAAAACCTGCCAAGCTGCATGACGGGAGCTCAGACTGAACATAACAAACATCAATGTTAAAGCGATGACATGACTTCAGTTTCATTGGACAAGTGTGGGAGTCGATCACACCAGTGGAGTGGATCCTCTTATTTCAGCGACCAAATAAAGGATGACTGAATAGCTTTAGATCGTGGTGACAACATCAATACACAACAGACATTCTCCTCGAGCAAAGATGTTTTGTGGAGGAAGATGAACACAGCGTGTCACTTTAAAGGTAACGGGACGTCACTCCGAGTCACTCAGGTGAAGATGACGGGTGGAGAACAGGATAAGGATGAGGTGATCATCAGGCATCAGAGAGGGCAAGACAGATTTAGATTTGTCAACTGAGAGGTCACTCAACCCATTTTCATCAATACACACCATCAAGATAGATCGGTCAATAATGTGAGACAGGACCATCAATAGCACCATATTGAGATCACAACATTATTTTACCATATTCGGCTAAATATCACAGTGTTACCATCACAAGTCCAATAATGATTTACTAACACTTTTCAATTTTGCTAAAATTACACATTAGCATTATGCTTCTCATGCAGATCTACCATAGGCTTTCTCCTCCTACCTTTAAATACACTGAATTCAATCTGCTTTCTTAACAGAGGTATATAAAATATAATACTGACCTCAAACATTAAAGTACATTTACATTAAATCACCATTTGACAAGAGTATAAATTACTTGGAAAACCTTTAAAGTCAGCATTATTTGACATGTACAGTCATCGGGGTCTCAGAGCAGAACACCAGAGAGATAAATGCATCAGAAATGTCATCAGTTCATCATATGGTAGTCATTTGGTGCCACAACAATCAATATCACATAATGTAAAGGGTGACTCACACAGAGTATAGTTGCATTGGACATTTGAGAATAAATGTTACTCCAAACGTCCTCACCACTGAGATCAACCATGAGAGTTAGAACATTAAACCACAACATATATTAGACGCTGATATACTAAGCCGCTCGAGCCAATCTAAACCCATCTTGTCCTGACTTTATCTTAAGCAATGCATAAAAAGATAGAGAACTGCACCAACAGATAAAGAGTTCGAGCTCTGTACTGGCGATATATTTTGTGTATGAATCACACACATGCCCGGATCAGTTTGCTGCAGGCAGGATGCCTCTGGATAAGAACCTGAGAGAATATTAAGTATTCACACACCAAGCATAAAACTACAAATATGGACATCACACTGGAAATAGATGCACTCCGTTACCATATTTCTACAGCCAGCCTTTAAAATATAGATGTTGAGTATTTACAGGCTTTGCAGATCTTACACAACATATGCTAATATTTCATATTAAGGTACAGATTTTCACTTTGAATTCATTGATCATTTACACATACAAGCAGTGCATTGACTTTTTAATAGTTATTGTAAAGCACTAACTGATGCATTTAATTAGTGTGACTATAGTTTACAACTACAAGGCAACTAAAATATAGATTTTCCTCAATAACCTCCTGCTTATTTTAGCTTACGCAGTTTGATTGTTTAGTGTGTGATAATTAGTGACATCTAGTGGTGACTGACGACCCCACCCTCTTCTATGTGGTGGTGTTTGTTTTTATAGGTTTTTTGATAAAACAATAAAACTGCTAATCGATAGTCAAACATATTAGATGATGGTATTTGTCATAAAACAGAAAAAGGAGAAGGAAAAAGTCAGTTTTGTCCTGACTCACGATCTCTGTAGATTTAAAGACCTCATTTAATGGTAATGATGATATACCACTTCTTGATTTTAGGCGATAATATAAACATTTGTTATGAATGAAATGTTATTGTGTTTTTCTGCTGTCGGTATCAGTCTAAATCGCTTCTCCTCAGTCGGAGGCTTGGCTCAGTTTGACCATCAGATCAGGTAGGATGAAACCTAAAACTGTAATTCATTTTTGTCTATTCATTTTCTGTGGCGACTGCAGTCCCTAAGGCAGGAAAAAATAATTTAGTATTTCCAAAATTAAAAGTTATATTAAGTGAGTTTCTAATGGTACAGCCTCCTTAAAAAAATGCTCCAATACATTTGCAGCTACTTTTCCTCAGTGTCTGATGAATCAAGATCAATTATAGTGTTTAGTATTGCTTCGGTCTCCTAGAGTACACGCAATGATCCTGTGTGGTGCAGGAGACGCATTAACCAAAGCCACACAGAAGCAAATCAACCTGATACCAGCAACAGAAAAGCACCAAACTACCTGTAAATAACAGGACTTCACTGATGAATAATACATTCTGCCTTAGAAAGACTTTATTTAGGTTTATTTACACACTGGTGACACTTGTATTTAATGGTAGGCAACATGTAGAATTAATTTAATGTAGCAAATAAATTCTAAGAACTAAGGAAAAATGCTTAAATTGTAAAGTGAAGTTATTAATAGGGAGACATTTATCTCCTGCTGAACAAATTATTAGTACAACCTTTTTATGTTTTAGTAAAGAAAGACCATGTTGATGTAGCCAGTAATAATTGGATAATGCCCAATATCTGTAACATTGGAAAAAAAAACAAACAAAAAACCTCAAGTACATACAGTTTTGTACAAACATCATTAAATCATTGTTATTAAGTAGATATTTTTGAGTTTATACAGCCTTATAAGGTCAATATTGACAAAAAAAACTATATAAATAATTTTCACATACAATAACGTCCTCACATACTATCAGTAATTAGAAGGTTATTGAGGAAAAACTGTAGAAGTTAAAGAAAATATTCATGAAGAACAAGGCTTCCATAAAGATCCAATATGCTACTGATGTGTTTATGAGCAACTAATACTGAATATTTGTACCTTAATATAAAGTATCAGAGAAAACTGCACCACTATTCTTAAAACACTGTTGTTTTTTTAATTGTATATGGATGATGATGAGGGCATCTGCAGAGCAAAAGTGTCCAAATTGGGCACTGAGTTAAAGAAGGGAAATCCCACTGAGTACAGGAGGCTGAGTGCAGCCTCACACATAACATGAGGATCAGAGTGTCCCTGAGCACACACTCTTCCTGTCCGAAGGTCAGGATTCGCATATGAGGAAAAACAAAAAGGAGGCTGGAAAACTGTCAGGAGCAGAGTTTGGTGATATAGCACTTCCCAAGACTGCGAAATATACGACAAAGCCCCCCCCCCTTTTTTTTTTTCCCCCCACTAACTGCATCAGCAAGGGAGTCATGTAGTGGCTTCCACTGATGGAGTTACAGCACCCGTCAGTCAGCGAGAATGCCTTTAAATCAATGGACACGGACAAGCTGACCTATCAAAGACGCACCACGTAAACATGATCGTCACTGCACCACATTTCCCAGTGAATCAGGTTAAACAGTATGGCACTAAAACCTGTCACATCCACGGGTGACATGTGGGCAATTTCCTGCAGGAGGAGATTAACCCTTAATTACAACAAGGAATAGAGGAAGGAAGGAAAAAACACACACTGCACGTTTCCCCCTTTGAAATTACTCTCAACGGAACTAAAAAAAAAAAAACACTGATTATACCAGAGCAGCCCAGGAGAGAAAATATCACACTGGTAAAAAATAAATATATAAACAGAAGACATTTGTTCTGCTATTTTGACATGTACCATTGATGTTTTTTTTTTTTGTTTGTTTTTTTTTTTTAACACTTGCAATATGATTTTAACACAAGTTTACATTTAAATACAGGAAACGGGTGCAATACGGATATTTTCAGACAAACATAAACAATCTTAAAAAGCATAAAATTACTATACCTAGAATGAGCAGTAACATAAATTGTGTGTAGAAACAGGAAAATGCAGGAAACTGAAGGTACAGCTCTGTGGTGACACATACAACTCCTAAGTGGAATGATGCACATGTTCGGAAAAATATAAAAAATGATTCAAAAAAAAAAAAAAAAAAAAAAAAAAAAAAGAGCAGTCAGCGAATTTACTTCTCTACAATTTCTCATTACTGTCAAAAGTGAGGGAAAAAAAAGTTTGTTTAATATGACAACTGGTGTCTTATTTCCTCACTGCTTTGACTCAGTCACAAATAAGCAACTTTTCTGTCCAGTTTAGAATGAATTGAATGAAAACTGATCAGAATATTTGAAGTAAGTTTGTCACATGATCCTCAGAATAGTGACAAGTGACAGAAGTGACTGCCTTTTGCAGTTATTTTTCAAATTCCCAACATTTGGAATTGCAAATAATATTTTTACCCACTCAGGAGGGGAAAAAAAATCTCAATTTTTGCACCGAATGCTTCATTCCTCATTAGAACCTAACTGTGTAGAAATGTGCAGGAGTTGTAAGTGTCACCTACGTTAGTATATTCACATGTAATCTTTCCACAGTGGATATAAAACCAAACACTATCAGGTTTGCGACATGAAACACACAGAAGTCACATGAACATAAGCCGGTAACTAAGCGTGAACATGAACTGTTTTAATGGTTAGTGCACAAGATAAAAGTCCTAAAAAGTTCCCCCTCCATTTGTTCTGTCCGTATCACATGTGTAATACATGCACATTTGTCTTGGTGAACCTGTTCTCTGTATGTTTCCTCCATTAAGACCTGAGGCTAAAGGCAGGGTTGAGGTAGGTAACCGTAATGCATCAGCAAGTCCTGTAAAGTATGTGACGGAGCAGAGAGCCACATTCAGAGACGAGCTCTCTGACTGTGGTCGTCTGCATCCATTCTTATAAGAAACATGAAGCACTTTGACCAGTCAGTGTTGACAGGAGGGAGAAAGCTAAGCAGCAACTGCAGTTTTGGGACGAGAGCAATGATAGATGAGCATGGAAAGCAAATGTCATGTCTCCTGGGCACCAGAACTGTGAAAGGAAAGCCAATCCTTCATCTATAAAAGGAGGCGGATCATGAAGTGTGAAAGCAAAGTCACTAAGAGCACTGCAGCGTCAAATAACCAGAATATGACAAGAAACACACTGCTGCTAATTTTTAGTTTAAGAAACAGTACGACATTTTTGGATACAGGTTTAGTCTTTTCTTGCTTCCTGTTGGATGAGAGGATCGATCCCATTTTCACAAGCTGAAACTGGGAGGTGATTAGCTTAGCATAGCGCTAACACTGAACACTTAATAAAACTAGAGCTGACACAATGAATCCTACTATTGTTGGATAAGATATGTAAAGTGTGTTATTCACTTGGATTTGTCAGAAAACTACATTGTATTTGACTATAATTCACTATTTGAGTGACGTAAAACAAGAGATGTGATGTTTGTCTAAACTATTTACCATAAAAAACATGATTAATTATTCCTGAAAACCAAGCCTATGAATACACAGTTAACCCCATTTGTGTGATCAACCTCCTTTAGATGATCTGAACCTGATCTGCTCAGACCTTCACATTAGCTATGATCATATTTAATGTATTGCCACTGGTTATTTATGATGAACACATTATACTGCTTTTTATAACATGACCTACAGCTATTGTAATCATCATGTGTTTACTTCAGTAACTCCTACAAGCGAGCGGCACAGATGAACCCACTGTGATGTCATCAGCTAGGTTGTTTTTAGACGGTTGCACCGAGCCGGTGACTAAGTGTAGAAAAATTAGTTTTCTGATGAATCCAAATGACTAATAACTTTATTTATTTATTTATTTTTTTGCTGTGTCATATTATCTACATTACAAAACAAATTAAACCAAAGTAATATTGTTTGGTGTTTCAGGTTTCTTTAAAGAAAAAAGAAAACCTTCAACATTTATGTTATTTTAAAGAATAGAATAAAGCACACAGTTTTATTTATGACTATGATCTATTATGTAGGAAGAATTTAGCTAGCTTTGCCAAAATAATGTTCTACTTTTAAGTGTTTAAATGAAATTAAACCAATCACCTCCACAGACAGCATACTGCATTGCCTATACTCATCCAACTGCAAGTAAGAAAATGTTTCCTAAAAATAAAATAACTTCTATTAGTTATTACACCAATAAGAATAGAATAATGCTTTAGAATATTTTGGTAACATTTGTGCTTTGTTTACACTCTTGCATACATGACATACAGTGTATGTATAAAGGCCTCATTCATGCAATAAAACATTTTTACACACACAAACGCATCCACACAGAATAGATACATACACTGTATGTTGCTGGTAAATGATTAAGCCATCTGTCCAATTGAACATTATTTATCACATCTCATTTAGCAGTAAATAGTCTCGAAAATAACAACAGCAATGCAGTGTATCTCTTCTTTTATAACTGAAGCACCTGGCTTGACTAAAAAGGTATTATGTTGTTTAAAATGAAACAAAATCTAAAAAAAAAAAAAAAAATGCTTACAATGGAACAGCATAATTAATATTCAACATACTCCTAACATACTATAATTCATACAACAGTGTTATCTGTCGACTTGCATGAGGTACTGACATTGTATCTACAAACACCAAATTTATCACCAGAGAGAAGCCGAGATTTCACAGAGGAGAGAAGTGGGTTTCTCATTATGCAATAAACAGACAAACAACAACAACAGCGACAACATTAACATTGTTATCTTGAGGTAGAACATTAACTTCAGCATTTGGAAGTGCTTTATGTTGGATACTCGTTTTACGTTTTGCTTCGACAAGCAGGAGAAGAGAGAGAGACGATTCTTGACATCTGAGGTAGTACGGCACCTGATCTTGTAAATTTTATGAACCAGTCATTTCCTCCGCATTTAAAATAATCGTGAGCACAGGGGAAGGTACAGTCCCTAAAAGCTTCCCGCAACACATTCATTCCGGCTGAGGTAGGTTTTTGTTGAGTCGTAAGGTTCACACAGCCAAGTCCCTGTATGAAGGCCGAGAACTCATAAAAAAATGTTGATACCACTGAAACGAAGTCCTGAGAGAATATATCGAATCCCTGGTACGAGGCTGAGGTCATCTGTGAGTGAGAAGGTGGAATCATTGGTAGATGAGAGCAGGCAGCAGGAGTCTTTGACATCCGCAGAAAAGTAGCGATAAGACCAATAACTTATAACTGACATATAGTTGATAAAGATATATATGTATATATATATATATTTATAAACTTAAAAATAAACTCATTGTATAACAAGGACATTCTGGGGCTTCTATTCTGTGTGCTGCCCGACACCAGAAAATTAAAAAAAATTAAAAATAAAGAACATTTCACTGGCCTGCATAGCTAAAACAGCCGTCCATCAGAAGAGTGCTCTCCAAACCCCAGGCCAGGAACACTCCAATACACAGTCCTAGATCCTCTAGAACATCTTAACTTACCAATAAAAAAATCTTTGCAAAAAAAAGAAACACCTATTTTGAAAGGAAACACTTGTCAACCTGAGTGAGAGAAGAGTCCTATAAGCAGACACTGAGGACAGCGCCGTGTGAAATGGCCTTCATACATGTTTAGCCTTGGTCCTGCCGACCCACTTCTGCTGCAGGAGGCTCCTGGAACTGTGTCTCCGTCTCCCGCTCCACAGCGAACTCATCCAGCAGTATCGTAGACAGCTGGGTGTCGTTCAGCGCAGGGGTGGTGTTGTCTGACTGAAAACACATACAAATGAAGTGATTTCAACTAAAATGAAGTCATTTTTATCTTTATACCCTACAACTTCCTCTAATTGTCTCTCAGTTTTAGACACAAAACAGTGTATAAGTAAAACCACAAATCCCCTCTGTTAACTGTACAGTTTGTGTTGTCAATAGCTAAACTAAAGATCTATTTCCAATAGGGCTGTCAAAATTAACACATTTTACACATTTAACACATTAATCTGATTAAAAAATGTTAATGCAATTAACCCATCTGCAGCACAGACTAACTGAACGTTTCTGGCAACATGTTTGAGGCAGTGTGTACAAGTAGAGTTAGCATCACACATGCACAAATGGGCAGTTGATCTGGTAGTGACAGGCCGCAGAACCATCCCATAAAGATGAAAGACACTAAACAGCACGTTGACCTCTGGATGGAAATATGAGGATGAAAAAACCAAGATGGAACAGTTGGTTCAAATTGTTTTTGTGAAACTGTTGAAGGTGTTTAATAAACAGATTAAGCATACACACACACACACACACACACACACACACACACACACACACACACACACACACACACACACACACACACAC
>JAPSES010000001.1:8139649-8155101 GCA_029822895.1 Maxillicosta whitleyi
GGAAACCTGCCGGACTACTTGCGCACTGACCAACACTGGACAATATCTAGGCTCACAGGACACTGTGGGGGGTCAGTTAGTGTGAATGCACGACACTGATGATGGGGATACCATAGATATTAATGTCAAAAATCCTGAACTATCCCTTTAACCAGGTGGCTGCACAAAATTAGCTGCTTCTGCACCTGAAATGAAGGGGGAAAAAATGTGGAAAATCCTGTCCACATTCCTCTTTTCTTTCAAATTATAATGACCCAGATATGTTTTTTTTTTCCTTTATGCCAGGCTATGGCTAAAGCCCTAGCTGTAATTTATCAGTTAGCAGCAAGTTTATTTTTATAAACATATACTAAGGAATATTTGCTCATCTGTGTGCTTCTGTGTAGATGTTGATGTTGATGCTCTCTATAGCAGGATCTAAAATTTCATACAAGCAAAATAATTATGCCCTACAGTATATTTTTGCTATATCCAAAACCATAGAATGTGAACTGCATATTACATTATTATAGTATGCAAACTCTGGACATGTCTCAGGCATAAATATTCCATTATGCAAAAGAGTTGTGATGGAAATGGACAAGGACAGTCGGTGAACAGAGCCCAGTAGCTGGAAGTATGTAGCATTACACAGATGAATGTACAGATTGTAATATTATACAGATGCTGGTACAGCCCGTAGAACTAAAGATTCATCAGAGGTGAGACTTGCTGGTTATCAAGGTTATTTGCCCCAAACTAATAAGGAAGTATCAGGAAATAAAATGTATTCACACCATGAGCAGTGTGTCTGTATGCAACATTGTGCTGTTTATTTTCTAAAGTATGTTGGACATTAGTGTAGACACTGTGTTTGTAATACACAGTATGTGATTTCAGACATGAGACATTATTACTAAGATGATGTCTGGCTCATATTCATGATATGAGCCAACAAACACTGATTTCTATTTTAAGGCTACGGGTTGGTTTTCCACTAGAAATTAAGGAAGCACAAGACAGACTCCAACACAAACGTCACATAAACGCACAAGTAGAACCTTTACTAGGACACTATCATCATCATCATCATCATCATTCATCCATACCCTGATCTTCCAGCATGGTATTTTTTTTTTTTTTTTTTTACACAATTCTACTGACAGATGGATGAATAAATAGACAGGCAGGTGTGATCACATCCAGGATGGGATTTGTCAAAAAAAAAAAAAAAAAAAAAAAACGGGGGGGGGGGGTGTTAATGAAAAAACAAGCAATCAACAGGCCTAAATCATTTCTAAGTTCATGGTAGGCCCTATTACATGTCAAACAGTTAAACATTCATCTTT
Source organism: Maxillicosta whitleyi (assembly GCA_029822895.1). NCBI lineage: Eukaryota > Metazoa > Chordata > Actinopteri > Perciformes > Neosebastidae > Maxillicosta > Maxillicosta whitleyi. The sequence continues at coordinate 8,140,978 of JAPSES010000001.1, forward strand.
AATATAAGCATTTAAGGGCATAAATATGGCACAGAAGACACCAGACCACAGTGAAACTGGATCAGTCAGTGCCTTATCAACATTAGTTATTGTGACAGGATCAGACATAATTTTACTCTAATATTTTTTTTTTTTTTTAATAAATTTGCTGTGGTAGGACACTTCACACATTGGACACTAGTCTTTCTTCCTGCCCCTAAAATGATAGGCCCCTGAACTTTGCAGGCCCAGGTAAACATGTGCACTAAGGCGGCCATGATGGGCACGGTTGCAAATTCCAAGAGTTCCGACAGTTCGGTTCAGGTGAAAGTTAGTGCCATCGATGTAAGCTATTGTTATAAGAAATCACTGACGAGGTTGTACCCCAAAGGATGAAATTGATTCAGCAGAAGTAGAGATGTAAAAACCAGAGGGGGTGGGGGGTTGATTCCTCCCACCCCCAAACAAATCGCACCCTGATCACATCCATCATATTCACACTGGACTAGTATAACCTGGGTTCCTCATGTGATTTAGAGCTTAACCCTTATGTCTGTGTTAAGTGCAGTGCATTGGTGCATAGTTTGGTTATGATGCCAAGGCTCATTACTAATAGATTACCACTGACAGATAACTAAGTCTGCTGACTGATGGGAAAATGTACTAAGTGCTGCTATGCATTTTGTTCATCGGATCAACCTTTTGAGATTTGACTGTTATGTAGAGTTTCTCCACGTAGCATCAAAACATCAGTCTAAATTAAAGGTAAATTAACAATAAATACAGAGAATAAATAAAAAGTGTTGTTTGAATGTTGCAAGAAAATTTGTACAAGATGAAAATTATTAGAGGACCTTTGTGTTTCCTGAAATACGTTTGGTGCAGTTGTATATTTAGTTCATTCTTTTATATTGTTTATTATTATGATTATGATTATTATTATTACAAATCACCAGAGGTTCTCAGGTAACACTAATCCAATGGGAATGGCAACTAAAAACCTATCAAAGACAAAGCAAAAGCGACAAAACATAGAGACAAACATTAAAAAAAACCAAGTGTAATTACAAGCTTGTCTGAATAAAGTCTTCAGCTACATTTTACAGATTAAAGAACAATATGCTTTCTACTAATGAGTCTAAATCCAGTTTTACATGTGTGAAAAGTGTTAAATTCAGAATGTGTTTATACATGTACTGTGGTTCACTGTGTGCAGGCGCTGTAAAAGACTCAACAACCGTGACGTTGGGAACACTGCCTGGAAAATACTCTGACAGAGAAACAGAGACTTAAAGACTCTACCAGGACTACAAATTTAGAGAGACAGTGTGTAGAAAAAGTACTTTTGCAGATCAATACAAACTACTACTGATCTGCTATTTCCTGATGTGTTTTCCTTTCTTTGGTTTTCCTATAAATCTTTGTGTTCCTGCATGTGCGTAAATCAATGTAGAAACAGAAGCACACAAATTTCTCTCTTTCTTCTCTTTCTTTTTCTTACCTGTTGTTGTTCCTGAGTTTGACATGTCCGCCCGGCTCCAGAATCTGCCCGTTCTTCAGCCATGTGAGCTGGGGCTCCGGCTCGCCCTCCGCTTGACAGGTGAAGATGGCGGTGGTGCCGACGGGCCGGGCTATGGACTGCGGAGGTTGAACAAACGTTGCTGGAGCTGATGAAGAAAGTCCAAAGACAGAGAGTCAGATAAGTTGGCATTAATCCCATACCCAGAACATAAAATATGAAATGCCTGATAAACAAAGCTGGATCCACATGCGTAAAATCTGGAGATCACGTTTCAGAAAAAAAAACAGAACATATGGTCAATTAGTGCGATTATAAGAGACATGAGATGAGTTTAACATAAGCAAAGAGAAATTAGACGGTGACGAGAGTAGAAGGGGAATAAGCCTCGGAAAAAACAGCTTCTTCATTAACAACAATGCACATGAAGCTAATGTGCACTCAAAAACGTTTGCATGACAATCAAATGGTGCAGTTTATAATTTCATCACAGCCACAGGCTTGCAGCTGTGGTCAATTAGTGATAATATCTTATTCATAGGAAATGATTCTCTGAGCAGAGCAGGTACTTTATTGTACAGATACTTCAAATCACAAAGTAATTACAGTTACATGGGCTGAAGTCTAATTCCTGTGCCGGGGCTTTTATTGGAGCTGATGGACAAAGAGCTACTGTATCATCCTCTTTGTACTCATTATTGTCCCAGAGGTTATTATTGATTTGATAACCTGAATTATTTATGGCCGTATTAACTTAGCTAAAATGTTATGTTAATTACAATATCTCACAATCTTCACTGGAGGGTAGGAAGCTGCCATGCTAAACCCGTCGTGCTGAATGCAGTTTAAAAGCTGTTGGCTGCCCTATCATCCTCCTGTACCCATCCTGTTGGAGAGCAGCCAATTACACTGGGCAACGCAACTCTTAACTATAAACTCGCTGCTTTAACACAGATGCAATTTGGAAGAAATAACTCTCCTAGTGAGGGTGTTTAAGTACAGACAATGTTGGATGAGTAGAAATGCTGCCCTTTCCTCTTTTCTCCGGTGAATCTCTTGTCAGTATATCACTTTCTGCCTTAAAATTCAGAGTTCTAAGCAGATATGCTTCCACTGGTGGTGTAGATCTATAACGCCTCTTAGTAATCTGCTAAAGCTATATAAAAAAAATGCATTAATGTGTGAAAACTGCTGGGCACATTTGTAACATTACAAAAATTGATACTTTATTGCATTTTTTGGAGTAATTCAACTGTAGTGCTGTAAAAAGTTGCATATGATTTTAATGATATTGATGGTTTTGCAGGTAAAATGTCACTTTTATATATAGTCCTGTACAAAAGTATTAATGTTGTTGTTTTAACAGTGTTGAAATGAGCATATATATTTATTTCTCATTCTCTTTTCTGCACATACAGCAAAAAAAAAAAAAAGAAAGAAACAGGAAATATATGCACAGCCTTAAAAGATGCACAAAAGCAGAGGGAAATGGGTTGTAAAGGTTAAAGCTACAATTTTGTTTAACCTCTGACCCCATGATAAGAAGCAGCAGGAACAGTTAGAAATATCTGACATGTGATGAATGAAACCTGGCAAAAAACATCAGAAAATGAAGGTCATAAATCTCATGTTGTCTGAACAAAAGGATTAAAGACGTGTTAAGTTCAAAAGGAGGTCACAGTACATATTACCACCTTTGTTTATAGAAGCTGTTTTTTCATTGAAACCTTTATTTTTACTGCTGTACATACTTATCCAGATTGGATTTTAATACATATAACTTTATTAAACCTACAAACCTAACATTGGCCTCGGACTTTTGCACAGACCTTGGCCTTAATGGATTTATTGGAAATTTGTAGTTCACAGGAGAGAATCTGGGTTCAAAGTTAAGGACATAATAATTAACAGTATTTAACTTCCTTTGTGTTAATTCTGTCATTTTACATTAAATATCTGTTGTTACGGGCTTCGGTTTTCAAAAGAAAAAATATCGATCATGATTTATCACAGCAAACATGTGATTAATTGGTTAATTTGTTTTATTGATCAACAGTCCAACTTAATTCACATTAGATGTTAGCATTAAAAGCAACATGATACTTTAAGTGGAACAGGCCAAAAGTAGAGTACGCTGTTGCAATGGTGTGTTGGTTTCGGTCTTTAAATAGGATTTGTTAGCAATAATAAAAACATTGATGCTCGTTCTTGAATAAATTGTAGCATCCACATCAAACTGTTTTGTGTTTACATTTGGCTCAAACATAGGCAGTCATGTTATTTCTTGCCGTTTCCTCCTTGACTGATCTGTCCTTCATGCTCCTACCCTAATGGACAAAATGTTTTCTGACACTTTTTCAATGTAAGCGTTTCCGTTCTCCCATTGGCAAACCTAAGGGGCCCTGAGGCACTTGAATGAAGCCCACTGACAACGTGTGATGGTCCTTTCATTTATCTCTCGCTGCTGCCTCGCTCATTTTCTTCCTCTCCCTCCCTCTCTGCATGTTCTTTGAGGGCTGTCTTAAAGGTGAAGGTCAGAAGGACCTCGGGAAGATATTGATTTGCACCTGTAAGGGTGTGTGTTAGATTAGCAGCACCATCCATCCATCTTACTCTTGTTTTCCCTTTTGGCTTGAAGACCTCAGCTCCTCCTTTAGTCTTTGTTTCTCTTGTCTACCCTTTATAGCCCACAGGAACCAAAATGAACCTAATTGATTTACTGTATCAGTGCATTTGGTTGATGCTTGATGTTTTCATGAGCAGAATTGTCTGTTTTTATTCTATAGGTGCAGTTCCTGAATGCAACACTCATCCAAATGATAGTCCTTGACTCATTTTCATAGAGGTGTACAGTGGCCCCAGCAGACCCACACAAAGAAACTGTTACTTTTTCCTATTACTGAAATGGTAAATTATAATATATAAACATTATGCTTTTGTTTCCATGAATCAATAGCAAAAACCAAAGACATTTACACATAATTAACATCATTCTCCCCCCACCCCACGCTTGTGTAGAGCCTTGTCTCAGGCTTGACAGTCAGATAAAATGAAATATTGATCAGGATCAGTACAACTATGGACTGAAGTACAGTGTGGTCCATCTAATCAATATGTGAGAGAAGCAGACGTTGTTGGTTTCCTTCAGGGTGACAATTAATACACAAGGCCACCCACGCCCAGCCTCTCCCCACTGACTGAAAGCCAACCATTTTCTAGAAACCATCAAACGTTTCCAAGGAATAAAGCCCAGTCAGTATCCAAGTAGAAAATTCCATTTGTTTTTATTTGGAGAAAAATGAATTATAACTTGTGTAAAATAATTATTTTGACAGAAATATTATCTATAAATACATAGATAATATAATATTACATATATAAATATATCAAATATATAAATATATTGAATATCAACACGTCTATATTAAATATTAGATTATTGGGAATGAAAATTCCACGCAGAAGCAATTTCACTGTCTCTTGGTGAGTGTGGAACCCAAATGTCACCTTTACCTCCATCCACCAATTATTCTCATTCTTTAAAACAACCCTGGTGAACTGTAGAGTTTTACATTGTAGTGATCTGTCGTGTTTTCTTTCTAAATCTGTAAGAAACTGCTTTTAATTGGTCGCCATTCCCACAATGCACTTTGTGACAATATTCCCATTTGTTTACATATCAAACCAAAACCTAAATGAAAGCCTCACTAGGGTGTTTTTGGAAATTCCATGCAGCCGCAGTAGTAAGGAACAATGATGCTGTTTCTGTGCTTGTGCGTGGAATTCTGAAAAACAAAAACAAAAAAACAATGGCTATTTTGTTTAGGTTTCGGTTTGGTATGTAAACAAATGGAGTGTTTGTGGTGGAGTAAACTTTAAAGATGTTGACCATGAATAGGTTATCAGTTTTACAGAGCTGATGGAAAAATTGTCGACGAAGGTCATACGCTGCTTGTGTTCTATTCTCATAATATAGATTTTTAAAAATGTTTTCTAAAGTGGGTGTTATTGTATTATATGACTGTGATGTGAGCTTGTAACCTCAATAAAATGTAATGCACAACAAGGAAAACTATACAAGGTAGATTTTGGTGCACTTTTGTTGGAGGCATAAAGACACACATTGCAGTCCAAACACTGATTAACATTTTTTCTGTCATGATCTTAAGCTAGCATTACATCAAAATATGAATAAATGAGGTCACAACCTTAAGTCTGTCAGATTTGCACCACCCACAACTCAAGAATTTAAGGAATTACATCACCACCCACATGAAGCACATGTGTCACCCTTGCACCACTGATATGGATGTCAACTCTGCCAGAGTCTGTGGTTCATTTATCAGCCGAGTAAAGTGCACCCATCCTGGATGTGCATTTAAGGAAAGAGATTGGAGGTGATGGCAGGTAGGAAGCCATGATGTTATCATTTCCAGGCAGTTCGGGTTCCTGCTCAGAGGTTCAACCACACAATTACCTTATCGACCCACTATGATCGAACAGTATTTTTGTGCTTCTTTTCTTTCTGTTCTCCACAAAATCCAAGTCTTTTTCTTACAGCCTGTCCTGTTTATCCAGAACTCACCTTGAACCACTAGACGTCCCTGAGCAGTCCTGCGAACACGGGTCCCTGGTTTATTAGCAGCACACACATACACCCCTGAGTGCTGCACGCCCACATCGGAGATCATCAGGTTTCCTGTGCCGAGTACCTGGATTCCCTCCACACCGATTGGACGGCCATCTACTCGAGAGGAGATGAAAAAAAAAAAAAAAAAACAGTTGACAGATTGGAAATAAATTATGTAGGACAACAGAGAATATCTAAGTGTCCACACGGACAGTATACAATGTGTGTGGCAAATGAATGTGTGAAGCACAGAGTAAACTGGAGATGGATAAATTCACAAGCCAAGAAGTCAAACAAACAAACAAACAAACAAACAAAGCCTTGCAATTGGCTGCTTCTGAACACTTACACAGGACATGGTTCATCAGTCTCTGGGGATCAGAAACTATAACTGCAACTTCTAATCTTATATCTCACCACACAGTCCCTACCTCCCTTGTCCACTGTCTGGCTGGATGTACACGATAAGCTCAAACCTTCTTGTGCTTCCTAACTGTGGTCTCAACCGCAACAATGACTTAGGTCTGCTTTTGATATTAGCTATGGGGCCAGGGGGCAATTTAATCCCATCTATGACTTCCATCTGCAGCGTGTAAGCCTGTATGGTCCCCTTTTGACGTGTTAAAAGGCCAGACAGAAAGCAGAGAGATGGGAAGTGTGCTGGATATAAGCAGTGGCTTCATATCTTCAGTGCTGATACATTAATGTACTGTAGATTTATTTATCTTGCTCCTCTTAAAAGTGGGAAGTGTTTGAAGGTAAAAAAAAAAAAAAATCAGGCCTGTCCACAGCATCACATTAACAATAGAACCAATAAATCAGTCAGAACTAACACACAGCACATGCAGTAAATCAACCAATTCTAATGTTAGTCAGGTATGTATAGTGGTGTTACACAAAAGCATTTATCACATTTAACACCTAAAATGTATTTAAAACAATCAAAAGTCATTGTCTGAGATCATTCCCTGCATCAGAGCTTTTTCATGGAAGCCAAAAACAAATGAATCATTAAATCCATTACAAGTAATCAAAAAAAGAGGGGAAAAAGCTGAGTGACTGTTAAAAATGTAACTGCCAGCCAGTGGAGTGAAGCCAAGAAGAAAAGTGGGCTCTCCAGTCTTTGTGAGAAATATTACAGATTCATTAGGCAAGATGTAATCTTCAATGACTTATGAAGAGGACAATATTTGTAATTAATCATGACACATTATTGAGATGAAATAAATCATTTCTTCTTGCCTGCAACTATGTGTCATTTTGTGTGTTTTATTGCTATTTATGCATTTTCCATTATCAGTGACACTAAGTCACTGGGCTGAGAAGCAACAGCCAAGTGAGCCCTTTGTCTGAACAAAGTGGTTTTGTTCTTGCCTGTTGCCTCTTTCTACAATATTTCCTCCTCCCTCTCTGGCTCTCTCCATCAGTTTCTCTCTGTCAAGCAGTAATTAACTTAGTGTCAGAAGAGAAAGAGCACAAACTAGCAGGCTGTGGCGCTGTTCAATGAATAGCAGCAAACAAACTCTGGCATTAAGGAGTGACTGATGTGAAACTATCAGATTCATTATGCAGCTTATCCCGGCCTCCCTGCTGTAATCTAATACATACAAATCCCATTGTGTTAGCATTTCATTCTAGCAACATTGTGTAAGGCAATACGCTCAATCTGATTATGCCCAGCTGCTAGCAGGGAGGGGTAGCAATTTACATTCAGAGCAGCAAATAAGATTGGATAATAGGTAAAGAAAATAGATACTGGATTGAAAAATTGGTCACGACAGACTTTGAGTGATAGTCAAGAAAATAAATGCACAGGAAGGAGGGGAATCTCGTCGTATCTGTCTTCACACCTCATGGCAATTACTCTCCAGAGCTTCGATGGAGGTTCAACTTCATGAGCAGATGAAGCATGAATTTATCAACACAAGAGTCAAACATAATGTTTAGCCCTCGGGCCTAATGTTGAGTCCCACTGCCTCTTGTATACACATTTGAAGTTCTGCCATATCAAATGTACAGTATTTTGAACACATATATGCATTACACAATGCAGATCAAATTTGTGTTGCTAAGAGCATACAAATGCATGTGGCTACAATGTGCATATGACCCTGAATGAAAATGAGATTTCACATGCATGAATGCTCACTTTGGCTATACATGGTGATACATACCATCCATTAATCAAACATGTCATATGCACTAAATGAAAAATTCATATGACACATGCAAAGCATCTTGGGTTTGAAATTCTTTCGCTGTTTTAACTGATAAGGATTTAATCTCACCTAGTCTGCTCCAAGACACGATGGGCCGAGGGTATCCAGTAGCAACACACTCTAAGATGGCAGTTTGGTGAACAGTCAGTGTGAGGTTTTCCGGACCGACCAGGATCATAGGCTCTTTGTAAACAGAAGACTGGGAGCCTGGAGAAGGAGAAGAGGGGAGTGGATGAGTAGAAAGAGTTTGATGGATGGCATGCTTTAATTGGCAGGGGAACAATAGGTTTGGAAAAATGCTGTTGTAGATAAACAGTGAAAAAGGCTTTGGCAGTGATGGAGAGAACAAAAGCACAGTACGACAGATGCAAGGCTTATTTACACGTGCCTTCTTCATGAAAAGTTAATGTGTGCTCATAGCTTTGTATACAGACAAATATAACAACCTGAAATAGTAAGGAGTGCCTCAGAGCTATGCTTTACTCCTGCGCTGTTGTGGGCCACGCAGCAAAATTTTCCACTGTCCTCCTCACGCACTCCTGTAATTTGCAGAACACCTGTAGGCAGCAGAGTGAATCTACAGGAGGAGAAAAGACACAAACGAAGGACGGTTAGAGCATGTAAAGTGGTGGTGTATTGTTTCTGGCTGTGCTGTGAGCTGATCCAACCTCTTGTCCTTGGTGTCCACCGGACGGCCATCCTTTTCCCAGCTGATGACAGGCTCTGGCAGACCGTGGATCTGGCACTGGAACCTGGCCACACCGGACTCCTCAGCATGCACTGACTCTGGTTGGACATGGAAGTCTGCCATGGCTGGAACAGGAGAGACGTTATTAGGTCATAAAATCCCAACCCGGTGACCCTGAAGCCTGGCTGCTAACGCAAAAGAACTATGTGACTTTTAAACCTAGCTAAACAAGAGAAAACGTAACAAGTTAATTCTTCAGTGATGTATGAGTTTTGTCTGCGGGGGTGAAGTAAAACAGCTTCACTTCAGCACAGTGTGACATTCATTAATATGCACTATAGGAAAAAAAAGTCACGATAAGGGATGATGATTCACAGCATGTGAATACTGGCTAAAATGAGATCAGTTAAGAACTGTTGTATGGAGGGTATAGAGGACTCAAACAGGGCTCTGGTAATGGTTCTTGAAACAGAGTGTTATAGTGATCTCTGGAAAAGAGTAAAGGTGCACTCTGCTCTCTTAACACTACATTCAACCGATAAACGAGTTTACACAGGGTACTGGAAATGAGAAGCACAGGTTCAGTTATTGCCTGAAATATAAAATAAAACCACTTTCTGTAGATGAAACTTTTTCCTGACTAAGACACTGTGTGGGTCAGAAGGTTATGTTGCTTTGATAACACGTTTAGATCTTTTGGGCAATCCAATTTCCACATAAAGTGGAAAGTGAAACTGTATTTAGACTTGTGTGGGTTTTTGTGTTGTGGTTAAAGTTAAAAGAACATATGTACTACAGGGTCTTACTGTGTTTGAGGTTCAGTAGTTGTGTAGTTTGAAGTACTAACCAAGAAAAGGTATACAGTTTATCTGGAATCATGCAATTTCATCTAAGTTTAGAATAACATTCTGATATTTATTACATTCAGGTTAGATGCAGTGAAAAAAAATACTTGCTGTGCATCTGAGTGTAATAACAGCAGGAGTGAAAACCTGATTAAACTAGTGCCACTGCGATTAGTCGGCGTAATCAACCACAAAAATTAGTCAAAGGCAATTTCTTTATTTGACTTGTTTTACTATTGACCAGCTATTTACAACAAAAACCATGGGGGCTTCATGCCACCTGAACAATCCATGTCAGCATTGGCACCTGGAGCAGCATGGCCGTACCTCAGAAAGAGAGAGAACCCCCCGATCTTATGATAAAAAAAAAATAAAAAAAACACAACAAAACTTGATTAAAAAAGATCAAAAGATTGGTCAAAAGATTAGTCATTGGAAAATTACTCATTAGTGGCAGCACTAGATTAAACCTTACAAACTGTTGATTCTACTCATGATGCATTTAGTTTTGTATGATCTGGAGCCATATGCTTCTGAAGATTACATCTAACAGTAGTCACACATAGGAAGACAGATAGAAGTATTTAGCGATTATCATACTGATCATCCAGAAATGGTTTCAAGTTTCAGTTTTAACTGCACTTGACCAAAAAAAAACCAAAACTCTTCTCTGTTGTCTTTTCTTTTGGGGTACTGTTACCAATGTTAATAACTGTCTAATACTGTATAATATGAAACCATATTTTCAGAGATTGATATGGTTTCATATGAAAATCTCACAAAGTTACAACCATTATCCTACCATTTAAAGTTTAGTGCTTTTGAGAATGCATGTAAAAGCATAACACATATATGGTCAAAAAGCAAAACTGGTATCAGCATCTGTATAAACGTTATAGAGTTGCGCTTCACATATCTTCTCCCCCCAGAACAAAGGCGGCATCGAAGGTGGAGTCAGCGACAAACTCAATTAGAGGGAGGCCCACTTCTTCCACAGTTCTCCCACCTCCTTCAACACAAGTGTGCTCATTTAAATGTCAACCATAATTAACTTGGACGAATGAGGACTTATCTGAACACTTAGCATAACAAGAGGGACGGACCTCTTATTATTTCATAACCTCCTGTTCCTCCCAGCCTGCATTAATTCATTAACTACAAGACAGGCAGCACAACTCAGAAAGCTTCTTTATGCCCTAAACATACTTGTTTGTCCTTGTATCGTTGTTTGATCCTTTTGCTTTTAATGATCACTTTGTTTGCCTTGCTCCAGTGCTTCATTTTGCCATTCTATTCTCTTAATTATTTTTAGATATCCTTACTTTTTCCACTTTGCATCTTTTCTTTTGACCTGTCAGTGTTTATTTTAGTTTTATCTCACAGAATTGGTTGTAAAGAGTCAATAAAGAGAGACACAGTGATGTCTAAGGTGTCTAGATTTGAATAAAATCGAACACCACAAGACATATTCCATATGGCGTGTCTTGACCAGTGGAGCTGCATCAGTGGTCTAGGACTGTGATTATTTCATTTCAGAGCTTAATGAGAAGTGTGGCATTCTCCAACACGCCTTGACCTTAGATCTCTGATTGGATATAGGCTATAGAGCTCCGATGAAAATTTAACCATTCTAATTTACTATTCTTGCAGTAGTGACAGTCCATTCTTTCCATACTATGAGTTTTATGTGAAAAGCGATTGTACATTCAATGTTTCCATCAATTTTAATTAAGATAAAAACAGCTCTAAAATCTTTCCTGCTGTCCCTCTATTACTGACTTCACAGGCACATATTCTTCCTTCTTTGCCTTTCTACTATAAGGCCATACTTAAACAGCTGTACATCTCACCGGAGCAATTCAGTTTAAGTGCCTATCTCAAGGGCCCAACTGCAATTTTTCCACCTGGGACTCACAATCTTGCCATAAAGAGTTTTAAGTCAACCTCAGAGCTCGAATAGCGAACTTAAATGTTACAAAGTGCATCGGTAATATTTTATAACAACCACTATACAGTAAAGCAGTACAAATACTGCTCTTTACATATTTTTATACAATAAATTCTTCTAAATTGAAACCCATAAAACTCACATAAGATAAAGCATTTTATTCTTTCTAATAAAGTTGTAGACACTGACGGTAAAGTAACAAAAAATTCTATTTTCATTTGACAGAATAACAGCCTTCGAGAACAGTTTTATGCATTCCTCTCTTTTGCAGCAGGTCTCAGCAAAAGCCATCAACTATACTTTGTGATACAAAGCCTGAGGCCAGAGGCAGATACTAGCAGAGTGTAGTATTGAACTAAAGCCCTAAAGGCTCTGCCACTTTCTCAGCAGAAAGGTTAGTTAGGATTCCTTTATAGTAAAAACTACAGGACCAGAGGCTCAGGGTGGCTAATGATCATCAAAGCAGTGTTCTGTCTTAGAATGCCGTCTTAAATTAAGACATACACAAGCATGAATGCACACATGCATGCACACGCACATTGCTGTTTGTACAGTCTGTGTGTATTGCAATGAAAGGAACACTGGGGACATGGAGAAAGAAGCAAAATTGCACTCGAATGCTGAAGAACAAAGGACTTAAAAAAAGGACCAGTATCTATAGGAGCTTTCTTATGCATCCTTGCCAAGTAGTCATGGTGTCCATCGACTCAACCCCCCTAACGGGCCCCACCCTTGGCACTCATGCATAAAACATGGATTCTCTAAGAGGCCCACACCCCTGCCACTATCGGCATACGCACAGAAACAGACACAATTGGAAAAATAACAATGAGTTGCATTATGCAGATAAACACATAGAGAAGCGGTGAAACTTGTTAGGCATCAGTACTGAATGCGAAGGAAAACAGCCATTAGTAGTTCACATTGTGCATGTGCTTTGTGCTGCTGGAGTGGCTGTAGAGTCTAAAGTGATACAGCCCAACACACACACATACAAACACATGCAAAAAGCTGCTTCAACAGAAAGACACAACTATATTGATCCAACATGCTGCTGTAGGAAAAGGCAGGCACACACGAGGCAATGAGGTGCTATCACTCATTCCTACAGCGAGCCGCAACAGACCAGTTTCTCTATTGTTTTTCATTCTTCCTTTGGTTAGTGTTGACAGACACTCACACATGATTAAAGACTGTCCACTACCAGCATGACGCTGCTGGCTTAAATGGAGCAGGTCTAATTACTGCAATAAGGCAGAGAATGGTTGGGGTTCATACTAAAAAGAAATCCATACACAAGTGCGCAGGGAGGAGATTGCTGCTTGAGCATATGTTTGATGGTTCCTCAGTGACAACCACAAAAGAGGAATGAGCAATACAATAATATAAGGGAAGGTCAGAGACAGGAAATGTGATGCGTGGTGATTTAGACAGGGAGGGAAGCTGTAAATCAGATGGTGTCAAAACTGGTCATTTAATAATGGCCAACAAGTGATGGACACTTCAGTCATGGTCAGTAAAAAATAATACCAAAAAAAGATGAAGAAAAAAATAAAACAACAACACAAATTTCTCATGGGTTCCTGAACTGGAGTCTCCTGAAGATGCACAAAGGTTGAAACATTAATGCAAGACCACATTTACAACTACTGATTATTGGATTTGAGGGCCGATGACAGGCTAAAAGGCCAGTCAATACTGATGAATTTCCCCATTCTTCAATTCCACACCACTAGTCATGTACGGCAAAAAAATCAAGCTCGTGGACTTTCTCATTTTTTATGAGCAACTCAAACGCGTCTAATGAAGAAATGTAGATTAAATGGCGATTATTTGAATGACCCTTCTCTCAATTATTTTTTGCCTAATGTCTCCAAAGTAATGATCCTTTTCTTTATTGCTTTGTTAAACACACTCCCACACACACATGCAGACTAGAGAATAATTAACAATCAAGATAATCTGTGCGACAACTCTCTCTTTGCAGATGAAATCAGCCAACTGGTGAAATATTTCAGTTTTTTTTTTTTTTCTCCCTGAATGTGCGATCACATGTGGATGTTTTTCCCTGCGCTGAGGATGATTCATTGATATGACAGAGGTAATGATGCCATCCTACAGCACCATTCAAAGCTGCAGCTATTGCGTAAAGCTCCAGTGAACCCCCCTGTTATAAGGTCATTGCCCTCCCACACCTCTCCCTTTGCCTCCAGCCCCACCCAACCCCCCTCCCTCCACCACCACCACCACCTACATTTGAAGCATTTGCTCGGCTCCTCATTGCACCCCTGGCCGC
>JAPSES010000001.1:8165115-8180144 GCA_029822895.1 Maxillicosta whitleyi
GGGGGATCTATTTATTATTAGGTGTATTAGTGAATGGCTTTGCATTGCAAGTAATCACTTTCATGACAGATTAAAGTGCATCTTATTTAAGTCACATACAGTATTAAAATCTAAACCACACATACTTGGTCTTCTATCATAATGTACAAAATAGAAGCAGGGAATTTGAGGTGCTAGAAAAGCACATTTACAATTTTCAATAGGAAAATTACTAACTGAATATCAAGACCGAGTCCCGTTAATTTCCTGCTCATCTCCTCATTAATTTTAAGCATTGCAGCTCCAGAAGGTTCACTGTATTTTATAAAGACATGAATACAATACATCAATCAATTATTTCAATGACATGAAATGACAGTGTCTGCCATTAGATTTCTTTGTGATAAGAGAAACAAAGGTTGATCACTCATGTTGAGCACAAATACAACCTGTAGTGGAGGTTCCCTGACACTCCTTCGTCTAGTTTTTTTTTTCCTGCAGTGGATGGGAGGAGTAGAACCATAAGCTGTCAGACATAAGCACATATCACAGGCTCCTCCAACCTGCCATCAGCCAGCTAACCCTCTAAACCTGTCTTCCTACTCACAAATAATGCCTACGCTGGCAAATGGAGAGGGCTATTACACTACTAGCATCATGTTTCATCTTTTCACGCTGAGGCAATGAAATGGTCCGCCTTATGACTTACTAACACACTACATGAAACCACTTCTATAAAAAAAAAACATTCATAAAAATGATTAAGGACTGTAGTTGGATGGACAATACAAATTCTTTATATGATTATCAAATAAACACATCTCATCCTGTTAGCGGCTTTAGCAAGAGGGCTGTTAGAAGCATCCTTTATGATGGATCCTACAATTGTTACTACATCATTTTAAGTGGGAATTAAATTAAACATTTACACTGTGCTTTAAGTGGGAGAATAGTCTTAGTAACATATGTATGTGCTAAAGGAATGTGCATTACACTGTAGATGCAGTTTTTTTACTAGCAGTGGTCCTGGATATGTACAGTCACTGACCAGGAGCCTGTGCCTAAGAGTGCACATGTCCATGTCAGCGCGTTTATTTGATGTTAAGCATAGGTAATGTTCATGTTACAGTGATGAATTACGAGTGTGGGGTCAGGGGAGCAGTTTTCTGGCATGTTCTAATAGCAGAGGCGTGCTTCTTCAAGCTAAGCAAGCCTGCTGGTGTTGCTTTGAATCTTGCTGCCTGTCGAAAGCTGCCCTTGAAACAAAGCTGGCGGGGTCAAGAGGTCATGGCACAGCATCGGAATGGAATGTTCCTTCCTGGTTCAAGGTCCAGCCTCTAGAGCCAGAGGGGCCCAGAGATCATATGAGACCACCGACACATGCTCCATACCTCCACGTCCATCCCTGCCTGGTTTACTGATGGCAGCTTGTTTTCCTGTGGCTTCTTCAGCTGCCATACTAAGTGCTCAAATCAACGCTACACTACGTCACCTACATTTCCCCATTGTTGAAAAATAGTAGGTACTGTGATTCCATCCGCTGTCAGTACAGAAAGGCATTTGCTGGCAAACTAGGTGATGTAACTCTGTGTCATAACATTGTGCTTTTGACAGTATCAGGCCTACAAGGAGTTCTCTTCTAACTGTAGATTGTCCTCATGTGCAGTGGTTGCAGAACATCGAGTTGTTGCAAATTACTTTAAAAAATTAAATATTTGAATGAGTATCTGTCAGATTTCTCTATCAAGGTTTATGTTTCTGTATTGCTAAGTTCGCAAATCTTAGCAATGTAAGTGTGCTCTTATGCTACTTCCTGTCTCAGTTTGCATCTTTTCATTAGGCCTGAAACACCTAAAAAAATAGTATCAGATCAAACTATTCTTAAGTTTACACAAAATCTACACAAACTACTATACATTTATATTATTGTACATAATTATCAAAAAAAAAAAAAAAAAAAAGTACATCGTCTTCAGTATATTTCACTTACATTAATTTCTACAAATTTATATTTTGATGAAACTATGATATTGTAATTTCCTAATTCACTTATTTTCTTTAAACTTTGGAATTTTGGTTAAAGTAAGAGTTTTTAGAAGACCACGTTTTATCTCCTTGCATACAGCATCATCATGTACTGAATCCAAACCCCATGATACTTACTAAATCACCAGACTGCTGCATCATTAGCCTCCAAAAAGTGAGACACACTAACAGAACTCCAGATATTGCTCACAGGTTGTTGGGAGGAAACTGGCCATCTCAGAAATCTTTTTTCCAATACCAGCCGCTACCTCTTGTAATTGGTTCCTGTGGAATTTATTTTGTCCCTGGAGGCTCCAGACACACACAAACAGACTGTTAACACTTGCTGTATGACAACTATTGGGCAAAAGAAAGCCATCATTGATTTTAACTTAAAGTATTGATATCAGTGTTTGTTTGTTTTTTAGTAAATCCCTCATGAAGAATTTGATTGTCAAGAAAAATATTATGATATTGGAATAAAACAAACCAAACTTTTTGCAGAGAAATATTAGATTGTGTTGTCTCACACTGATCATGGGTTACAACATGTTTCATAGTCATAAAACATTCCTCTTTTAATGGCATTTGATATTGCTCCTACCACGTGCTTACAGTTGAATTATACTTAGAATAGCTGACTTTTATTCACAGAACAGTTAAGCCTGCACGGCAGAACATAAACCCGATGAAAAACATCCCAGTTGACAGAGACAAATACATGTCCTTTCTGAGCGAGTGAAAATGTGCTTATTTTGCGCTTGCTCTTCCAAGCTGCTGCGTTGCCTGTTTGGAAAGGGCAGGGTTAGAACTGTGATGCTGTGGCAGGTTTCGGCTACCTTATTTCACTGTGAAAGCCAAGGTCACTGCCACTGCCCTGGGGCCATCACACAGGGGGATGGGGTCCCACTAAGGAAAGGAGCAGGAGGCTGAGCGTTGGAGGAGGGGAAACAGTATGGGAGGAGAATAAAAAAGGGGAGGGGTATTCTGCCCTAGTGCACACAAAAAGGTCACCGTTTCCCAGATAAACCCCCCTCTCCATCGTTGAGCCCCCCGTGACCTCTGACCCCTCTATTTCTAAGTCAGTGGTGAAACAGAGGGACGAGGAGGGGGAGGGATAGTGCAAGGGGAAACACACCCACCCAGAGTCAGCAGTGACAAAAGGGGGCCTCAGCCACCGTGAGATGAGTTGGTCAGGAGAACAAACGCTCAGGCCACCATCACAAAACAGAGCCACCAGAGGCTGCACATCTCCGCAGCCTCTGCCTGTTCCCAGCCACTCCACTGCCTTGCATTTCACAACTAACAATAGATGCTGCTCAGCTCCGAGAGGTACCCCAGTACACACAAATACACACAGAGTGGAGAGGGGAGAGGTGGCTGAGGCCCAAAGGAGAGCTACTGCCTGCCCATCACTGACTGGTCTTTGTCTCTGACTCTTCTGCTTATTGGCCACCAGAGAAAGATTTCTTGATCCCTGCTTAAACAAAATGGAAAACTGGACACCCACACAGGGGCCCTGTGTGTGTCTGTGAATAACTTAGGGCTGTCGATAACACAGCAAAATCCTGTTTTCACTACAACGACTAGTGGCAGGAAGTACTCATCACCTTTGGTTTCACCTTTTGTCGAACTTGGTTATTATTTTACATTTTTGCACATGTGATACAAAATGTCTGCCAAAGGAGAAGACAGGAAGTAGGAGTTTTGGTGTTTTTATTGGTGGATGGTGCAGACCCTGTAAAGGCTTTTAACTGCACAATCTGGTCATAAAGGCACTGTTAAGTGTAGTGAAGCGCGGTGACGGGGCAGCAGCAAGCGCTAGCCAAGTCCCTAGTGAAGCTTGAAATCACAGGAACACCAACGTACACACAATACACACTAATATCCTCATCATTTGGAAAAAGCTCCACTGCCTAAACTCATTTCTTTCTGCCTAACCTTCACCTTAACCTCTAAATGAAACCCTAACATAGATACTTAAAGCAGTGAAAACTCATGTGTAAAGATCTTGAAGTCAATAATATACACATACAGGAATCACCAGGGTCAAAACTTGTCTAAGTCTAAACGCAAGAGGTCTATCATTAATGCACTGTTATAACACAGCATAGACTTGGACTGGAGCCCACATAGGATCTGTCTGCATCAAAGCAGGTTAATGAAAAAGCTCTGTGTATAAATTGTAAAGCCAGACTCCAGCATTTGCAGACTGGTTCTCCCTGTCCCACCTTTGGCCTGGCCTCTGCTCCCTTTCCTTTCACCTTTCCCCTCTATTACTGAAGAATTCCTCCCATGAGCCTTAAAAGCAGGCAGAAGGAATTTTTGGCCCCCTTTTCATTTGTTTGCTTGAGAATAGCTCGGATGGACTGGGGACATCCACAGACCAACACACACTTCATTAACAAGAGTCCCACTTTGTGCAGCGCTGTAATACAGGCTTACCCACTGGGGGACACATGCAGACACACCCCCACTGAATACTGTACCTGCAATCCTCAAAATAAACAGGGTGATGTTGTGCAGTGAGATTTTAAAGCCTAGATGTTGATTATCTTTAATTAACTCTAACAAACCAATGTGTCTGGGCTGTTTAGGTCCAGTCTGTAACCACTTAGTTCAAGGTTAAATAAAAAGATGGTAGATATTATCTGAAATATCTGCAGTGTACACAGCTGATGTGAGCAGCTGAAAAAGTTGGCACAATAGCCGGAGGCTGTTCAGTGATAACATCGAAGTCTGTATCGAAGTCTGAATCGAGTGTCCAATATGAAATTACATTAAAAAAAAATGTATGTCAAATGGGAGGGTTTTTTTATACAGCTGCATTCTACAATATTCTCTTCCATTCTTCCACAGATAAATCACAGTATTCTTTTTTTCATTAATCTCTACTTTATCTGGAAAAAAAATACAGTTTAAGGTATTTTGGTTTCAGCACCAATTTGTTGCAAGAAAAACATAAAATTCCTGGTTTATTTCATTCTTTTCTTTGACTGATCATGTTTATTCTGTTCCATATTATTTATTTCTCTGCTTTGATGGGTTTACTACAGTTATTAATTTGTGGATGATTTACATCAAAGTGAATGTCTAGTTTT
Organism: Maxillicosta whitleyi; assembly: GCA_029822895.1. NCBI lineage: Eukaryota > Metazoa > Chordata > Actinopteri > Perciformes > Neosebastidae > Maxillicosta > Maxillicosta whitleyi. The sequence continues at coordinate 8,170,221 of JAPSES010000001.1, forward strand.
GCATATTCATTCATACACACTATATATGTTTTTGGCACATAATGGGTATTAGATACAGTCATGCCCATAACGATTCTTGGCAGTGACACAAATTATGTAACTTTGCCTCTGTACACTGCCAGAATGGAAATGAAATGAAAGAAGATGTGTATTAAAAAGTGTGAATTTGCAAAATTATCACATTATCCATTCATGAGTTGCCACCATTATGAACATAGTTGCTCCATTTCAGAGACTCAAGGATAAGTGGGCAAGTGACTTACAAGCACTTTCATGTCCATATGAAGCAGTGATTACATCACTTCACCTCTATTGTGGTAGTGAACAAAGAAAAAAAATACAAATTACAATAATGTCACTGTCCAAATACTTAAGGAAGTTACTGTATGTACGGCATGGATCAGTATGTTTCATATTTGTTTCAATGCGTATGAATTATTATGTAAAACATTAGAAGACAAACCTAATTCTTGTGTAAACCTCTGTGTGAACATAAGTCTCTAAATGCCACTTGTTATTTCATCACTAGGCATAAGTAGGATTATAGCCATGTTGCACAGTTTATTTATCCAAGGTTTCAGTGAGAAACAAAAATCTCTTGTACATGTTAAACATGAAGACAGAGGACCTGGAGGAACAGCCAACCCAGCTGCTTCCCCTCTCCTCAGTATCCCTTTCTCTAGTTTAGTAGCTTGATTTGCCAAGTGATGGTGTTTACAGTCAGATATTTTTAGAGCATAATGGTGTCCGTTCTGCTCCAAGCAATAGCATATCATCTTAAGAGGCAGCTCCTCTCTCACAGAAGGCTGTTAAAGGTCTATATGCATGTTTGTGCACCATGCATGTCTGAGGTCCTGTCAACATACCTGAAGATTTAAGCATGTAGGCAGCCAGTGTGCCCTTGATTTTTTTGCTGTATTAGCTATTCATTCTTGACACTTAAATGCACATTGTCTGTAATTCTGAAGTCATGGAGCATTTATGTTTTGTCTCGGTGTGTTTACAGCATTATGACTTTTAGAAATATTATAAGGCAATGTAATGATAGATTTACTAATGAATATTTAATGAATTAATGACTAAATTTTTTATTACTGGCAGCTAATTATTCTCACTAAAACCTGATTTATCAACACATATTTAACAAAAAGCCATAGTTCTCCACCATTTAACAGTAATCAAAGACAATATGGCACACTATAGGCATTTCCCTCCTGACTTTCACTGCTTCAAGGTCAATTACATGTCAGCATCAGGAGAAGTAAAGATTCACAGTGCCACTTTTGTGTAACATGGACAAGCTTATGCATTTGTCAATGCAAATACACGTTTTCATTAGGGACACTCACAGTTGCTGTTTATTCAGCTCCTTAAGCAGCCCGTGGAATACAAACAATATCATTACTGACATACGCAAAGACAAAGAGAAAAGAGAGACAGTGGGATGACATGAACAGTGATGTATCCTCCTTCCTTCCTTTAAGAATGTCACACAGAATACTGTATAAAAAAAGAAGAAAGTACTGCAATTCCTTTTTGTTGCCATCCCTCTAAATAAACCCATAAGAAACATGCATCATCAGACAATGAGATCTGAATATTTACTGTGCAGGTGTACAACAATAAATCAGCCTCTAGAGTAATTACACAGCACATCATCACATCGACCCATCTCATCAGTACGCTAAAAAGCCCCTTCTTGGTAAATCTCTGTGACACACTGGTGGACAGATGGAGGGGGGCTGACGACACAACAGGAGGCAAAGTACAGTATACCAATAAAACTATACCAATACAGTATGGGATAAAAATAACCACTGTTCCTCAAAATATCATGATGGATGACATGTTTAATACACACAAGACAAACATGTACTATGGTATTTTGCCTGAATGCATCTTAGTTGTTCAAGGACTACAGGAAAACAATAAGAGATTCCATGCTTAAATGTCAAAATGTGATGACTTGCATCGTGGTAACGGAGCAGAGCTAAGAGGGTAGGAGGGGGACAGAATGAGGGCGGGGTTTGGCTCAGAGACAAAGGGAGCTACAAGGAGATGTAAGGATGGCGCTTCAGCATTCACCCAGGCATGAGGCCATGAAAGGGGCGGGGACATAGAGGTCAGAGGGTGATAGATAGCCAATCCTGACCCTCCAACAAATGCACGCGCACAAACACTCACATAAGCTAACGGGAAGTCCTCATAAATAACTCTGACCACAGTCTGAGTCTGGGTACATGCAACTGGCAGACCTCTCACAACTGGCCGTTGAAGCAGTTTGTTTCATGCTTTGCCACAGTTGCAGGTGGAGTTTTTATCATACCTTGTATCGCTCTAGTTGAAGAATCAGCCTATAAGCCACACTAATTTACATTTAGACCCCTCAGAGGAGTTCAATTCACACAAATGGGAGGCAGGAGTATAAACTGAGACACTTTTACAGGCATACTCTGTCTTCTCCTGTTTCATCCATTACAGCCCCCTGGGTTCCTCTGTTTCATTAAAGTCTCATTCAGAAGCCCACTATTATAATGCCATACAATTCACCGTGACAATTTGAAGACTAAACAAGGTGGAAATCATCATTCATCAGTCACAAGCTCTACACAAATATTGCCACGGTCCAAGTAAATAAAGCTTAATAAGCACGGTCATAACATTTATTGTATTGTTTTTTTTCATCACTGGTGTTCACTGCTCTCATGTTTGCACTGACTTTGCCTTTTTCTCAGGACACTTCATATTCTGTTTGCAAATCTTTTTCCTCAGGTCAACTACACTCTCTATTTATGAATGAGACTGGGAAAAAAATAAATTATTTCCTAACAAAGCATCAACTCTTTCCAATTAATTCCACACAATAAGACAAAAGCAAGTCATTTCAATTGATCCTAAAAGCTATTTTGTAACAGGGGGGCTTTTGTGGTGTGTTGCCTGGTGACGCTGGTGTGCTGTGGGGGGAGGGGCAAGGACCCTTGCCGGGTCCACTGTTGCAGTCTTGTCATTCATCCAGATGATGAAAAGCTTCCTGAACCTAAGCTAATAAGGAGATCCTAGAGAAACTGAAGAGAGAGTGAGAGAGAGAAGAAGAAAAAACAACCATCAAAGAGATAATATTTGGGAGAAAAAAAGGGGTTTCCTGGACTGACCGCCGATTTAGAAGGCCAACGGGGAGTCCGTCCTATACCAGCCCCCGACCGTGAGCTCACACAAATGGTTGTCAAGCAAATGAAAAGTGAAATTTATGGAGGGAGGTTGTGTGGAAGCTAAGAAGAAGGCTCTGTCCACTGGGAGAGCAATAAAGAAGCTTCAGTAATCACACCACCCATTGCATCACAGTAGTACAAGTCAGATCTCTGTTGTCAGAGAGACTATAACGCAGCAAAAATGACCTCAAAGATACAAAGAAAGCATCAAGGTTGACAAACACTGAGGAAACAGGAAGAAACAAACACCAGTTAATAATCTCTGAAAGGATAACGTTTACTTGTAGTTTTGGGTAATTTCTCTTAATGGGCAGAATGAGAATACTTGATCATGAATAAATGATGTCCTGTGCAGAAGTCTGAACTTCACTGGTGAGCCCAAAGATGATGAAACGGACCATAAATTGCCCAACACTGTAGTTAACCACAAAAATTAAGCTCCTGTAAGGCCTATTACAAGCATTTGACTTATATCAAAGACAAAGTAAAGTGTGATTAGCAGGGCACCTGAAGGCACTGAATCGAAGTCTGGGCACGGCGTGAGTGTATTTCTTCTGCCTGTTCAAACTGTACAACGTACATGAACCTAGAGCCTTTTGATTATGACGCAAGACATTATTCCCCCAATAGAGACACTAAAACATCTCTGCGTCCCATCATTACCCACCAAGCACATCTAAGCGTGCAATGAAAGCCTTGTTAATTGTCTTCAATAAGCCCGGGGGCAAATTTCACAATGAGTGTGAAATGATAACCCTCCCTCCTTCCTTCCCTCCCTCGCTCCCAAAAAGTTGTCATATGAAAAGTAAAATCACATCAGTGCTATTTAATGGCACCTCTCTCAACTAGTGTACTATTAGTGACATTCTTAGTGGGCATTTATGTGTAATATGGGGACATTTTACAGTCAGAAGTTCATATCTCACGTGTCCCTTTGAAGAGTCTCTGGAGGATTATTTCACAGTGATAGCTTCTAGCTGCCTTGATAGAACAGAGACTCCATTAAGAAGGAACAGAGTCTCATTACAGCAAGGACTTCTACATTCAATGCCCCTCCAAAGGACTGCTTAACATGCTCAAAAGGTCAGAGGACACGGGTCAAGTTGTGACTTACAGTAATACTTTGGTCCTTTACTGATCAATATGAGTCAAGCAGCTGAAAAATATCTACAGGAAAGAAAAGCTCATGCAACCAAAACAGAATCAATGAAGTATGAACGATTTAAACTTGAGCTGTGATTCAAACACATGTATTCCAGTGCGGAGGATTGTTCCAGGGGCTCGTGTTAAAGTCATGAATTAAAAAACACTAACCCACGAAGCACAAAACCTGGAAATCTGGAAAACAATAAATCTAGGGTGCCATATCAACACAGAATAAAAAACTGTGAGTTTACTTTAACCAAGGCCCTAAAGTCATTTGAAGTCATTTAGTCAGAATCATAATCCTTTATTGTCATGCAAACATGGAGCAATCAAAAGTGTCTCCCAGGACCAGTGTAGTAATAAACAATCTAACCTAAAGCAGTACTTAAAAAGATGAAGTAAAAGCCAATAAAAACAAGTTAAAGTGCCAACATATTGGGTAAGGTGTAGAATCCAGTTTGTGTCATGAATTCAAGTTCACTATCCTCACAGCCTTGGGAAAGGAGCTGTATTTAATTCTACGCAGCACCATATCTCATGATATTAGAAAGAACCCTCCTCTATTTATGGAGTGGATCCACTAAGTTTCATGAAAATTATTACTGTCATTTTTGCATTGACTGACAGACAGACAGACACATACAAACACACACAAGTGACAATATAAACTCTATGGCGGAGGTAACAATGTGCAAAAACAATGACTACAAGCTGACCTTTTAAAGAAAAGCCCTTTAGGGTGCTTTAAAAGGTTGTTTGTATTTGACAGCGCCAGCCACTGAGCAGAAGTGACTTTTCCCGTCGGTCAGAGAGACATCCATGCGAACCTCTCTTTCCCACTGAGTGGAAAAGCTGTATTGCCTACAACAGCACAGCAGTATGCTGTCTACACACAGCCCAGGAATCAACAGGCTTCTGTGAGCCTTTGTCCATCCCTGTGTTACAAAACATATATAACAGAGCCTTCACAAAGTCTTAACTAAGTACTGTGTGCAATGGTAAAATATCAATAAAGCCAGTGCTGCAGCATCTCAGCATGTCCACAGAGGAATGTACACATCCATGATGCGTTTAATTTAAAGAAAGCTGAGACATGCACTGTATGTGTGAGAGAGTCGACAAAGAAAAGCACTAAAGCAGAAAGCGGGGAGAAAGACAGATTGTCTCCCTATGATATGAGAAGCATGGTTTAAATAAGCCCTAGGAACAATGATGAGAATTTAATGCTGAGATAGAAAAAGTTAAAATAAAAAAAAAAAACAAAAAAAAAAAACGAGAGATTGTGGTGGTCAAGCCAAAGAAAATGTATCATGACGCCTTTGAGTGGGCTGCTGGGTTACTCTGAGTTTAATGCCCTCTTACAAAACAGCTCAGAGATTCTCAGCATGAACGCTTGTTAATGCTAAACTCAAAGGATTGAATTTCTAAGCAGCACTGTAGATGAGCATCACAAGTTCATTACACCCAAACAATGATATTAAAATATTCAAATGTCTCCACAGCCAAGGTTATTAAACACGTTTACAGAGCATGCAGAGCAACACACTAATGAGAGAGAGTGTACTGGGATGTACTAACTTGGTGTTTTTTCATTACAGTGTTTACATTTAAGTGTGCGGTTGTGGGTGTAGTTGCTTCTCGTTTCATGTAAGAATTTCCTGAACATCATTCCCTGACACTAGGGACTTACACACTAACAACCAGAAAAAACACAAGACGTTTCAATTTTTAAGTTGCAGATAGAAAAACATCAATGACTGTCATACGATAATGACAGTGAAGTGACTATAACCACTCGAGCATGTTATGTATAGGGTAAATTTTTTTCGGAGTTACACACGTGCTTTAAAAAAGAAAGGGAACAATTTGATGTCAAAACAGAACTAGGTAAATTAAAAACACCTCCAATACCAATCTAAAGTACACAACTGCAACATAAATGAAGAGACTTACTTGCTGCCTGAACGCGGGCCTTCCGGCTCACCACCAGCCCAAATGAATTCTGGGCCATACACTCATAGTCCCCCTCATCGGATAAACCATCAGGTCTGGTCTTCAGGAAGTGGCCAATCAGGAGTGAGCCATTGATGAAGGTGGTATGGTGCTGGTCCTGAGTTAAAAGCATGCCATTATGCCTCCACTGTGTTGTAATTGGGGGGATGCCGACCACCTGGCAATGGAGCATGAGGGGCTGTTCCTGCACGGCAATGATATCACTGGGTTCCAGTGTGAAGGAGAGCTCCGCTTCACATGTCACACCTGAAGGGACAAAAACACATGGACATCAAGGTTACATCTCAAACTAATGTTCACTGATTACCACAGTATTTCTGTCTAATTTTGTTCCATTAATACACAAAAGACACCTAGTTCATATTTCAGATATTAAGGTTTTTCAGTTTGACCCCAACTAAACTTTTAGGATTGAAACCTAACCTAAACCTGGTCCAAAAAATGATGTAATCTTGGCTCATGTCTGCTGTGCAAATACTTCTGGACCAAACACAGGAAGTACATGAATGGCAAATGATCAGACATGGTTTTCAATAGACAACTGAAAAAAAAAAGTAGATTTTGAACTGTCTCCAAATGCTCCGTATCATAGCAAACCAACATCACAGTCACAACTTATCTACAAAATAATCAGTTTTGACAGCATAGGTACTATATTTCATGCAACGTTCTTCAATGCGCTGCCAAAATTGCAACATGAAACCAAAATAAGATATGAAACAACCAGTAGTGGTCTGATATTACTAAATTATGTAATGTCCGTGATGTCACTTTGTTTCCTTTATTTCTATGACACTTTGATCTTGGTTAATGTAAGTCCTCTCACTAATGCTGAACAATACATAGTAATTTTATTGTCAATATGATAATAAATGCTTCAAAAAAAGATGACGCACAATGAATTTATGCTAAGCAGGCCAGAATTGTACTTGATGTATGGGCCATGCATTCACATTCTGAGGCCCAAACTACCCATCAAATGGAGTGGAGTCAATTTGGTGGTGACTATAAGCTTAGTTTATGTCAAATCACTTCAACATTCAACAATATTGCAGATTCTCTCTTATTATGTGATTCAATAATTGATTCCCACACCTCTTTTCTACATCTGTGCTATGACAGTTGTGGCCTTTTCATGCCGTCCAACATAAACAAACAAAAAGAATGCTCCTTATGTCATATCACTGAACAAAGCCTTCCAGACCTAACAGCTAGGAAATAAAAAGTCCTGACTGAGCTACCTCCAGGCTATAGTCACAGGGGAATTCAAAGGCTAGGATCGAGTGTACCTAAAGCATGTGCACTCATGTACTGTATACATACAATACACACATGCATGGCCTTGTATGTGCCTCACCAGTTAACCAGTGGCAGAAAGTCTTTCTCTGGGGTCAGCTCTGATCTTTTTTTTTTTTTTTTTTTTTTTGTACAAAGCGGAGACTAAAAGTCCCTAAAGTCCTTAATCAGCTATGGATGAAATGATACTTTCCTCTTTGGGAAATCTGATTTTCCGTATTTGTGGTTTCTGAGGGTAGAGAGGGTAGAGCGGGAGAACAATAAATAAAGGATGTAAACAGCCTGACCTGACTTGGTACTACTATACAAGAGGAGCTTAGTGGGCTCTCTTGGTATCATGTTTCAGCTGCTGATGGACTAAGCACTACCAGTCTCTGCCCCAGGCCCTGGAATCTGGTGGAAGGGGGGCTAGGGGAGGGCAATAGAGGGTGGGCAAAGCACAGGGGTCAAAAAAAGAGAACCTCCGGCTTCATCCCTCAAATTCCAGCCGAGAAACACTTCCCCTTAGGTGCAGACAAGGAATTCATTGACACTCTCCTGCATGAAGATCACATATGGAGGATAATGCAAAGAAACATTTCCCCTTACTCTCATCTTGATCTGTATCCTTCTATTATAGACCCCCTCCCCTTTTTCACTCAACAAGCAGTCTAAGTAAAATAGCCATGGGACCGTAGAGCCATCAGTGCTACCACTTGTGCAAAACAAAAGGGGGGTGGCGGTGGAGAAATATTTAACCCTTAGCTGGCAGGCGGTGATCCTACTGCCTGGGCTGCTCTCCAAAAATGATGCTTGCCACAGAGCTCAGTCTCTTTTTGTCCAACAAAGATCACATGTTTTCACAGAGGAAGCAGACAGCAGAAAGAAAACAACATGCAAAGTGCCAGCAGCCACATGTGCAGAAGTCACACGTCATGTTTGGATCAACACAAGGATGGTTCTCAAAGTGAATGATTACTTTGTCCTAGAAAAACATGCACCTTGAAAAGTTCAATAATTATATAGCAAGAAAGTATTGGAGATGTGACATTTTATAATGCTAAAAATGACATTATCAAGCCTTCTAGCAAACAGGATAATAAAATTTCACTCACTGAGTCACTGATTTGAAATGTTGTAATCAGCTTCATTGATGCTGTATACTTGTCATTGATTTATTCATTCAGTGCTTTCATGAACCAGGACAATGCAGACGTCCCTGGGATTTGACTTTCCTCATAGTACCACTACTGTATCCGGCTGAGGCAATTTTGAACTCAAGCTGGGGTTTGAAATAATTATTTTGAACCCCTTATTATAAAGCAATTCCAATATGATAAGAATCCTAAAGAGAGCGGGCTTACGCAGGTTTTTACCTGTATATAATATAGGTTAAGGTCATGTGTGAATGCTGAGCCTCTAGGGGGATTGCAGAGTGAGAGGATAGCACAGCTGGAAGAAAATGGGAATGAAAAAAACATGCCTAGCTGCATGAACACATGGTCACAGGCATGAATCTGTACAAGGATTTTCATGGTTAGAAAAAGACACTTGCATGTAGGATTACCAAGTGAGACCATGGACAAGTGCTGGCTAAGTGTGGCTCACGCTCTGGCTTACTATTGACAGATAAGTGTGGCTGGCTGGCACAAAGGTTTACTGCTGCAATAGTAAAGCAGGGATCACACATTAGCTACTGACAGACAGATGTAGTTAGCAGACACAAGCACCACTGACAGAGCTAAGTGAGCTTAGGACACCTGACAGGCCTCCTCCCAGCAGAAGCATAAGGATATAATGGGCCCCTGACACAACATTATGTCATGGGACAGCTCTGTGAAAATACTCTTTTAAAATACTTAGATTGACATTAGACTTAAAATGATTGATGCATCTGCATGAGAATGAACGGAACAGTGATATACACTCAAAGAAAAAAAAAAATTAGACGACCCTTTGTTTTCTTCAATTTCTTGTTCATTTTAATGCCTGGTACAACTAAAGGTACATTTATTTGGGCAAATATAATGATAACAACAAAAGTATCTCCCAAGAGTTTAATTTCAGAGCTGATATATTGCCATTTTTCATGTTTTCTTGATAAAAAACCAAAATCACTTCAGTTCTTAAATTTATGTCTGTCATTATACTGACAAAAATAGTGCTTTTAGACATTCCATGTTTTGTTTTCCATCTGTTTTAGTCACATGATACATACAGGAGTTAGCACTTGATTGCATAACTATTGTTTTTGATGACTGTTGATGGTCTAATCAGTTTT
>JAPSES010000001.1:8192065-8222748 GCA_029822895.1 Maxillicosta whitleyi
CAGCTGGGCGTTTCCTTTCCTCTTCCTGTTTTTTTACCCCCTCCTTGTTTAAACCAATCAGAGGTGCCTTATTAACAAGTCATGAATATTCATGAGGGACACCTGGAAAAGCCAGTCGTCCAACCACAGACCCTCTTCTAGCTTACAGAAAATAGCTTCAAGCAACAGAAATAGGACATCATTCTCCACAGAAATGATGCACAATGCATTCAACCATAGTGGTGACAGAGCAGTAGGAATGAACTAATGATAAAAGTTGACCTTTTAAAGGACAGAATTAACAGTTGAGAAACAAACACATCAGAGTGGAGAGGCATGTGTATGTTCAGTCTGCAGTGACACCATGCCTGTGCAGCGTTTGAGTAACATACATCACCAGGGGCTTAACGTGCATGTTATATCTCTTTGATATGAACAATTTTTTTATCATCATAATGAGTCAAATGCCTTCTTAACATGTAAATCATCAGGTCTGGTCTTGTCTTAATACTTGTATTAGGGCTGCACGCTATTTCGATATTTCGATTTTTTTTTAACTCTGTGAAAAACTACTCAGGAGGATATAGTAGCTGTGTGTCGATGTAAATGTCCAATCAAATTAGTTGCGTCTGCTCTCGTGGCACCAGGTGCAGGACACTGTCGACACAGAACACGTGTTTCAATATCATCCTTCTTGGAGCTGAAATAATCCCAGATAACTGATGTTGCTTTTCTTTTTGGCACCAAATCTTCATTGTTTTGTTTTATTGTTACCAGCGACTCACTCCATGTGCAGGGGTGTGGTCTGCTTCAGTAAATCACTTAAGAACAATTGTAATTGGTGGATGGCTACACCAGTGTGTGTCAGATCCCCAGACTGAATTAGATGAGAACATGTTCAGTTCATTTTCCTCCTACGTCACAGGACCTGCGATGTGACTACTGTGCACATGTATATTGCCACGCTGATGCTCAAACGATATATTTTGCAGCTCTAAGTTGTATACTTTTACAACTTTGCAATTACAGTTTTGGCTCAGAGTGATTAGTAGCTCAGGCTAATCCACCCTCCTGTATTGATAATGTGTGTGATAATGGTGCATGGGTGAAGTAGTCCACATCCAGCTGCCTTCTTCCAGCACTACAGCCAGAAAATAGTTCCATCATCCCTGATGTAGATGGACATTTATAATTGAAAGTATAATCCAACTAACTGGTCACTTTCCAGGGTGATGCGTAACTGGTGGAGTGGCAGAAAGGGCCGGCACCATCCAGAGAACCATTACAGCCGCTGGGAGCAAGACAACGTTCTGCTGAACTTCAGCCAGCTGGGCTTGTTCTACGAGTATCTGGAGATGGGTGAGGAACTTCACGGACTGAGTTCATATCCTGTCATTCATAATGTTTGGTAGGAGATGAAAGTCCACTGATCACAATGAGCTCTTTCCATTCTTCGTCTTCTTCCGTCTTTGCAGTGATCCAGTTTGGCTTCATCACTCTGTTTGTGGCGTCGTTCCCCTTGGCTCCCCTCCTGGCTCTGTTCAACAACATCCTGGAGATCAGAGTAGACGCCTGGAAGTTCACCACCCAGTTCAGACGGCCGGTGGCATCCAAGGCCAGGAACATTGGAGCATGGCAAGAAATCCTCAACGCTGTGGCCATTCTGTCTGTTGTAACCAATGTGAGTCCATTCTGAATATATATCCTCCTGCAGGAAGGTAAAAGTTTAAGCTGTTTTACATTAAATAATGGTCTTAATCAGAAACGGCACGATGCAACAGTTTTTTCAAACAGTTTTTTTAAACCTGTTCATGATGACCTCAGGGGTATGGATGCTTCATAGGGAAATAACAAGTATAGGATGGATTTGGGTCCAAGGCCATTCAGTGATTCCACATTAATAGGTGTTTGATTAAAAATACAAGTGGAGGAATTAAACAGAATGGGCAAAAATGTTGTAAAAGTTTTATTATAAACACTTCAGTATGAACTGGATTTTATTTATTATTATTAAATGTTATAGAAGCCTGTGTTTGAACCGTGTACATAAAATGTCTGGTTATGATTATGGTAACAGTGCAGAGGGTAAGGAGCACACTGTGGGAAATGAGGTATTGGTTTGTGGTAGGCAACTGTTATTACATTTGTGGGATTGTTACATTAAAAGCTGCAAATTTTTATTATGTTTTATGGTTTATTATGCTTGTGGGGTTAACACAGGTCACCACGCACCACAATCAAATGTACAGTTAACTGTGTGAACTAGTGCAAAACTCCAGTGAGCTCTATTAACTAAACTTCCAGTTTGCATCTACTAAGGATCGGCTATAAAAATGAGTGGAAGAGCTGAAGTAATAGACCACTTCCACACAGAATGGGGGGAAGAGTTTATTTATGTGGAGAGGCAACTATTCATAAAAACTACGACAATGACTTCCTTCCAAAAAGGAAGCTGAGGGAAAAAAAAGTGAGGGATTTTAATCCACATGAATTCCATTCCACCACAACTGATTATTTGGAACCCAGCTGGTACCAGGAGCTGCTCTCTGGACTATGCAACCCTGGGTGACTCCCACTTTTACAGTGTCTGTGTGTTGCATTTTGACCCAGTCTATGTGCCTAAATGTGTAGAAACACCTTAAAGACCAATGTAAAACAACTATATAGGTAAAAATAGGACTAAGATACACAACTTAATGTAAACATTTTTCTGAAAGGTCTTTAACCCATAAGGACCCAGTGTGACTTTTATGGCAGTTCCCAAATTCCCAAATTTTTCTCTCAATTTAACCTTTCCTAAGTGATTTATTACAAGTTATTATACTATTATTATCCTCTGAATTTTGCATTTTTCCTGTGAAAATCATCTGCTTTCTTATGTTTAATTGATTGATCCTGGAGATGGTCATAAAAGCTCAGATTAAATTCAAAGGTCAAAGAAAAGGTGACTTTTTCAATGAAATATATCATTAACTGAACATAAACCCCGTGTGTCAGTGTGTCCATCCACTGTCATTGATCCAACTACACGGGTTTTACTGGTGAATCAATGTTGTAGAAGATGACAGTGTTTCTACGTTCACTACAGAGCCTCTGAACGTCCAAATGGGTCATATCTGATGAGCATGAAAAGATGACAAACTATTTTACAACAATTATTTACATGGATTGATAGGATTAGTGGATCAACAGTTTAGATCAGTAGAATGTTTTGGTCGACAGTGGATGTTTGGGTCTTTATTTGTTAAAATTAAGCTGATTACAAGGTCAAATAGTTTCCTGTCAAATGACTACAGACAATAGTTTCTTAGTGGTTTTGATCCGTCCATTATATGAAATATAATAGTATAATATAATCTTAAACACTGTCCTGCCTTATACATCTTACTATTACCTCGTCTAATTCATCTTTTTATATGAAATTTATTTGCCATTTTCTAACTTCCTGTGTTTTTCTTTCCCACAGGCCTTCATCATGGCATTTACCTCAGACATGATTCCCCGTATGGTCTACCTGTACGCCTACAGTGAAAAGTCCAACATGCGGGGCTACGTTAACAACAGCCTGTCCATTTACAACATCTCACAGATACCTGATGCCCACATGCCAGAGGAGCATGACAGCTGGATGGATAACTCCACCACCTGCAGGTACCACAGGGACATCTTATTTCTGTTATATATGCATTTTCATTGCCAGGATGTTAGATATTTCGAGTCAGAATGTGCTACAATATCAATAACTGCATGACGGTCCTCTGCTTATTTGTTTATACAGATACCGTGACTACCGTTACCCTCCAGGCCATGAGAGGGAGTACAAACAAACAATGCAGTTCTGGCACATCCTGGCAGCTAAAATGGCCTTTATTATTATCATGGAGGTAAGATACACAGTGGTTTTTGTACTCCTTCACAATGTTCATGTTTCATTTAATGATTACCCCAGCCCCCAAAAGAGAGGCAAGGGGTATTGTTTTTGGTGCAGTTTGTGTGTTAAGATTCTAGCAGCAAAACTATTGGTTGAATTCATACCAAATTTGGTTTATAGATTGTCAGTGACCCAGATTACATGTCATTATGTTTTGGTAAAAGCTCAATTTTTTTTCAATTTAATTCAAACTTGGAACATATATAGAGGCTATTGATATGCTGACATCATCACACACATAGACATTGATGACATCAGCTGGATTGATGCCAAAATAAGCTATAATATGTGCAAGAGGCGAGGTTTGTTGTGCCTGGCACCACTTGTTTGATCTAAACAGCTGACCTCTGGTAGGTATCCTAGCAATGTGCAATCTGCAAAATGGAAGTAAAAAAAAAACACTTGAACTTCATACATGTCCTGATTCAGATTCTGTTCTATAATCATCCAGCCCTGTCTTCATTAACATTCATCTTTCATCATATCTAAATGTTGTTTTTCCTTTTCTGCAGCATGTTGTGTTTGTGGTGAAGTTCTTTGTGGCATGGATGATACCGGACGTCCCGTCAGATGTGAAGGCACGGATTAAACGTGAGCGCTACCTGACACAAGAGTACTTGCATAACTACGAGGTGGAGAGGCTCAAACTCCAGCTGAGCGCCAGTTTCATCACCGAACCTCAGTCTGAAACAACCTCCCCAACAGACAAGCATGAAATACTGTCTGAGTGCCTGTAGCCTCTGCTTCATTCCTCAAAAAACAAGCAGTTTCTGGGAGTGAGGGCTTATGATTTTGGGATCAAAACTCTATTTTCTTCTCCTTTCTTGACTAGGCATTAATGTCTACATACTCCTATATTAGGATGTGTACATCAGAAAAAAAACAATTGACTTTGCTTATAATCTTCAACTCAGTTTCTTGTGTTGGAAGATGCTGCCAAGTAATCACACAAAGCAACCTGTTTGTAACTGCTGTATGTAGTAATGCCTTCCTTTAATAGTGTTTAATTTCTTTACATGCTGATAGAGTGAGCCACTGCAGTGTTAAATATGTGACATATGGTGTGAGTAGAAATTATCAAGACATTATGAAGAGTTGGATAGCAGTTTATTGAATTATCTGCATGTGATTTCCTATTAAAAAAATCACAAAATGAAGGACTGAAATGATCCGTAAAGAAGCTATATGTGAATTGTGAATACTCTGAATATGCTGGGTCCTTGTGGTGCAAAGGTCAGATACATTGTAGAAGTATATGTCGAACATGCTGTTACATTTCCTGTTTTAACTATGAATGTAAAAAAAAAACTCAGACTAACAAACCTATAAATACACAAGTTATACAGATGTGAATGAGCAACACTTGCTGGTATGTATTCAAGGTTTTGTTTCTCTTATTCATAGTTGGACTTCAGTAGGTGATCATCTGATTTGCTTTATCAGTGTATTATACTTCCACTTGCAGCTATTTTTTTAACAGTGCATTGAAAACGAAATACCTCCATCATACAATCAAGAATAAAAAAAAGGGGCCATATTTAATGCATAACAGAGGAGGACACAGTGATATCAATATATATGTATATATATATAGTCAAAAGCTCTTGCCCCGTCTTCTTAAAGTATGTTTTCACTTGCTGCGGGACCAATTATGAAATTTATAAGAAAACAGCCATTGGAGGAAAATGTTTTGAGGATTTTATGTTTTAGTACAATCAGTTTGTTTGTATGTGAGTGAGACAGTCGTGTCTGCTTTGCTGCTCTGTGTTACATATGTGAAGACAAACAACACCTGTATTTTGCAGATTTAATACAAAATACTGTAGGTTAATACAGCTTTAACCCTGATATCAGATATATAATAATAAAGGACAGACATCCCCTTTGAACTGGTAATAAAGTGTGGCTGTATATGGAAGAATATGGGTTGTAGTGCAATTAATAATTACTATTATTAATTATTGCTGTGTGGCTGGTTTGTAACCCAAAGTATTTGAGGTTACTGTAATTTCATAATCATCTTTTTTAGATATTTTTTTTATCAATGAACTTGCAGTGCTGAGCTGTATTTTGTATATTTAATCCTTTATAAATAACCACAAAACAGTTACAAGACTCCACTTAAAGGTTCTACACACTTTGTTGACCCATGCAGGTGTTTTTACTTATGTCGCTTAACACATCTCTTCTCAGGACTGTTGCACGAACCTAGATTGACTGACATCTCTGTTGATCTCTGTTAGTTTCCTTGCGGTTGTTAGAGCGTGACAGTACAGCTCTGCTCATCCCTAGAATGAAATAACCCACTCATTCAGAGGAAGTGAAAACACCTGTGTGGACATGCAGAGCCTTTAAAGCTCATTTCATGCTATAAGTGCTAAAAGCGTCTGCTGCTTATCTGGAGGTGACAAAATCAACATTGTATTACTTTTAGGCTTAGGCTTTAATGTGATGTAACATCTGTGTTTATCTAAAGCTTCCAATGTGTTATTTCTGTATTTCTGTTCTGTTGCTTTTTGATTCTAAATATCAGCTATTTGTATTTTACCGTCAAAAGTAGCCTGATGTTCTCATATCTCAGGATTAAACATAATTGACAATATCACTGCTTAATAATGTGCAGATTTCACATTTGTATCAAGATGAGGGCTTCATATGATCCTACAAGATGCATGACATGTCCCCCAACAAACCAATGCCTTAAATGTCTGTTTACTTGTTTTTTTTTTTTGGATAATTTTGTAAAGAAAATCACTAAATATCTAAACTCAAAACTTGTTTCATATTATGTGTTGCTAGTGCTGCTTTGCAAAATAGTCTTTTTTTTTTTTTTGTCTGATTTTGTTCATTTGGCATGCATTAGTAAGTCTTCATGTATATATTTTGTCAATAGTATTCTAACTTTAATGCAGCCCATTGTAAAGAAATATGTTAATACTCACACTATATGGAGAATAAAGTATGTTTAAGGCTTGACATACTGTTTTTGTCATCATTTTTCATATTTAATTTACTGCCATATTTAGTTTTGATCATTCAACATTATACTATGTCAACTCAACTTAAAAGACTGTGATACAAAATGACTTCATTCATCACTTCATCCAAAATGAATGAATAAGTCATGGTTCACCAGCAGCAGCATTATGTGCAACTACAGCAAATGTAACACATGAGATCTTCGGTTCAAAACATTTGACTTTCAGCTTAAAGTCAACAAAAAATGTGGACATGGTAGATGGAAATATGCTGCATTTTGACACATGTCTAGTTAAATGCTTGAATTAAAACAGATTATTCTGACTTACACAGGAAGTTTGAGTGTTTTGTTTGTGGCCTTGTTGTTGTTCTGTACAGATATGGTCATATTTACCTTGAAATATACACATTTATAGGTCAAACAGCTGCAGTAACAGAATTTCTATTGTTATTGTGTAGAATCAAGTCAATTATAGTGGCTTGTTTGAGAAAGTGACCCAAGAATGCAACTATGACTGTAAAAGGCCAAATTCTATCATGGTCCTGTAACATAAGTAATAGAGTGTTGTATTTCTAGGTGCAAAGAATCATTTTAACATCAATAAAAAGTTCAATTATAATAATGTTTGACACTAAATCTTGAGGTAAAGTTGTGAGGCTACAGAAGAACCTGTAACATGTTCATTTACTGCACTGGTAAATAAAAAGTGCACACTAACTATCATAAATCACAGAACTGTTAGGATACATGAAGCGGAAAATCATATCTAATGCATTTGTTTGGTATGATTTTTGTAGCTTACTGTTGGAGGCACTGGGCTTTTTTCTTTCATTTTGCAATGTGCCATAAAGTATGCAAAAATAGTAATATAGTCATTCTCTTGTGGTTTAAGTTTTTTTGTTTTTGTTTTTTGTATTTTGACATTCAGTGAACATTAACCTTTACAAACTGTTCATTTCTTAAACCTTCACAGTTTAGTTCAGGTCAAATTTAACCCAGACCAAGAATTCATTCAAGTGCTTATATCAAATGTTGAACTACATATTTATTTAGAATGTCTAGACTATCCCACATTAATAAATATGTGTAATATATCAATAAAATGTTTGAGAGAGAAGGAAGAGCATTTTTTTTTAATTTTACAAACTTGTTTTTTTGTAGAAAAACATCTACTATCACACAGTATCATGTCCTGTTTTACGTAACAAATAAAAACATAAAAGCCATTATGATATATGTATAAAATTGACCCAAACCATCCTCAGTGTCCAAAAAGCACCTGGAGCACCTGTACAAAAGTATTACATTTTAAAATATTTTCATTTTTGTGTATTTTGAAAAAATTTAGGAAAAGTCATCACATTTCAGGATAAAAGAATGATGTTTAGGGTATTTTTTTTTTTTACTAGTGTTGAATGTCAAAACAGGTCAAATTTGACCTGACTAGTATGTAAGTGACTAAGTGGATTTAACCCATAAAGACTCAAATAGCCACTGGTGACCAAGACCTACTAATCTACTCATCTAAAGTGTTTGATACCTGTTTATCCACTAATCCTATAAATACATGTAAATAATTAGTATAAAATACAATTTGTCATTGTTTCATGGTCATCAGATATGACCCATTCGGACACTCAGAGGCTCTGTATTGAATGTGGAAACACAGTGGATGGAGATGTTTGTTTTTTTTTTGTTTTGTTTTTTTTTTACACTGAACAATATATTTTGTTTAAAAAGTCACTTTTTCTTCAGTTTTCTCTGTTTCTGACATGATAAAACTTAAGTTTAATCTGAGTTTTTATGAGCATCTACATGATCAGTGAATTGAATATAGCAAAATACATGATTTACACCGAAAAAAAATGCAAATTACAGAGAACAATATTATAATAAATGATAACAAATCAATTAAGAATGATTAAATAGATAGAAAAATTCATTTGGGAATTGCCACCTAAGAAGCACTGGGTCTTTATGGGTCAAAGAAGAGAAAACTTAACTTATAATACAATATCAGTCACTTTGTGGGCAATACTTAAGTGTTTTGAGATTCACCAATGTGTTTAGGCATTTTTAAGCAAAGAAATTAGAAGAAATTGGCGTGAAAACTATTGTAAAACACAACAAAACTTAACTGTTAATTGAAGTGGATGCAGGGATATTTATGACCACCAGGTGACGCACAATACCCACAAATGATTTGACAAACGAGCCAGTGATGTTTTCTGATCTCTTTTGTCTAATTGCAGAACTGAAACGATTTCGTTTTTTTTTTATATTAATAATAAGTATATTTACAAGAACAATAACATAATACATTAATAATCAGAATAATCATAATTGTTGTTTATTAATGTAGTCTGAGAATGTTGTAGAATAATATAACCACGTAGGCTACATCCCTCACACACCCTTCCAAGAAACAAAACAAAAATTCTCCAAAAATAGGATTGGTATGTGAAAAGGTATGCATGTCAGGGAATTAAAATAGGGGAGACTCTTGAATTATTGATGTATTCCTACGTTGAGGAAAAGAGCTTGTTGGAGGAGAAACCCACTCCCTCTCATTTGGTTTCCATAGCACCGCCCTCGGGAGAACTGCAGCTTTCATATTTGCCGTTCCTGAGCTTATTTTGGCATACTTTTTTAATCACAAAAATCCAAATAAATATGTTCTAAATGAAACTGCAGCATACACACACACATATATATTTTTTTGTACGCGTCATTAATACTGAAGTTGAAACCTTTTCTGTCCTTCCTCCCAAATAGGCCTGTTTGTTAAAATAGCCCCTTGAATGAGACAAATGTATGTGTTAATGTTGTATATTTAGTGTCTGGCCTTCATTTGCGCTGAGCATGTGGCCAGATGTTGGACGCTGGAGCTGCTGTCGCTGACCTCGGTGCTGAACACGACGTCAGATGAACCTGCGCTCACCACAGGAGACACGATACAGCCTCACTCCCTCTTTGATTTATCCACGCTACTCCAAACACCCACTTCTGCCTGCTATAATTTGCATTCCTTTTAATTATTATTTTTTTTATTTTACCCTTCATCTGCTCTCCTGTCTTGCAGTTTAGTCGAGGCAGATACTGATCAGCGACTCCGATCAATTTCACAGCTTTTGGTTTCCGTCGTGATGGCACTTGGCGCGGCTACTGTACACCAGGCAGGAGACGAGCTGGAGATGGACGAAGGCGCGCAGCTCGTTTGATTCCCCGTTAAACCGAGGGCTTTTCGTTATTGCACTGTGAAAGATACAGTCGTCTGTTGGATCGCCTCCTCCCTGGACTCACTTTTTTTTTTTTTAAATCATAACTTGGTTTGTTGTTTTCCTTGTAGCCGCTGCAGTCGGCCATCCTGTGCCGTAACATGACGATTAAGCAGTAAATATTATTGTGAAATAGGCCAAAACACAGAAACTGGATATGGAGTCAGTGAAGGCGAGAGCCGCGGCCGGGGTGAAGGAATTTGCGGGGAAGACCTTGGGTCATGTGTACAGGTAGGAACATGATAATTTTTTTTTTTTTTTTTTTATCTGTACGTGCGTGGCCTGTGTTTACAGATTGTTTCCCAAATGTGATTATTCTGGAGTTCATGAGCAGATCGGTGCGGATGAGTGGGTCTACAGGCTACCCAAAATTGTTTTACAACTTACAAGGATCCCTAGTCACGCCTCTAGAACTGAGAAGTAAATTATGCAATCAAACGTGCGTGAATGTGTGTGCGCGCGTGTGCGTGAGTGCGCTATGCGTGTGTGTGCGTGCGTGCGTGCATTATTGGCAGGGGTTTGGACGAACCGAAATGCCACTGGATGAAAGCTTGCACACAGTCCATCGTGATGCGGGGCCTTCATGAATCTCATTAGCAAACAGGTTCCACGGGACGCGCAGGCCACAGGTTTATTTATTTGTGGGATTCATTCATATTTTACAGCTTGTTTCATTTTTTTCCCTCGAAAACCAGTTACGCACAATAAAGACAAACCACCTGAACCTGACATTTTGGCCTTTGAGCATCACCGACAGCATATCTTTTCCGCTTTGTGTCCATAGCCTATTTATTGTTTCTATGGGCCTAAATAACTTGCTATTTGAGATGTATAGACGGTGAATAATCGCAGAACTCTTTTAAGAATATGGTGTGTGTAGTGTTTTATTTTTTACTTGCACGTTGGTGCAATATACAAAAAAATATTGTAATAATCGACAGAAACGTCTTCGATTCTTTAAGAAAATGCAGCAGATCTGCATCTGCAGTGCTCTATACAAAACCAAGCCTTTATTTCAACAATGTGCATTTTTATTTCATATTATTTTGGTTTTATGAATAAGCTTTGTTGTTTTCATCTATTCTCTGACCAGAAAATCAGTATAGCCTATTGTATTTTTCAATCATTGTGAGCAATTGTATTTGAATACGACACGTGTGGTGGCTTTCCTGAAAGAAAAAAAAATAGAAAAAGCAGTCTGAGGAATGCCCACAGACGTGTCTGGAGGCTGAGCTGCTGCTCGGTCCCGTGAATGCTAATGAGTGTGAAAATGAGCGGGGCTGCTGCAATGCGGTACAGGGACACTGTTTGCACCTCTGCTGCTTCACAGGGGAAGTTTTATTTTATGTTTACATCTACATCAATCAGCTCTGGTCCACGAGGATGCAGACACACAACTGGAGATATTTGGTTTAGTGTTGTCAATTATGCATGAGTTGGACAGTGTAGACGTGATGCTCAGTGTGTGGCAGACAATCTCCAGTGTAAAGGCCCCATATACCAAGGAGAATGTTCTGAAGTGGAGGGAAGACATTTCAGATACACACAGAGATCATGATGAGGCTCTTGAATGTCACTGAAATGGAAATACACATGGGCCTCGTGGGTGTATTTACCTGGTTCTACTTAGATTTTGGGGGCTTCATCGCCTCAGGTGTTGATGTGGTTTTATGGGAGCCTCTTAGACAGTGGTGTCCTCACCTGGATGTTGCAGGGTGATGGAGAGGAAACAGAAAACCGGGGATGTGATAGAGCTGACGGAGGATGGACGGCCCCGGGAGGCCGCGGAGAAGAAACCCCCACTGTGTGACTGCAAGTGCTTCGGTCTGCCTCAGCGCTACATCATCGCCATCATGAGCGGCCTGGGTTTCTGCATCTCCTTCGGCATCCGGTGTAACCTGGGCGTGGCCATAGTGGGCATGGTTAACAACAGCACCATCCATCAAAACGGGAAGATCATCATCAAAGAGGTGTGGCAACAACAGAGACCACGGCTGACGTCAAAACGACGTAGAGAACACCTCAACACACAATATACTTCTTTTTTTAAAATTTATTTCCCCAAGAAAAAAAAAAAAAAAGAAAATAGCTCATTTGCACCAGAGATATAAGTAAAGGCCTGGCGCCTTATAAGGCCTAATAATAAATTATCTCATTTACTAAATCTTAAAATATCTATCCCAAAAATCACAAGTGTGCTTTATTTCCATGTCTTTTTTTCTGATTGGTGTCATTAGACCAGGTACACACCTTAAACATATCCAGCTCATCAGTGCGGAGCAGAGATTGTTATGTTTTTTCTGACCAGCCATTTTTATTTATTTTTTTTACCAGAATATTAAAGGCTTATTTAAATAATTAAATAAATGTTTGCCTACTTTCATTGTGATACAGTTGAATTTAGGCTTTGTAAAAATGTAAGGGTGTAACATATACTTTATCAAAAATGCATCACCTTCACATATGATGCACATGATGAGAATAACCTGTGAAATCTTCTTTTTGCAACAATTCTGCACAAGATAAATGCATAGCCTACCTTTAAATTGTTTGTGTCTCTATGTGAATTTACAGTCTCCGTTCTAATTGAGAAAAACAGCCTGCAGTCCTTACATCCATAGATTTGCGTATAACCCTAGGCCAATTATCTCATAAAAAAATAATCTTATTCTTGATACATCTAGAAAAAACACTTTAAATTAAAAAGTAAGAAAAATACACAGCTCTTGAGAAGTATTATTGTTCACCTTCGTCTTTACAGATACATTATTTTAGTGAATTGAACAGAATCATCTGATTGACTCAAAAGGTTCAGGTATTTCATACACACGTCTGCTTTAAGATACTGAATATACATGTTTTTCGTTCTTTTGTGTATGATGGTATGCGTTTGCTTCATCAGAATATTCAGATTTGTAATTCTAAGCTTTCATTTATCATATTATCAAACAGAAAGCCAAGTTCAACTGGGATCCGGAGACAGTGGGAATGATTCACGGATCATTTTTCTGGGGCTACATCGTGACACAAATCCCGGGAGGATACATATCCTCCAGGCTGGCAGCAAACAGGTAGGCGGCACTCCCCATCAATTACCATAAATATAACTCAGCGACTCATCTGCCAGACGTGGTGCTGTGGTTTCATCATTTTTGGTCTTTCTTGCCAGTAACTGAAGAAATGGCGTGATTCTCTACTCCCATTTAATTAACTGTATTTTAATTTCATTATTATGTATTTTCCACAACAGTTGGGAAACGAAAAAATAGCTCGTGGAATTGTATGGTGAAGATGGGGCCTATAGCGCGCGCTGGAAAACAGCCGAGGCCATATGAGCATGCGTCATCTGTGCGGTGTAAGAACCGCGCGCATAGTCCCGGTTCTGGTCTCAGCGAGGCCACATAAAGACAGCAGACAGGCGGCTGGGCTTGATCATCTGCTCTGAAGTGTTCGGAGCTGCAGGGAGGGTACCGGGCTGCCAGGCCTGCCGCTCCCGGTGTCAGGGCTCTCTGCCACCTGTTAATGAGCTCCCTGGGGGGAGCCGGGTCTAATCTGTCGCCGTCTGAGAGCATGGAGACCAGACCCTGCCCTGACGCCAAAGGCTTTATTCACATAACAATGCGTCACTCATTATTACTGCGTTAAACATAGGCCTTGTAGTAAAACATATAAAACAGCGTGCTGGAAATAAATGCAGGTGTAAGCATGGTTTTAACTTCAAACTAATTTTTAAAGCCTTTTTTAACAGCGTTAAGAAGCTGAATCTTTAAAATTACTCAACATACATAGCATAAACAGGCTATAAGATAATAGAATAGGCTACGTTCTAAAATAAATATGCATCATAACAGGTATGAATGTACCTTGCTTACCTGTGTTGCTGTTTTTATTCTAATAATAATAATAATTAATATTATTGTTGTTATAGTTTCGCCAAAGGCTATTGTTTGATCCCACCATTTTGATTGGCATAAGCATGTAAACGAATCAATTGGTCTCGTGCCCGACAATGGTCTCAGCCGGATTAGGGCTTGTCCCCCGCGTGCACACGAGAAGGGCACGAGGACGTGATAGAAATGAGAAATAGCTTAGTCTCGATGGACGGCCCGGTCTTCTGCGCCTATTTCCGCAAAGAAAAATTGAAGAATATACATTAGGCCTGGGCTATTGATGCGCAGTTTTATTATTTTGTCATCTTTAAGAAAGAAAAAAATCCTACTTATTAATATTAATTTATAATTACAAGCATCTGCCCTTAAAATGTCACAAATTAAATCAATAAGAACTAAGAGTGAATTAAAACAGTGATTTAACAAATGTCAACCAGAAATATGATTCAGTGTGGTTCTTTGTGGACGCCATGTTTATTAAAGAGTCAACGAGTTTAAATGGTTGCTAAGCACACGTTTGATGCCAGTGGTTAAAATATAGGCTTTATTTCTGAGAGAGCCAATCAGAAGCCAGAATACAAAAAACAGGAACAATGTGGAAAGATGAGAGCTGAGTAAATGATTATTCTAATACACTTGGATTAAAAAGGTAACTCACTTAAAGCGGATCAAAAGAGAAAAGGAAATGGTCTTGTAGGATAATATTCAATGTGTAAAATATTATTCCCATAATACTACCCTAAATAGAAGAGTATATTTCATTCATGCACTGTCCTTGATATTATGGCCTAAAATGTTGAAGCCTGATACTACTACTACTACTACTAATAATAATAATAATAATAACAATAATAATAATGTAATAATAATGTCAGTTTTATGTAAAATGTTAAAGATACATTTGTTTTTTTCCCAGGGTATTTGGTGCAGCCATAGTTCTAACCTCAACTCTCAACATGTTCATTCCTTCGGCTGCTCGAGTCCATTATGGGTGCGTCATTTTTGTCAGGATATTACAAGGACTGGTGGAGGTAAGAGCACAGCATCTTGTGAATTGATCATGAAAATGCTAACGTACATTGCAACACACTGACTCACTGTTCTTTCAGATAATATTCATTCAGATGGATTGGATATGATGATAAATAAACGTAGACATATTTTCATATCACTGGCAGAACATGAAGACTATTAGGTGTTTTCTGTTTATAAATAGACAGGGATGTTCCATAATCCATACTATACTGTACAAATACATATTGGTTTTCTGTAATTTTTACACTTAATGGGAGCAAAGAAGGACTGTACCATGCACTGGATATTTAGTCTGAAATATGAGCTGGGCTTTATTGATCTAATCCACTACAGCTGAGTGTTTGTGGGATACTCTGCTGCTTTTGTGCTGTCATGCTTTGTGTTCTGGATACACAACAGTAAAGTGCTTGTGTACAGGAAGGAAAATGCTGACATGAAAATGTGTATCAGTCTTGTTTAGCTTGTATAGTGAAACATGAAACTCAAACATCAACTATAGTATGACCCGACTTGCTTTCTGTGTTACAAAATATAAATACAGGACATGGATGGTAAAGCTAATTGCAAACCTGGTTGTATAAATGCATCTTACAGTGTAATAGCGTACTGACTCCGTTATCTTAAATGCATCTAAAGGATATAAAATGGCTACTTTAGATCTTTCTTAAAGGCTACAGCCCTGATAAGAACAGGATCCATGCATGATTTCCCTCAGAGAAAATGGGTGCAGGTTGTATTTTAACATCAGCTATGCTTTGTTCAAATTAGTGACTGATGAACATTTAATGGCTGCAGGACTGCCTTGCTCCATGAACAGCTCATCACATCCTCTTTGCTCATGGCACCATGTAATTTGATGATGTTAATTACACGGGTGAAAATGTTAATTTTGTTAGTTATTATGTAGCATAGCTTTGGCTCACATCTAAATTCTTCATTTTTTCATGGATTGTTGCACATCCTAGAATCTGAAGAGGATCACTGTGTTTTTTTGGTCTGTGGTGTGTTTAGGGAGTGACCTACCCAGCCTGTCATGGTATCTGGAGTAAGTGGGCTCCTCCACTGGAAAGGAGTCGTCTCGCCACCATCTCTTTCTGTGGTAAATTCTTATTTTTCATGCAAACTGCCTTTTGTTAGCAGAGATGAGGCTGCTTTTTTTTTTTTTTTTTTTAGGTGTCTATTCTATCTGACCCATTTCTCTCTCTTTCCAGGTTCTTATGCTGGTGCTGTGATCGCGATGCCTCTGGCCGGGATCCTGGTTCAGTATTCAGGCTGGTCCTCAGTCTTTTATGTTTATGGTGAGACTGAATCCCTGCAGGATATTTACAGATGGACTCTATTTACTGTATGAGAAATAATGACATACATGTGGAAATCTCTTAATACGTTCAGCTGTAATGTTCTGAGGCATGAGTTTGACTTGCAGTGAGTCCAGTGAAAGTCAAATGGATTCATCCGGGGAGACTATATTGATTTTCTCCCCCCAATGTTTTGGTGTGTCAATAAATTCCCCACCCATCTTTCTCTTTGGACTGGATACAGTTAGCTCTCCTGTCTGGGTTTTATTCTCTCAGGCATTTCGGAAAGATCAGGCTGCCAAACACTCTATGTGTATTTATTGCTGTGTTCCAAATTAGCTGCAGCAGTTCATTTTGTAATTAAGTTCTGATTCAAACTCTGTCTGTGATGTGCAGGATGCTTTGGCATCTTCTGGTACATGTTCTGGATCTTAGTGTCTTATGAGAGCCCTGCTGAACATCCGTCCATCACTGATGAGGAACGCTGCTACATAGAGGAGAGCATTGGAGAGAGTGCCAAGTTAATGGGCCCTTCTGAGGTGAGGACATACCCTCCACGAAAACAAAACATCACTTTATTTACCCAGTATGCTTTGTTTTGTTTTTTAATCAACACGTGTTAAAGGGTTCATTTTGCTTTTGTCACACATACATATTTGACTTTAATTATAAGGTTTAATGAAGACCACTGATTGTCTCTTTTAGAAATTCAAGACTCCCTGGAGAAAGTTCTTCACCTCTATGCCTGTCTATGCAATCATCGTAGCCAACTTCTGCAGGAGCTGGACATTTTACCTGCTGCTCATCAGCCAGCCTGCATACTTTGAAGAAGTGTTTGGGTTTGAGATAAGCAAGGTCAGCAGATTATATGAACAAAGCCCATAAAATGTGTCATCAATAAGTCATAGATCTGCTTCCCTATGGAAAAACACACACACATACAGTGGATAGGTGTCATCCACAGAGGTTTTAGAGCCAAACACGTGACAAATGGAATAATTCAATATTAAAATCAATGACTGTGAAACTGGTGACCTGATGTTGTAATGAACTGATAATAGTTTAAATAATAGGGCTGCACACGTTTGCAAAGAAAAAACTATGGTTATTGTTGTGTTTAGTGACGGATACCAGTCAGGAGAATAATTCTACCTAAAGTGACATTTAAAAATGATCTAATAATGGGAAGCCAACATAGTAACATCACAGTCTGACATTTTGCATTGTATTCTGGGACAAGTCATGAAACACATCTTGTAACACACGTTGTTTTCCGTATGTTGTTGTAGGTTGGCGTACTGTCTGCTCTGCCCCATTTGGTAATGACCATTATTGTGCCCATCGGCGGCCAACTGGCTGACTACCTGCGCAGCAGGAACATCCTGTCAACTACCACTGTCAGGAAAATCATGAACTGTGGAGGTGAGAAGTCTGAACTGAGGATGAAATCTCATTTTCACACCTCTCTCTGCACAAATACAGGGTGTTGGATCCATACTGTTGTTTTTTATATTTAGTGCAGTAGGGTTTATAAGACAACCGAGGTTATGGTTTTATAGTTTACAGATTTAGATGAATAAATACAAGGAGATATAATGATTTTTTTCAGTACATTGATTGTGACTGTGCATGGATTTCATATCTGTCACTTATGTAATTGAGTACAGACCATGAATCATCCCTAATTCAATTGGCACCATGATGGCCAACAGCCCGTGGGGCTTTTGTGTTTCTGTGTGTGTCTGACCGGCTGTCTGTCTCGGTTAGGATTTGGCATGGAGGCCACATTACTGCTGGTGGTGGGATATTCCCACAGCAAAGGAGTGGCGATCTCCTTCCTGGTTCTGGCTGTGGGCTTCAGTGGATTTGCTATATCAGGTTAGTGGAAGCAAAAACACATGGTTCAAACTGTACATAATTTACTATTTATTTATTTTTAGTTATTGACAATGATGAAATGTTGAATGGTTTTGTGATGTTCATTGGTGTATACACATATTGTTTTTTTTTTTTTTATAGGTTGTTGCCAATAATGTCTGAATGTCTTACTTGTTTTTGGGTGGACCCTATAGAAACTATAGTCGTTACTGCTCTAATAACTAATTCATTCATAAATAAATGGGTAATAATAGGATGCAGTTTTGTGTGATTTTTTCTGTTTTTAAAAAGGAAGTTCAAATAAAACTGGAAAGACATATGTTACCATAACATTAGCGTAAAAGGAGATGAAAAACAGATGAATGACTTTTACAACCAAGCTTTTTCCAGAAATGATAAAAACATTATATAACATTTATATCCCTGTTACTTCCTGTACAAATGTGTTAATCAGGGGAATAATTTTAATAGCTTGCTCTTACATTATCACTTGACGTATGTCTTCACAAAGGAAGACCATAGTGCAGTTTACTTCTTAATGAGACACTCCATTCTGTGTTTCTGGTGTTTTGATCCAAATTCTGTTCCAAGAAAATTATCACAGCGTTTTGATGACAAGCCCAAAGTGTGTTGTGTCTCTGGCTATGGTACAGACTAGACTACTGCTTACTTGCATTTCCTGTTATAATTTAAGATTGCATCATTTGATAGTGTTTTCTTTTGGCATTTTTCTTGTGCATAAAACAGTGTGGACTGTATCTACATGATGGCACCCAACAATCAATTTTTTCACAACACATACGGTACAACTTGCCTTAGCAGGTGAAACACAGATACTGATCAACCATATTAAAAAAACACACACACTTTTGTTGTCACATGTCAACATGTCAGCTATTTTTCGCATCATGCATGTATCATGGCAGTAACAGAGATCAGATGAGATGTGATAACTGTATCCTGAATTCAGAGGGACAGATTTTAGCTCCAACCATTCAACAGATAGCCACACGATGGGAAGCAGATACTGTTAACGATCTACATAGTTCACATCTTTTCTATCAGAGGTCGGAGACTGTGGGCAAAATCAGTTTTTTTTCTTATTGTTCCTGAGCTTTCTCCTGGAGTGTTTAATAATTCAGTGCTCGCCGTCTCGGGGGGTTTGCCAGCAGGCAGTGTGCAGCAGCGAGTGAGGACACTTACTCATTCATCCAGTTTGAGTGGGGGAGGAGGAGAGTGTGTGGAGACTTACTGCCTATTTCTGCAACAAGATGGTCACCATTTGGGCTGCTTTTATCTACAACTGTGTCCTGAATCTGTTGCTGCTGTTACTTAATACATCCAATGAATGAATGTCGCCCCATTTATAATTCAAATCTAAAAGTCTGGCCCTGCCATCATTTGCAATAGTAAAATTTATCAGCTGTTTTTATTCATTTTTTTAATGTTTTGCTTTGCCAGGCTTCAATGTCAATCACCTGGACATTGCTCCACGCTACGCCAGTATCCTCATGGGCATATCTAATGGAGTGGGTACTCTGTCTGGGATGGTGTGTCCGCTCATTGTTGGTGCCATGACGAAAAACAAGGTAAATATAGTAAAGATAGAATAGATGAGCAGTGAGGATCATTTCAGTCATGTCAAATAGTTCTTAAATGAAACATAACAGACCTTTAATCAATAAACAAATGATATATTTCATTTTCAAAACACCTTTCCTCTATCATATGATCTCTATTGTTCAATTCTAGAAAATCTGCTATGTTTCTTTCTTAATATTATCTCATTATTTTTCATTTCCTTTACATTTAGCCACACATGTATATCTGATATCTTTACAAATTTAGGCATTAGTAATCATCATTGCTATTTAAAGTACAGTTCTGGAGGATTTTATATGTAACACCTTATTTATATAACACATTTTGCATCAACTTTCTGTCATAAAACTAATCTGTCATCTACAAATTGACTGCTCCTCAAAGGATGGAATAATGTCAAACACATTCCTCTTTTTATATCTATTATACCACATTACCTTTGACCAGGTGTAAGGATTACCGAGTCCTAGTTACACTGTATCTGTCAAGAATAAGAATACGAATAAGAATAAGAATAAATTGCATTTATAAAGCACTTTTCATTCAACAGTATCCCAAAATGCTACAGAGAAAAGAAAATCCTATTTAAAAAAAAAGATATAAATTATCACTTTAAAAAATAAACTACTACATGCAGAACAGAACATCATGGTTTGCCATGAAAAGCCTGTCTAAATAGAAATGTCTTCAGTCCCTTTTTGACTGAGACCAACAACTGTCGGGTTGGTCTGGGAACTCAAAATTTTAAAGAAAAAAGAAGAAACAAACAATAAATTATAGAGAATAAACAAAAAAGCAACTTAGCCCAAGTTAAAGTGACACTGAAACAGACATAACAAAACGTAATAGAATACGTTGTGAATATACATATGACACATGTGACAAAATATCTCCTAAAACTGCTGTTGTGTAAAACTTTCAACAGATTCTCACAGTACAAAGTCCAAAAACTATATCCATCTGCATGTTTATTTTGAAATGAATTATCCTTCCACCTGATGTTAATTGTTACAGAGTTAAAGACACCAATGAGTGATCGTTTTCTCTTCTTTCTCCAGACTCGAGAAGAATGGCAGTATGTGTTCCTGATTGCCTCCCTGGTGCATTATGGGGGTGTAGTGTTTTACGGCATCTTCGCCTCTGGTGAAAAGCAGCCCTGGGCCGACCCAGAACTGACCAGCGAGGAGAAGTGTGGCTTCATCGACGAGGACGAGCTGGCGGAAGAGACGGGTGACATCACCGAGAGCTACGGTGCTTTTGGAGGTCCGGCCAAGTCGTACGGGGCGACCACGCAGGTGAACGGTGGCTGGGCAGCGAGCTGGGAGAAAACCGAGGAGTACGTCCAAGAAGAAGCACAGGGAGGAGGATATGGGTACAGGCAGGACGAGGGATACTCTTAGACCAAACACACACATCACTGACACATGAGTAGGCTTATTTTATTGATTGTGAATCAGTTTAGTCATGAAGAATATCAACAAACAAGAAAAAGAACAACTGCAATCCATTGTTGTATTGTTTGCACAAATTCTAAAAAAAAAAAAATCTAAAAAATGATCAAAGTAAAGATATATAAAAATTATTAAAAGATTAAATTCATGAAGGTGTAACACATATCGAATTGGCAGTCTGTAAATGTATTATTATGCATATGGATAATAGGTATACTTATTTGGAGTGCAATTGTGTGTAAATGTGAACATTTCCATGTCATCAGCCAAGGCTTCTTGATGGCTCTGAAGCCTGTAGGATTAAATAGATACAGCCCATCAGAACCAACCCCTTATTTATCAAATTATATGGTTCTTGTTACAGTACAACATCGTACAAACCAGCCATTACAGTGTATAAATATGTCACTGCACAGCATTGTAAGCAGAAACTAGACACTCTGTTGATAGATTGTACTGTATCTCTCCTGAATACACTCAGAGTAGTGTGTAAATGCACAACATGATGTTTCCTCTTTTTGTTTATTCATTTATTTATTGTTTTTATGTTATCACAGGCTTTTGTGTGATCAAATCTTAAAGTCCTTAACGTTATAAGTGGCCTGGTGTAGAGGTTTGGCGAGTGGCATATTGACTTTTTATGCGCTGTGATCATTTTGTTGCATTGCATACCTGGTAGAAAGTCTTTCCAATGTTCGCTACGTGTGATCCGTTCCATACCGCCTCTGCAGCTGAGAGTGGAATTCTTGCATTTGCAGCCCATCCCACAGCGTAGTGCAGGAGTAAAGCCATTCTCACTGTCATTATTCTACATTACTGTCAAGCCACTAACAATCTAGCTGTACCAATGCATTGTCAAAAGATGTGTCTTACATGAAACAAAAATAAGAGATAACTACAGATTCACAGTAAATATGTATAAGAATTTAGAGATTAAACTTAGTTAGTAACTGTCATACACCACCTTAAGAGGGGTTTGTGCAATGCAAAAAACTATGGGAAAGTAAAAATGAACCTGATCAGTATCAGAGACTTTATTATATTATAGCAGAAAATATGAAAGATAGAGAATATTTTATAAAGCACATAATAATAGATGTTTATTGGATGAATAAATTTGAATGCACATGGTAAAACTATAAAGGTTGACAGAAGTAAAATATCAAACATGGAAGATGATGAAGTAAACATTCCCTCGTAAGTATTTGAATGTTTACATATGTCTAGACTTTGTGTTCACCAAAACAGGAGGTTTCTATTTACAGTTCAAGAGAAGCTACAGAAGAATAGGCAATCACATGTTTGTTCAAAGTGGACAAACTACTTTTTTTTTTTTTTTTTTTGGTCTATTAATGTGTAAAGTGAAGCTCTGCCTTTACTTAACGGAGTCTGGTGGCAGAAAGTATGTATGGCTCCTAAAATCAAATACAAGTAAACACACCACACCCCCCAAATCAGCTGCGTCCTCATTCTGCACTTACTACGACAAGGTCTGAAGGGGGCCAAGTTTATTTAATTTGTCACTTGTCTGTGGAGACTTTAATTCAGCACTTCACAATATAGATGTGTGTGGATGTGTATTTATGCATGGATCAAAGTGAACTATGTGTCTTTTTACGCTTTTCTTTGACATTTATTTCAGACTTCTTCGTCTTTGTCTCAGAAACTGTTACTTATGCTTCAATTTCTTTGGACAGTTAACCAAAGGTGTAGAGCAGAATTGGTTTTTAGCAGAAAGTCAAACTATGCGAGTTTCCAGCGTGGACTCGCCGTGCGCAGGTGGCACCAAACATCACTCAGTGTACAAAGCAATAAATCCATAGTAACAGTTCTGGTCAAACGTCAACATCATGAACAGTCGTTATGTAACTGTTTTTTATGCATTTGTTAAAAAGTCGTGTTTTTGTGATAAACAAATGTAGAAAATAAACACTTGTAAAGAAAAAAAAATAGAAATATATGTAAAAAAAAAAAAAAAGCAACTATATATATAGTAATAGAGTCCAACGCAAACGTCTTTGACATAAAAATGCAAAGAGTTTGTGACCGGGCTGCTCACCAGATGAGAATGATAAAACGGGCTCCGTGTGAGAAGCGGATGCTCTTCTCCATGTCTGTTTTTGTTTTGGTGTGGTCCTCTAGGACTGTGTGCTCTTGTTCCCCACCCCTCAGACACAACACCCACCTCTCCCTGTCCTCTTGCTCTCTATCTTTTTTTTTTTAAATCTTTTTTTTTTAATAGTTTCTCTGAATGTTCTCCATTCTGTGGCTGGACCCCTCTTCTTCACTTCACCTCCTCCTCTTCCTCCTTCCTCCTCCTTCTTCTCCTCCTTCTACTCCTGTGCATCTTGAGTTAATTGTCACAAAATTCATTAACTTTAAGGATGATCCTGTAACAGACATTTTCAAAAATGACAAATGTGCAACCTGAAGTAGTTAAAAGTTTCCTGTTTTCGTGCCTCTGAAGTTACAGTGTGATTCTATGGCTTCTGTTGCTGTGTAAATTGAGAGGTTTGTTGATGTCAAATGAAATACTCTATATCCCTTTTTTTTATATAAAAAAAGAAATCAAATGTCTGTGTGTCTGGAGTATTTTTTTTTCTGACGTAAAGACAGTGTTAATGAACACATATGTCTAGATACTTCTGCCTCTTAATGTGAGTACCAAAGCATGCACTGAATTATATTAATGAAATTTGGTGAGTTTAGAGTTTCAATGATATGACTGAAGATCTGAAATAAAAACATCAGCATATAAAGCTGTCATGATGTGTTTTTCAGCAGCATTTTAACCATTCACAAGGCTACAGGAAGTGCACACTTAATGGCTGCCTTCCTTCCCTGTTGGTAAAATCAATAAGGTCAGTTTCTAGTATTCAGCAGGACCTATTGACTGTTCTAACCTCTTAATGGAGATGAGAGGGAGGAGAAGCACTTATTGAGCTATTTGAAGGTGCAATTTTGATTTAGGAGTCGACCCTTGCATCGCCTAAAGCTTTGGCAGACAATCCTCAGATGATGGGACAAGATGTGAGGGGAAAATAAAACAATACACCTGTGTAGAGGTAAAATATACTTTTATTTAAAGGTTCTGAAAGATATTCACATCTATTGGTTCTTGTTTTTTTTTTTTTTTTTGTGGTTATTTTTGTTATTTTGTTTTTTAATTGTTGCATGAATGAAACTGAAGGTACCTTTAAAAATAAGCACCAACCTTGGTTCATTAAAAATCATAATCACCTCCTCTACAGTGAGAACTGGTTATTACTGTTTTTAGAAAAACAATTTGGAAATTATCACACTTGACACAGAAACATAAACAGATCAAAATAATTCATGCAAAGTCTATCTCACTAATTTAACTCTTCCAGTGGTGGCTGGCAAAATTATTTTTTGGTGGGGCAGTGTGCAAGTTAGTTTTCAGATGCATTATAACCACATATCACCACTAGGATACACCAAAGCACATGCACCAATTTTAAAAATATTTATTTACATTTTTAAAAAGTAGAAGTTAGCCTATGGGTTCAATGGCAACATTGTTACTACTCAGATCTCAACAAATGAGCCTCCTACCCCCCCAAAAAATGTACAGATGAGGTTGGGTGAGCGCTCTGTTGTTATACTCTTTGTCACACCCTGACATCTATCTTCCCTCTAAAACAAGTTGTTGAGTATGAATAATGAATAATGAGTAATGGACCTCAATGTGGAAGACCAGTGTGGGGGGGCTGGAAGTTGCGAGAACATGCTGGTAGTAGGAAAGTGTCAGCACAAATAGCACTGGACACAATGTTTCTTCTAATATGGATACTTATACATTGTGACAAATAACACTGACTACCATTTTTGTCTCACAAATGCCCCCTCCTCATAGTTTTCTCCTTCCAAACACCCCTCAACATTGTCCCAACTCCTGTACCGCCCCCATTAAACAACACTATATTAAAGTATAGGACATACATCATTTTGTCTTGGTCATTTTAAAAGTAGCTCAAAGCCAAAAAAGTGTGGGCACCCTTGGTTTAGACAATCTGATGACATTGCATTTCTGGATGTGACGTTTACACCTATGGGTGGTGCTTGTTTGCAGATATTTTGCACCCCAAACAGAAAACACATCACTAAACAGCTCTTTAAATGACATAAAATATTTGTAAACTTCAGTTGAATGTTTATTATATTTAGTACTCATGGGCTGCATCATGTATAACTTCTTTATTTAAGTATTCATGTTTTATAAAATGCTTTATAAAATAATCTCATGTGATTCCTGCCATCTTCTTCTTCATGTGAGGTAGGTGGGGTGGTGCTGTAGCGCCCTCTATTGATGAGCTGCCACTGGACTAAGAAGATCATGATCTGCCATGTTTCTGCTTGAAAACATTGTCAGGTAGTAGAAGTACAGCTACCTAAGCTGGAACATACACCTTTAAAATACTCGGGTAGAGCAGATGGGTGACACACTGCTCTGCCATAGGCTGAACGCCACTCCTCCAATACATGTACCATTATGTGATGTCTTGGCGATGAAAGTCAAGAGCACTGTCAGTAAAACAGTGCAAATTCTGCCTTAGGTGTTCAACTGGATTTAGATGTGGTCAATGTGGAGGACATAGCAGCATATCAGGGGTGACATTAGGGAGTCACATGTGGATCAGCCTGACATGGTATAGGTCGACATTTGCTGATTTTGTCCAATATCAGTACTGGTGTGCAAGACATGTTGGAACTAATGGCAGTGGCTGATATTTCTCAGTTTGTTATATTGAAGTGTTTTCCCCCATTAATGTTTATGTTTGAATCTGTTTTCATTTAAAGACAATGTGATGAAGCTGTAACTATTTTTATCTTATTTATTATGAAGTTGTTTTTATCAAGGTGGGATAAATAACTACTAACAGAGACAAGAAACAACACTGGTATTGGCTTTGGCTGTCCGCTAAAATGTCAGTTTTCAGTATTGGTCATTTTATGATTGGTGCATCTGTAAATCACATCATCTTTGACGTCATTAAATTGTGGCTCCTCATGCCTTATGGATTTGGAAGAGACCACTCCCTTTATCAGTTAGGGGTCAAAAATACCAGTCTTGAACATTTGTACTAACTGTGTGATGTAGCAACATGACTCCTGTGATATTTTTATAATTCAGTTATAGGATATAAGATTAATAAAGATATATAAAGGTAATAATAAGGTTGTAAGGGAAGACAAATCTAATACAGTTTGATTAGAAAACACTGCATTCTATAAATGAAGACAAACCCAATGTAGATAAATAAAGTCCAAGTTATAAGACTGTAATTCATAACAATAACAACATGACATTCATGAGATATATTCATACATGTATAACAGTTTGTCAAACTTTTTAGTTTTTATGTAGTTTCTGTACTGACCTATGTATCACCTCTGTCCTTTCTTGTATATAATTTACTTTTGAGCTCTATTTAATATATTTTAGGATTCTCACACTGTGTCCTGCAGTGTTGGTAAAATAAAATTCAATCCACATTCTCGTTTCTACCAGCACTGACGTCAAACAACTCGGCAGAAGCTGTGAAAAGCCCAAGGTGACACAGAGATCAGCGATTGATTGATGCACAACTTCTGGATCAGATGATATTAAAAACATGCTCTCTTTGTGTGTGTTATTTTGACTCCTGTCTCGGTTCAGCTCATTGCTTTTGTTAATTTGACAGGCTCAATAAACGTGTCAGCAGCCGCCCTAAATGCTATTTTCTCACAGTCAACCAGCCATGACCATCAACCTGTCCCAGTGAAACTGAGGGAGGTGACCCATAACCCTTGTAGCAATCAATCTGCTTATTACACAGAAGTTACCACCACTTCTCCCCACTAAGCTCCACCTAGATCACCATGAAAGACAAAAAAAAAAAGCAGCAGTCCATATGTGGTGTCAGTGTGCTGATGCACGTCTTGCGTGGAAAGACGTCATCCAGGAGCTCTTTAAATGTCACCTGAGATTAATGTTCTCATTTGCATCACATGTATGTAAATATAGCATGTGGGTGTGTGTATGTGTGACTGCGTGGATGCTGAGTTAAGAGAGTATGTGCGCATATGTTCACCATCTTAAATGGGCGGATCAGATGTGGGTGGGGGCAGGTGCTATTAGAGCCTGAGGGGTGAGCAGAGGGGGAGGGGGTGGGGTGAGAGGAGTGGAAGTGGATGGCAAAATCACTCTTTAATGACTCGGGGGCTGTGCTTGTGTTATGCTGGGGCCCATGAGATTCTATGTGGCTCATAAATAAGCAGCTGATCTGCACACTGAGCCCCCAGTTCCACCAAACAAGTACATGTTATTGATGAGAGGGTGGGAAAGGATTTGAGCCAAAATACTTTACTTTAGGTCACCCTCAGGACGTTTGATTTATGGAAAATGAATTACAGATAAGACTTGTTAATACGGTGTGTTTTGTTTGGTATTAAAGCATCACAAAGATTTACTACTGTACTACCCAAACCACATGAGTTATTCAGAATTTTCTCCATTTGTATTTGATGGGGGGCATTTTGGTGTTTCTTTGCAAAATGTTTGTTTCTTGTTGTAACTTCATGCAGCTTCTCCTCCCTGTAGTCACATACAGCCACACGTGAGCTGTCCATGGTGCTAAATGAAAGATCACTGCGTAACACAACCACGGGTGTGTCCATGGAGGTAGGAGCCTTACAAAGATCTACATAATGTAGATGAAACATGGCTGGGTATGATGGCATCCGATACATTAAACAATCCTATTCTATACATTACACTTCTACACAAATGTTGGGCAACGACCCCCCCTCCCCCCCACAACAGATTCAGTATCAGCTCCCATTGGCTTGGAATGAACTGAAGGATCCTCCTCCTGCACCAGTCTGAAGCATGATTGGTTGCACATGCCAGCCTTCAGCATGATCACCACAGCTGGTATATATTTAGCTGGCCTCCCTACATCTCCACCTCCACCTCCTCCCCTCCTCATGTGCAGCGTCCCACCACCTTTTCAGGAAGTGCGTCATAATAGTCAAGGGGGAGCCTCTGGGGCGAGGCAATCTAATATGAGGAAGTCAGAAAGCCTCCATTAACATAAGATAAGACACACAAAGGGACACATTAGATGAGATAAGATAAGATATGATAAGATAATATAAAATAAGTTAAGATAAGATATGATAAGATAATATAAAATAAGTTAAGATAAGATATGATAAGATAAAATAAGTTAAGATAAGATAAAATACAATAAGATAAGATC
Source organism: Maxillicosta whitleyi (assembly GCA_029822895.1). NCBI lineage: Eukaryota > Metazoa > Chordata > Actinopteri > Perciformes > Neosebastidae > Maxillicosta > Maxillicosta whitleyi. The sequence goes on from JAPSES010000001.1 coordinate 8,220,653, forward strand.
AAATAAAGATAAGATAGATACGATATTTCATCAGCTAAAGCAGCTCCATTGAAGTGTGTGTGTGTGTGTGTGTGTGTGTGTGTGTGTGTGTGTATGTGTGTGTGTGTGTGTGCGCCAACAGTTCCTTATTCAGACTTGCCTCTTAACGCCCTATCACCAGATGGGAGCCAGTTGTATGTGTGTGTGTCTGGTTAGGAGGGGGTATTTTCCAAAACCCAAGCATCGGGCCTCCTTTTGTCCTCTTGTCTGTCACTGATGGCTTCACAGTGGGGTGACACACACACTCCAAATCTCATTAAAAAGTGAGAGATGGGGGGAGGGCCTTCCTGTCAAATGTAACAAGGGGCTAAAAGCATACAACAGAGTCCAAGTTGCTATACGAAATATTGTGTATTTAAATTAGTTGTGATTATTAACTTAGGTCTTCGTTCTTTCTTGGCAGTATTATTATTATTGTTGTTGTTGTTGTTGAGATAAACTACACACATACAGACATACTTTTGTTTTGATGCCTTATTGATTTTCTTCTGTCAGCAATACCTGTCCATCTGATTTCATTAGTAACAGTGATGTGACACATCTGATAGACAGGTCCCAAAGCTGAGACACAAGGACAACACTATCACAGTCTGCCCTTTTGTTCTGCATTCACACTGCTCACTACACTCTCTTCATTCCAAGTGATGATCATGATAAATGGATTTTCTACAACTATCACTTATCTTAAATAATGACAATCCTGCCGAACCATGTGTTAAACAACCTAAGCATCAAAAGCAGTCCTTTTATAATCTCATGTCCGACCATTTGCTGTAATTGCCAGTATGAATGGCACAACAGCCAGCCCTCTTTTCCACCCTGCAATTTACCCATTAGAGATAGAAATTGCTTTACAATTGCAGGCAATTGCTCCCTATCTACAGCAGTAACCACACACTAGCTCCTCACTTTGACAAAACTGCTGAATCTAAGCAGTTGCTCGTTTCCCTCTTCAATACTGCCTTATTGCAGGCGGTCTAATGAGAACTGAGCAGTGCACATTTGCATTTATTTAATAGATTTTGTTTTGTGTCATTGCGGTGATAAAATATTGATGCGCTGTGCCTTTAAGGGCTGAGCCTGTGAGAGCAGACACCTTGGGATGAGTGTGTGGGAGAAAAATGAGCCAACAATAAACAAATACTGTATGTTAAAAAAAAAACACAGCGAGACAGCGTCTCTGACCTTTGCTTTGAAAAAATTGTGGAAAATATGCACAGTTTGATATTTTACACACAGCTGAAGCTACAACTCCCATCAGGTTTATATTCTGAACTATTTATGAGCTTTTTATTATTTCAGATTAAAATTTTACTGCAACATAAGTGACAACTGACAGCAAATGAAAAGTGTGTTTTCTTGTAAAGCACTCAACGGCCAAATAAAAGTGGGATCTATTTCTGTTTCTACAATATTTACCTTGTCTGTTTAAAACCTCATGTAATCATTATCATATATTTCAGTTTGTTTTTTTTTTTTGTTACTCTGGCAAATCATCCAAAGACAATAATGTCACCACTTTTTATGACTTAAACTGTTATAACACTAACCATTGACACAGTGCTCAGTGTATTTTCATGCCAGGGACTGCAGCTGTGTTGAATTTGGAAGCTTCCATGAAGGTTTGAGCACCAAATTGACACTGTATCAGTCAGATGTCTTGATAATGTTTGCGACAGACTAAAGTAAGCTGAGTGAAGGGTGCTGAAAAGACTCAGATGAAAAGGATAAGATAATGTCATGATCTTTCTTTCATCATATCAGCTGCCTTTGTTATGTGCTCCCCTCTTCTCGCTCTCTCCCTCCCTCGTGCTCTTCCTCATTCTGTCACTGCTGCATGGTGACTCAGACACTGCAGAGATGCTACATCTGAATGATATATCGGATGAGTCACACACGGATCGGACTCTGTCCATTTTTCAAAAACTTTTACGCACGTTCAACAACACACATACGCACGCACACACGCACACATGCATGCATGCACATGCACACACACACACACACACACACACACACACACACACACACACACACACACACACACACACACACAC
>JAPSES010000001.1:8260527-8275625 GCA_029822895.1 Maxillicosta whitleyi
TATCTTCAATAGTTATGGAGCTAGATCCTGAAGAAAACCACCATTACAGAAATGTGGATTTGTTCATTTCTTTGTTAACAGCATGTAATTCACATTTCTGTGGGTATGTTTACAGTGTCAAGAATCTAATAAAATAGATTTAAAACAAATGTGGGAGTATTGCGGGGTGTCAGTCACAGTATGTAGGGGAACTGTGCTGCTTGGTGGAGGTTTGCGCTTTCTGAGTGTTTTTCTAGTTTGTAAATATTCTACCTCTAGATTTCTGAAGTGTTCTGATCATAAAGACTAATGTTAAACCTAAAATAACCACCTGTTGTGTCCTTTTAGACTTTTATCTTCATTTTTATTTTGGTGCACATTAACTTTCAAAAATCAAAATGAAGAACAAACATTAATAAATCACAAAATCAGAGCCCACAGGTGTTCTCCTTCTCACATATTCTACTGTGTTTTTGTCTGTTTGGATCTTGTGCAGGTTTTAAGTCATTTTCAAACTGTTTAGACTTTTACTATTTACTCTTATACGTCAGTTTCATCTTGTTATGTTTTACATCACTTTTGTCTTGGTGAATCTTTGACAGATTTTATTCTGTGTCTTTTACATATTTTATGGCATTTGTGTTTTATTGTATCTTCTATGGTTTTATTCAGTTCTAAATGTTACATCATTTTTGTCTCGCTGTGTCATGTTATGTCATTTATATTGTTTTCATCTTGTTCCATCTTTTATATCCTTCATGTCAGTTTTGTCTACATCAACGTCTTGGTGTGTCATTTTTAATCTCTTCAACTTTTATGTTGTTTTCATCTTGTTATGCCTTTGACTTCATTTTTGTCTTGTAATATTTTTTTATATCATGTTTATCTTGTTGCATCTTTTATATCATTTTCATATCGATGCATCTTCTGAGTTGTTTTTTTTTCTTACATAAGTAATTTACAACCACATATGTTTCTTGAATGTTCGCTAAAATAACAGTTATCACTTAAAAAAAAAACAAAAAAACAATAACATTTCTGATGTAATTATTGATCACTTTTTTTATGATATAATTTTTGGCCAAATGATAAAGTCCTATTTCCAGCTTCTATTCAACATTAATCCACAGGGTTGTTACAGAGAGTCTGTTGCCTGATGTTTTTAATGATCCACATGACTGACCCTCCACAGCCCTCACTGTCTCTCTGTCCCACAACAGATCCAACTCAAATCCATCTCATCTCTCATGAAACCTTTCATACCTCCACTGATCGGCTCCCCCACTCATCAGGACCAAAACACTGAACCTGGGATGACAGATCTATCTCCAGCTGCAACTCTATCCCCAAACACATCTGACAAACAAGTTCAAACTGCTAACTCAGCTTTTAGAACAGGCTTTTAATGTGAAACTATGCTAAATATGTGTCTTATACATGTGGTTAATGTTTACATATTATTGTCCCGCCCACCCAAAGGGAGGCAGGGGGTTTTGGTTCAGTTTGTTTGATTGTTATCAGCAAAACTGTTGGTTGAATTCATACCAAGTTTGGTTCATGGATTACCAGTGATGCAGAATAGACAGGATTACATTTTGGGAAAAGTAGGTCAAAGTTTAATTTTTTTAATGATTTAAAAAAAAAAAAAAGTTTGATCCCCCATTTTCTTATAATGGGCCAAAACGTCACATGTTGTTAGCAGCAAAACTATATGTTAAATTCTTATCATATTGGGTTTATAGATTGCCAGTGGCCCAGAATAGATGTGATTAAATGTTGGGGAAAGTATGTCAAAGTTCAATTTTTTTTTAAAATTATTATTATTTTTTCTTCTCCCATTTACTTATAATGGGCAAAATTTCATGTCTGTGAAAACATCAATTTTGTTTCAATTTATTTCCAACTTGGCACATATATACATGCTATTGATATGCTTACATCAGCACATGCATAAACATGACGACATCAGTGGGATCAATGCCAAAATAAGCTACAATATGTGCAAGGGGCGGGGTCTGTTGTGCGGGCAACACTTGTTATTGAAATTATTATTTGACTCCTGAAACACAATAAAATACATCATCATGACACAACTTTGTTTTAAAGCAGATATTAAATGTGCTAAATCTAACATAGTTTAATGAATTAACTGTAAAATAAATGACAAAGTGCTGGTTAGCTGATGTTTTCAATGTATATGATAAAACATTTTTTTCATACATATACTAGCACGTTGACCCTTAGAGAACCATGGGGCATATTAATACCAATATCTATGGACTGAAGTTAGTAAATGCATCGTTCCTGTTTTTCACTTAATTTCCCATCATGCATTATAGTATTGTACAACCGTCATGGGTTTAGCAACATGATTGTAAAGCTATTTAATTACAAAATTACTAATATCTCCCAAAATATTGGTCCTATTAACTTGCCAAGATATTTAATGTGGAGATGGAACTATAGGTACCAGTTAAAACACCTCAGTTCCTCAGAACCATGCAGATACACACAGAGTTTCCAGTATTATGATGTATTTTTGCTGATTGAAAATGTATTGCTTTTAGTTGTTTTTTTTTTTTTTTTCTATTTTATTTACTTTTAATTGTAGCCTTTTAAATGACACTGTACAGCACTTTGGACAGTCCTAACTGTTTTAAATGTGCTATATAAATTAAACTTACTTACTTACTATATATTCGTTTGTTACATTTAATAACAATAATAATAATAAATCGGTTTTATATAGCGCTTTTCTTGAGACTCAAAGATGCTTATTTATTTATACAATAGATTCATAAAGCTTCCACTAGAAAGAACCTGTAAAGTAAATGTATTCTAATGTTCAGTCAGTGTTTTGAAGTCCATCTGGTAGATCTCAGACAAACATTCCTTTTGCGTAAAAACCAGATGCTCATTACTTCTCACAGTTTCACATTTTGACCCGACAATCAACATTTTTACCTTCATTTTTCCTTTATTTAGGATTCAAACTTGGGAAACTTCATTACTTTTAGACTAGTTTAATAGTATTACAACAAACTGATGTTAATGTTTGGATGCATGAATAACACAAGCATTATCATCACATTAATGGCAGTTACAAGTATAAACAGATTCCACATACATTATCTGTATCACAGGTGCCAAAGTGTTAAAACTTTCACTGTTTTTCAATGAGTTCAACTTATAGTTTCACTTTAGTTTTATTTAGTTTGATGTGTGAACAGGTGTCTGTCTCTGGAAGAACTGATTACTTATGGTTTTGTTTTTATTCAGTTTTGGTGTTAGATTTGTTTTCTCAGATATGACAAAAGACCAGAAAAACCACAAAACACAATTAACACTGACTTTAGCTGCTGCTCTTTCATTTTAGTAAACATATATTGCACTTTATAAAGCTGTCATTGGGTGATTTTTGTTTTAACACATAAAGACCCAATGCTGCTTTTGTGTCAGTTCAATGATTATATATATGTCTATTTTTTTAACTTTTCTCAAGTGATTTATCACCATTTATTAATAAAGTCAGTATTTTACATTCTTAAGCGAAAATCAGAAATTTTTCCACATTTAATTTACTGATGATGATTGATGTCCATAGAAGGTCAAATTAAAGTTAAGGGTTATTGTATCAAAAACAATGGAAATGAAGGAAAAAGTTATATTTTTTTCTATGAAATCTATCATTAACTGAACATAAAAACAAATGTGTCCATCCACTGTCATTGATCCAACTCCATGGGTTTTACTCGTGAATCAACGTTGTAGAAGATGACACTGTTTCCATGGTAACTACAGAGCCTCTGAACATCAAAATGGGTCATATCTGATGACCATGAAAAGATGACAAACTACATTTAACACCAATTATTTACATGTATTAACTGGATTCCTGGATCAACAGTTATTGAACTTTTTATATCACTACATGATTTTGGTTGCCAGTGGGTGTTTGTGTCTTTATGCGTTAATTTCTCGCACTTAGTTTTAGTTGTATCCTTTGTATTTGTTCACTGCAATAACCCTGACTTGCACTTCTGTGAATACGTGTGTTCACAGGTTAACAAACAAAACACTTCTTTTCTTTTTCCAGTGCTTGGTCAGAATTACAGACACAACTCGATGCTTTTAATAACCATAAATGATCTCTGATGAAATTAAGTGGGCCCATTTGTCTGTTGCTGGAGAGATAATGATGTCATTATGTGATAAACTAATGTAGTTTTCATGGAACTAATCGATGCTGACAGCTATAATCCCAACAACAGATGTGTGCTTCACATGTTTTCCACACACTTAGCTTCTTCTTCCTCTTCTTTGTGTATCTGCTCAGGCTCTGGATCCTGCTCATGACAAGGCCTGAGCAAGTGAAACGAAGAGTTGCTAAAACGTCATGTTGCTAAAAAAAAATCTGAGCCATATGCGTGAGTATGGTTTGGATTCTTGTGCACTACCCCTTAATGCTCAGTGCATTCACATATGACAGATATGGGGTTGCAAATGCATTAAGAAAACAGGAGGAGAAACCGAGCCCGGCCATTATGTCAGAGCTAGTGGAGGCAGTCAGCACCATGGACAGCGAAGCAACAATTAAACACGGGGTCCTAAAGGTCCCCAAAACATGCACTCATGTTCGTTTAAAGCCATAACATTACCACAGGCTTTTGTATGTGTGTGTGTTAGAGGAGCCTTTGTTTGTGAGGCTGCTTAGATGTGAGCTCATCGGCTGAGCATCACGGCCTGATGCGCGCAGAAAGACGCGCAGGCTCCCCTCTGCCCGTGTTTACCTTTGTAAATAAGGTCCTCGGTCTCCAGGTCGAACCCTTCCCGGTGACACTTTCTCCACAGGCCGGAGATGGTGGAGTTGAACTGGCGGCTGCAGTGAGACTCCATGGCTGAGGCTGCGGCCAGAAAGTGGCGTTTAACCCGGATCAGAGCACTCACATCTGGGCCGTTACCTTTCCTCTCCACGCGTCTTGGAGGCATCTGGAGGGGGAGGTTGTGGTTGGAAATGTAGATGTAACCCGGGTCGTTTCGCTTGTTGGCATAGTTTTTACACCTCTCCCGGTGTCTCCTGGCGTCCGTCTCGTACCAGTAGTCGGTGCAGATCGCCATGGCGAGTAGCCCCAGCGCACAGAAAGCCAAGAAGAGCCCTGTGCCTGTTAATATTTTCATAGCGGCCATCTTCCCCCTTCTCGATGGAGAGAGAGCCCAAACAGTCGCAAGAAGGTTCCTCCGTGGCCGTGGTGTGGGTACCGCGTGAAATAAATCACGACGGCACTCACAGCCTCACGCAGTCCTGGACTCGGTGCATGATGATGGAAGGCCAGTGATGTCTGGACGCGGTGCTGCGGTCTATTGTTGTGGTACCCGGTGGATGCAATGTTGTTCCCACCATCTGTTATGGTACAGGAGGTGAGGGGATGGATGGCGACCAACGCTGTGAGGATCAGGGCCAGTGATGTAGTTCTCTCTCTCTCCTCCAGGTTGGTGCGGGATGGGGCTCTGTTATGGGGGAGTGGTCATTTGTAATGCTTCAGTGGGCACCTCGAGCTTTGGTAAACAGGCTTAAAAAAGAAGAGGAGAAAAGAGGAGCAGTAAGAGCATCCAACTTCATGCAGTTATCCTTGAATTAATAATCATTGAGTCTATACATCTAACAGAAAGAACAACTTTATGTTTTACTGTCAATATTCCATCTTTATTATTATTATTATTATTATTATTATTATTATTATTATGCTTATCTCTGTGCTCATTTTCTGTTTTTTTATGTAAAATCTTTCTATATTTCTTACAATGTGCAATTGTTTTTACTGAAAGTCGAGGCAGTAAAGTTAATTAAAGTTAAAACCCATTTTTCTGGTTTCTGGTGCTTTAAAACAGGGGAGTCAAACATATGGTCCACTGGCCAAAACTGACCCACCAAAGGGTTCAACCTGGTCCATGGGATGAATTTGTGAAATGTAAAAATTACACAAGATTTTATATTAAAAGAGTGATTTTTTTTTTTTTAATGGAATTATGCATTTTAAATCATTTCCCTGTGGTAAATAAACTGTAAATGCTCTGCTTGGGTCTGAATTCTTCATTAATTCAACTCCACAGGTCCAGCTTCAACACTATTTCTGAGTAATGACACCAGAAAGGTTCAAATTCAAACTTTATGAACTATTAGGGTCCAAACACACAAATAAATGAACCAAAGACTAATAAAAGTGAGTTTGGTAAAATATGAGCCCTTTAAATTATACAGTTGCAGTTCCAGACGGCTGTTACCAAATGTTTTTTGCCTTTCTAGATCCACTGTGATCATTAATTTTCAATGCACATGTGTGAATGATAAGGTGAGACATAATATTGTTAAAAGTCACTTATTTTTCAGAAATTCCAGGTTGTTCGTGGTTGTTGAGGTTATTCAGATTTTGTGTGAGATGATAGTTTGCAAATGTAAATATTTTCATAATGTAATTTAAAAAAAAATGCATTTAAACAATGGGGAAAAATTGAAGTTGTCATTTTTTACAAGTTGTAATGTTGTTATTTTACTGGTCTGACCACACAAATCAAAGTGGGCTGTATGTGACCCCTGAACTGTGTGTGTGTGTTTGTGCGTGCGTGCGTGTATGCGTGCGTGCGTGTATGCATGTGTGTGTGTGTGTGTGTGTGTGTGTGTGTGTGTGTAAAAGCTGGAAATTGACTCCAACAACTGTATACTGGCAAAAAAAAAAAAAAGGTCGAAATGATCTTTGACTTTATTAAAACAGAACAATGTCAACAACTTCCTACTTTACTGTAATATTGCTTCTGTTGTTATTATTATGTCTCCGGTCATATTCTGTTAAATTTAGTTGATTTCATACTTCAGTTTATCTAGTAATAAACTTATATACATAACCATACAGTTTTCTATTTCATTACTTTGTACATGTATTAATTGTAACAATTTGTTTTCCTTTCATTAAACCACAATAAGTATAATCTAATTCTTACATTGGCCAACTGTTTTTAATGAAGGTCATGACAATTAATATCACTGGAAGTTTCCTCCTGGACAACAGTAAATGATGTCTGATTCTAAAAAGCTAATACATATTATTTTTAATCTTTATTTCTAATACTATAAGGCCTTTTTAAGACCACAAGACAGTGAGTTTCACAACAACAGTGTGGTTGTTACTCTTTGGCTGAGTGGTATTGCAATCGTTTTTCGCCCATCTGTCCATTCAACAACATAATCACGTTATCTGAAGAATGCGTTAAAATATGTGCACAAAATTTATACTGTGGACACATCTTGGCATGGGGCAGAAGCCTACTGAAAACAGATGTCATTGACCTACTTTTTCAAGGTCAAATGACCTTGTGTCTTGTGTAGTTATAATTAAAAATGTAAATATATATGTAATAAGTTTTACACAAAGGTGATCTAAATTATATTGCAGTAACTTTCAACAGAACCTTACATTATATTTGGCAGAAGGGGATTAAAAATACACAGCACATTAGGTTTTTAATAAATGTAAGAGCTGTATATTGTAGCATTAAACTGGCAAAAATCATCACCAATATCAGCCACTGGAAACAAACACTGGCAGAAATTTTCCTTAACTTTATTAAAACTGAACAAGTGTTAAATAACATATTAAAATGAGAATAAACACTTCAATAAACCTGGACCCAAACGTGTGGTTCTCAGTGTGAGCTATTATTTCCCCTCAAAGTCAACTAAAAAGGCTCATATTAACAACCAGAGCTGTAGTGAGGATACAGACAGTGTATGAACAGTCCCATCCCTACTGTAGTTTTTGGTTTAATACAATAGAAAAACTTAAACGTGTCCACTCTGAGTGTAAACGTCCAGTAGGATGACACTACTTCCAATGAAAGCACGATAATTATTAATATTTAGATTCATGTAAATAAGTGAGCAAACTTTCCCCCATCACTAAAACTCTTCTGTGCATCTTCTTTCATAACTTAACACTGACGTCTTCACACTGTTTGCCACCGCACATTCCTCTTGATAGTGTACATTATGGTTTAGTGTTTAGTGTGAGCTGTGACTGTGGAACCAGGCTCCCACAGATAATAGCCAGCTCACAGGCTGATGACTAAGGAAGGCAACCCGCGGTGGAGTCGTTATGGCAACAGAAGCTCGCCCAAAAAGCTGTGTTGAAATAGGACAAGTGTGAACACAATCAATCCCCCCCCCCTACACTCCCATATGACATTTTAGACATAGGACCTTAGAAAGGAAACATATAGTAATGCTTTTGTGCAGCGAAGGCACCTCAACGTACTAAGCCGCTTCTGCACATTTCACACAAATGTAACAATGAAGATGGATGCAAAAATGAGGACAGAGGGGCTAAAGTTCAAACCAGATGTAGACTAATGTTATGAAGTAATTTTGGAAGTACTTTGGGTCTATTTTTAAAAAATAACTATTAACTGACATAAAAGAGAAATACATTTTCAGATAAAACACGCTTTATATTTTTTGAATATTATTTTTTATACAAAAATCTGCGTGTAACAGTAACAAGGACACCACAATTACGTGGTACTATTTTGGAAATCAAAGTAAATATGGAAGGCAATGTATTTCACAAAAAATGAATTTGCAAAATTACTTACAATGTATTTGTGTTTAAATGGGTGCGTTCTGCATGTAACATGAATGGACACGATGAGCTACAAATGAAACCTGGAATGCGACTGCAGATTCATGAACAACCCATGATTAGAAAAACCATAGGACCGACAAATTTAACAATCTTTATTCATAACACTATGTTCAAGTAATGTTTTCCAGATAAAATGCACTGACAGCTAGGGAGCATTTCATGTTCCAATTTTGGTCCTATTGTTTGCCCCAGCATTTTATTAAAAATTCATTCATTTTAGGATGGCTCAGAACAAGAGTATAATTTTTTTTGCATTTATCTGAGGTTCTCATTAGGTACATCCTGGGGGGGAAATACAGTCATGGAAAAACATATTAGACCACCCTTGTTTTCTTCAATTTCTTATTCATTTTTAAGCCTGGTACAAAACTAAAAATGTATTTGTTTGGACAAATATAATAACAACAAAAATAGCTCATACAAGTTTCATTTCAGAGCTGATATCCATCCATTTCCCTAATAATAACTAAAATCACTGCAGTTCTTAAATCAATAGCTCTGTCATTGTACTGACAAAAACAGTGCTTTTAGACATTCCATGTTTCCTTTTCTGTCTGTTTTAGTCACAATACAAACAGGAGTTAGTACTTGTTTGCATAGCCATTGTTTTTGATGACTTTAGGCGGCCTAATAATTTTCTAACGCAACTATATGTCTACATTTCTCTTACTGGGTCTAAAGGGTTAGAAAAGTTCCAGGTACCAAAATGAGCCCAGTTTAACCATGGGTCATCACATGTCCCATGTGCAGTATGTGTAGCGTTCATGACACTGGAATATCTCTATATTATCCACACAGTTTACAATAACCAACAAATGAATTTTTTGTGTCGTTTACAGTTTATTTGCATTGGAGTGGTAGTTCACTAACAAAATATAACTTTTCTTGCAGGGTTAACAGTGAATTTGTAGTTTTATTCTGCTAGCATTAAAACATGATAAAAACATAACATTAACAAATAGTAACCTTTTTTTTTTTGTAAAATTAACTTTATCACAACCATTTATTCAAGCAAAGTGTTTTACAGACACTGGCTTGTGCTTAAAAAGGTGCAGTGAGTATTGTGATGTAACTGTGGGGTATAAAAACAGAGGAGTGTACTTTGGTGTAAACACAACAGACTGCCCTGACTTCTTGACCCTTATTATGATAACATGACCGAAATGGTATTAAAGAAGGGACCTTATATGATATGACTCTATGTTTGACTTATTTTCAATAAATACACAGCAGCTACATCAGAAAACAGAAGAGACACAACAGTAACGAGACACAATTTTAAAGAATGTATAGGTCCAATACGTTTTGAAGAGGGAGGTCGTGAGGAGATCGTTGATATCTGCTGTATTGAGCGGGTATGTCACATGTACGTAGTGTGTTATGTGCAAAAATAACTTGATTGTCAGGTTAAAATTGGTGGTAAGACAATTTGGTAACAGATGTCCATACAAAGCCTCTTATTTCCTTTGCTGTTCAGTCCGGCACATTATTAAGTGTCCACACAAAAGTCCATTCAACAGATATAGTAGGTCTTCTCTTCACTCTTCCATGAATAAAGTGCCATTTTGCTGTCAGATATTACAGATACAGGTATCGGATAAAATGGTGGTGTTGTGAGTGCTTTTGGTAAGGCAAGAGGGGGGCTTCCACCATGTTCAGTCCACAATAGAAGACAGTAAAGCCATGACTCCCACACCACTGAATATGAGCAAGACCTGCAGCAAGGAGTGCCTAAAAAGAAGAAAATAAACTTTAAAATTCATACGTGTATTCTGCACTTGTAAGTCTATAAACAAGTATTATACCTGTAATATATGAAATAATAAGCCAGGTATTAAAGCAGTGACATTCTGAAATCGCATTGTATTGTTAATGTCCCATTCAGATCATCATCATCATTCACAAAAAGAGGTCAGGCGTCATCTGGTGAACTGGTAACACCTCTTTATCCTGCAGAACACTTCGCCCATCAAACGTCCTGGTAATTACTTTGTAATATGAATGTTGGATTTGTACCATTAAATGTATTATTTGTTAGAATAAAAAAAAAAAAAATGATTACCATAATAACTTTCGCAGATGAGAATACAGGTATAATCAACCAGTAGAAAGGTTTAGGACAGACAGATCTCTTTCTAATTTCAGATTCTCAGACCAGCGTTTCCCCACAAAACCAAAAAACATGTTGTGATCCAAGAGGTCTGGGATGAAAGCAGACTTCCACAGCAGCTCTTACATCTCTTTTCAGAATTTAGACATGTATCCTGTGACTAATCCCAGGCCTTTCCATGGAGGGGGTAGTACAGGGTTCCTACAGGTTTCTAAAGGCTAAATTTAAGACCTTTTCAGACTATTTACAACAGAATTTAATGCCAATTTCACAGCCATACTGTCAAAAATTCATGACTCCTAGAATTTAGGAAAATGTATTTGTTTACTCCAACACCTCGATTCCCATTGTTCTGAGTCATTTCTCACTGGGGGCTGCAAAGTCAGCAATAAACGGTTCCGAATTTACGTATATAAAGTGGAAGGGGTGGAACTGAGTTGACTATGTCCAAACTATTTCAGACATATTTAAACACAACACAGTGAACACGTTTATGACAACATTACTTAAGACCTAACATGTCAAATTTACAACTTTTTAAGAGAGTAAGTGCAGTTTTGTAAATTCAACACTTTTAAGACTTTAGTAGTATTTAAATAGTTGACTTTCCACTCTAATGACCTCTAAGGTGTGTTTTTTTTATGTAAATAGCTGATTTTTTTTTCTCTTTATATTTCATAAGAGTAAATTTAGTATTTTCCGTCTTCTCTGCACTTTATTTTTGCGTTTGCTGTGGTTAACTGTACAATTTCCCCATGGTGGACTCAATAAACTTTTATCTTATCTCATTCCCTCTCAATTCTGAATGTATTAAAATCACCTTAAACTGGACTCCTCTAGCAGGTCAGGCACCACGTTCACCAAAGCTATGTAGAGAAACCCTCCAGAGGTGAAAGGCAAAATCCAAGTGGTGGCGTTTTCTAGAAACAATAGAAATGAGAAAAGAGTGATTCCGGCAGATACTTAAATGTATGAAATGCTTTAATGTTTTACAGTATGGAGGTGTGGTCCAGACGTACCTGTGCCTTTTGGCGACTGTGCATACAGAGCAAAACAAGCTCCCAACACCCCAACCAGCGCTGTGGACAGCTGCATGCGAGCCGCACTCCAACGGTCAAAGCCAGCCCTTAGCAAAATGGCGAAGTCTCCCACCTGCAGATGATAGCACAAGAATGGATAAACAGCCTGTTTACAAGCCCCTGGAAAAATATCACATACATTCCATCTCCTGTGTGAAGTTGGCACCCCATATGTTGAAAATTCGAATAAAACCCTTTTCATTCGTTTGTGCATCATTTGTTCACAATTGTGCAGGCAAAATTAACGTTTGTGCACAAACTGTCTTTAAGATATTTCACTTTTAAGATTTTTTGAAAGTAGGTCATGCAGCACCCCATTAACATCCAAATGACTCGAAAATGGTCTGAATCGTTTGTGCATCCTTTGTGCAGGCAAAATTAACATTTGTGCACAAAGTGTTTTTATGTTATTTAACTTTTAATTTTTTGAAAGTAGGTCACGCAGCAGATTAGGCAGGGGTCAAGGGTCTGTTGCAATGTTCAGGGGGCGTTTATTTAAAAAAAAAAAAAAGTTGGCAGTTGGATGGGTTTATTGGGTCACCTTGTTCTTGTCATAGAATGTTCAGTGAATTGCTTTATGCTTTATATTATATAAATGATGCACAATAAACGATTCAGACCATTTTTGAGTCATTTGGATGTTAGTAGGGTGCTGCGTGACCTACTTTCAAAAAAGTAAAAGTTAAATAACATAAAAACGCTTTGTGCACAAAAGTTAATTTTGCCTGCACAAACTATGCACAAACAATTCAGACCAATTTTGAGTCATTTGGATGTTAATGGGGTGCTGCGTGACCTACTTTCAAAAAATCTTAAAAGTGAAATATCTTAAAGACGGTTTGTGCACAAACGTTAATTTTGCCTGTACAATCGTGCACAAACGATGCACAAACGAATGAAAAGGGTTTTATTCGAATTTTCAACATATGGGGTGCCAACTTCACACAGGTCATTCCATCCACTCTCAGCTACAGTAAGTGAACATGAAAACTTGAAGTAAGCTGTCACAAATTTAGACAATGTTCTAATCTCACCTCATGAGGGATTTCATGCAGAAGGATGGCGAAGGTGGTGAGGAACCCGACCTGCAAATACAATCCAATGAGTATAATATCACATGCATTTACTGTGTGATTAAATAACCAGTTTTCTTAGAGTAAATTATGAATGCAAAAACAGAGGTGCAGTGGATCATTACATAATAAAGATTTGAGGTTTTATGCCAGTGGGAGCAGAGCAGGGTATAATAAAAATAATGAACTTGTGAAATCCAATTATATTGTAACTAAATCACTAAGGTGGGGAAATATGAGTCTGAATTGAATCTGTTTTAAGCCATCAGTAAATGTTATTTATATAAAAGACTAAGAATATGACAACGATATTTCTTTCTGGAGTCTTATGTGTTTGAGCAGTTTGTCATTCAGATAAAAAAACAACTTTACTGGATAAAATCTTGTCTTGGCATTTTCTCCTTTTCTTTAAAATGTGTTGTTTTTACTCTATCGTGTTCCTTATTGTTTAAAACACATTTTAATAATGCTTCTGAAGTGTTACTAACAAACTGCATCCCACATGTTATTGTTAAAAGTATAGCTGACACTGCATTGAGAGTGAATTTGTATGCAGTATTTCTCTTTGATTTCAATGCGTGCGACAGTAAACAGAAAACACTGGTGCGATGTCTTGTACGTGTATGTTTTAGACATCTAGTTAACTTCCTCTCTGGCACACTCATCCACAGTTCATGCTGTTAGCCTTATGTCTCTCCAGCTGGACTCTCCCTTTGCCATACCTACAATAAACAGTAACCTACTGCAGCAACATGAATCCATGTTGCTGCAGTTAAAGTGCACCATTTAAGAAAAAAAAAAATCTTTCAACATAAGACGATGATATTCACCCAGTGTAGTTCAATCTGGAAAAAAAAAAAGCCTGTTTTGTCCCATTAGAAATGTGTGGTTCATTCATGCGACTAAAAATACAAATACAACTGGTCTAATTTTCTGCCAAATGCTCTGCAGACTCTGCCAAACTGTGTACTCATAGGAAAGGTTTTATCTGTTCCCATCATACATTTCTGTTGTGTATTATAGTGTTGTTCTTTGGTCATTCATTAGCTCTACCATGTAATTCTCAACCTTTAAAATAAAAGCAACCACAACTCAAGTCAAAGCACTTCAAGTTGCAGCCTATGAGTGCTTTCAAAATGCCCCATTTCAGTGTTTGAAGGTTGATTTAAACCAAATTCGCATCTATAAAACCTACCCCAGACCATCGTGGGGACCAAACAGCCAGTCTTTGGTGCAACCCATATTTGGGCCAAATGCTACCCAACTAACTTAACACAAACATTAAACTTCAAGAAAGTTCTTTTACAGTCCTGTTAGTGTAACATATTAAGAAAATTACAATGTAGTTGTCTATCAGGAAAAAATGCATTTTATCGAATAAACAGAACATCTGAAGAACATCTGAATATCCAGCTTGGCAGATATGTCATACACCTGTCAATCAAAGCCCAACACAACATATATCAGAGTCTTCTATTTGCTCTGAAATAAGATTAACTGAACAATAATATGAAGACAAACCACCAGATCACCAACTACAGTGGCTAAATAAAGCATCTGACTGTAGCTTTTGGAGAAAAACAATGTGCTGCTCACTTTTAATACGCCAGGGCCACATATAGTGTAAGATTCTGCTGAAAGTTACTGCTCTGTAGGTTAGATTAGATTGTCTTTGTGTAAAACTTATTACATACATATTTATATTTGAAAGTACTCAGATATTATAACTGCATAAGGCTGTTGGACTTTAAAAAAGTAGGTCAAAGTCACTTATTTTCAATAATCATCAGCTCCATGCCAAGATGCATCCACAGTATAGATTTGGTGCAGATATCTTAATGTATTCTTCAGATAATGGGATTATGTCATTGAATGGACAGATAGACAGACAACAAAATGATTACAATACCCCTTCAGCCATTTTGGTAGGGGGGTAAAAATGGCTGACAGTATTTTTTACAGAGATGTCCAATCTTAAGTCTACGGTGGTATGGTATGGTAGGGTTTTTGGATCCAGTCCCCGTGGCCACTGGCTGTACCACAACTTAAAGTGATAGTTCGGAATTTTTGACATTGGGTCTCATTTACGAGTCAGCCCGAGTGTAGCAAATGTGTAGTTTAATTTTTTTTTTTATTCCACGCAGTCTTGGTAAAATCAGAGTTG
>JAPSES010000001.1:8287747-8299080 GCA_029822895.1 Maxillicosta whitleyi
GAGTTGAAGGCATTTTTGTTTTTAAACAATTCACAATATTATTTGCACTGATTTTTTAAAGCCTTGGTTTACACTTTCAAGAGCTGATGCTGAGTTCACAGACTATTTTCCACTCAAGATGTTTGTGCGTTTTGCTTTTTTTTAAAATAAAGTTTAGTCTTATTTGCACTTTTTACTGACCACTGATGCCATTTCTGTTCCTTATTTATAATGATGTTTATTTTGTGTTTATCCCTGAATAAACAAGTCAGTTTCTTGTTTCCAACCATTGTGTATTATTCAAACTCACCTAATTCAGCTGGATAGCTGTTATCAACAGTACAAAAAACCCTTTAAAGAAGGAAAGAAGTAAGGAAGATAAATAACTTTAAATTATAATACATGCTCATATAGGACGGTATCGGAATAAGTGCAAAAAAATATCGGTATCGGATCGGAAGTGCAAAAACCTGGATCGGGACAGCCCTACTACTACTATTACCAATACTACGACTAAACAAATAAAATCACCTGCTTCACATTTGTAATCCCCCTCAGATAATTATCGAGCAAGATTCTATTAAAGTTCCTGCCCTACAGTTTAGATTAGACTGTCTATGTGTCAAATGTATTTTTATGTGGAAGTACTCAGATATCAGAACTACACACAGTAGGTCAAGGTCACATGTGTTCAATATTCTCCTGCTCCATGACAAGATGCATCTACAGGTTCAATCGGGTGCAGATTTCTGAATGAGTTCTACAAATAAAGAGATTATGTCATTGAATGGATGGACAGATGAACAAACAAAGCGATTACAATACCCCTTCAGCCAGAAGTTGGACCAGGGGTAACAAAACCATCCAGAAAATCGTAACTAACCACAACACAATCACTGGTAAAGTTTCATACTGTCTTCCACTTTTCCCACAGTTATTGTAGATCATTATTATCAGACAGGGGTAGTGTTTGTTTACCTGTTTGACTAGTTTCAGCTACTTCCTGTAGTCTTCATCAGAAGTGTCCCAATGATGTTAATGTGACTTATAGTTCTGCTCAGGAGCTAAGCATCTTAAAACTTTTTGTTCCTCCATTGTCCATGAAGTTGGATTAAACAATTTCTTATGAAATGACTGTAACGATGGTATTTGTTCTTGATAGATTTAGTGTAATGGGACACAGTATGTAATCATTGTACCTGGTCAGAGGTGATTACTGATGTGGAATGTGTCTGAAAACTAAATTATTATAACTTTATGGGCAACAGTGTATTAAGCCTTTGACACATATGAAAACTGTTGTCACATTGGTGGAAATTGTGAATGTTATGAGATGCTTTGTGACAGGAACGGAGACTTCAGAACCCAGAAGCAGACCAAACCAGAGTTATCAGATGAACACAGTTTATTTTCCGACAGGAGGGACAGATAATAGACACAGTACTTAACAGTCCAGCACAAATATGGTCCGTGGAACACAAAGGATCCGAGGGAACAGTTCCAAGGCCAGCAGGGGTGAAGCGAGGCGAAGTCCGTGTCCAGGCGTGGGGTCGCGGGCGAGCAGGTAGACGGGGTCACAGGCGAGGGTCGATTACCAGGGGCAGAATCCAAGATGAGGTCAGGCATGCAAAGGTCAGGGCGGGCTGCGGTCAACGAGGGTCCGGGTCACAAACAGGTTGGTACACGAGGTTCAGATCAGAGTTTCAGGAGTGCGTGAAAGAACTGTTAGTTACAATCTGGCAGGGAAGCAGAGGGAACCATTAGACTATTTAGTGGCCACCTGATTGGGACCAGCTGGTCCCACCAGGTGGCCACGATCAATTAATCAGGTCACCAATGACACAGACAAAGGCAGGGGGAAAAAACACACCCAGCATCAGAGCATTACATCACCACATCATGACACTTTGGGGGAAAAAGCTAACTTATGTTCTTCAATTAAACCCAAGTATGAAAGTAAATGAAATGGAAAATAAAAATAGCTATGATATAGAATGAAAAGTTGAATGTGACTGAGAGCAAAATTATTCCAACTTGATGTACAACTGTGTAGTTTGTGAACTTTCATTTTCCTTCATAAATATATAAACATAACACAGTGGCAGACTATACATCACATTCATATGTTTAAAGCTGTGTATTTTTTTTTTTTTTTTTGGAGGAATTAGATCTAGTCAAAATTTGCTAAACTTATTTCCCCAGAAAGAAATATCTTCAGTAAACATATAACATAACAGCATACATAGATTATACATGGCATAAAAATAAATAAAAAGAGAATGTTTTTAAACTATATGGGAGTTACAAACCTATTTAATGTTGGTTTGTGTTTAAGTTTGTAAAATAGATTTTTTTTTCTGCATAATAAAAAACCTAAAAGTATATAAAGACAAAAATATTAAAGTTATTCATATATTTAGTGTGGAAATATTTGGATGAAAAAATCAGTTTTATCAATAACCTCCTATTTCAGCCTCACCTTCAAAGTAAGTGTTCATGCATTTGGGGTGATTTCAGCATTTTCCTCCTTACAAAACTGTTTCAGTCAGGGAGGTGTTGAAAGTTTCCATTCATGACTGTTTTTTAATGCACTGTTTCTATAAGATTAAGCTCAAGACTTGGACTCAGGCATTCATAAACACTACATTTCTCCTGTTTTAATCATTCTGTAGAAGAACAGCTTAGGTATTCAAGGTTGTTATCTCGGTGATTGATTCATTTTCTGGTGAGTGGTTCACAATTAGATACCTTAATAAAGTGATAAGTCTCACAGTCCACATGAGCAGGTCCAACCATGATACTGCTACCAAAAGAGATGAAGTTCTTATTTAAAGACCCAGCGCCGCTTTTATGTCAGTTCCCAAATGATTTGTCTCTATTTAATCTATTTCAGGGCAGCCATGACTAAGTAGGTGGAGAGGGTCATCCAATAACAAGAGTTGGCGGTTCAAATCCCTCTCTATCCTAGTTTGTCTGTTGTGTCGTTGGGTGAGACACTGTTGTTTTTTAAGCAAAGTATATTATTAACTGAGCATAAAATAAGTGTTCCCATCCACTGTCATTGATCCAACACTAAGGCTTTTACTGCTGAATCAATGCTGTGGAAGATGACAGTGTTTCCATGGTAACTACGAAGTCTCTGAATATCAAAATGGGCCATGTCTGATGGCCATGAAAAGATGACAAACTACATTTTACACCAATTATTTATATGTATTAATAGGATTAGTGGATCAACAGGTATTAAACTGTTTAGATCAGTATGCTTGGGTTTTTATGGGTTCAGAATGCAGTGTTTAGTCAGTGCTGAATGTAAAGCCTTCATTAAAGTCTAATTAAAGCATCTATAGAACTTTATTCCAACATATTTATTTGGTATAGATCGACAGCATTTTTCTTTTTGGAGAGTCATAGGTAATTCTTCATGGCTTTGCCATCAACTTTTAGTTTCCTAGACTAACAGTTCTTTGCTAGTGAGTATGGTTGACCCGATCTGATCACATGATCAGAAATTGGCACCGATGACATGACTGCGGACTTAATCTGGACTCGGACGTTATGTTCCAATCAGGTATCAGATAAATAATACATATATTTATTATTATTATTTATCAATATATCAGCACACCTGTAAGACATTTTGTCATTATCAGGCTTCTGCAGAGCTGAAGATGAGATGATCATTAATTGGACCAGGTGTGATGGAAGAAGGAAACATCTAAAACATGCAGGATACCAGCCCTAGAGGACCGGAGTTTGATGCCTGTGCTCTAGAGTGTGTCTGATGATTGCATTTATACATGGAGGAGCATCTGTGCTCCTACAGAAGACCTCATTCATTACTGAAAAGACTGAAGCATGTTTAACCTTCACCAGCTGATACTCAGACTTCCTGCAGCTCCACAAACACATCATTTATAAGTCAATCAGAGAGACCTCCTTAGACCCCCTCGAAGGTCAGGGGTCTAATCAACAGACAAACAACAAATTATGACCTCCCCTTTCCTCCTTTTGATTAGCTTAAATGGCTGTTACCATGGTGACTTTTGTATTAAGGGTCATCCACTCAAAGAACTACAACAAACCTGTTCCAAATGAACAAATGTTCACACCACATCTATAACAACACTGACATGGACAAAGATATTTGTGGATCTGTTTCAGAGAGATGTGGTAGTGTTCAGAATCACTCCCAACAAATACTTCAGAAAGCGTATTTAGTTTTCAAACAAATTTTTAATCTTGATTTGCACATTTTAACACAAATATCTGTATTTTCTACACTTCACATTTTCACAACAGACTTTTTTTTTTTTTTTTGCATAATTTTGATGGGGATCATCATTGTTTTTTATTTAGTATCATAGAGGTGACCACTTGATATATAGTCATGTGACCCATGACTGATAGTGATTTGAAAGACATACAACATAAAATAGACAGTGGGCAAACTAATACTATTACTGATTATGTGTGATCCATTTCTTTTTCTTTCTTTTTTTTTTTTTTTTTTTTTTTTTTAAACATTTTGTACATAAAAAAAATTAAAAAAATTTTTATTACCCTTTAAGGGGAGGCAAGAGTTGTAGTTTTTGGTTTGGTTGTTTGTTTGTTAACACTCTAGCAGCAAAACTATTGGTCAAATTCATACCAGATTGTGTTTATAGATTACCAGTGACCAAGAATAGAATTGATTACATTTTCGAAAAAGTAGGTCAAAGTTAAATTTTTTAATGATTGTTTTTACCTCTTTTTTTTTTTTTTTTACTATTTACTAATAGTGGTCAAGATTTCAAATGTCCATAAAACCATTAATTTTGTTTCAATTTGCTTCAAACTTGGCACATGTATAGAGGCAGCTGGTATGCTGACATCAGCACACGCATAGACATGACATTAGCTGGATTGATGCCAAAATAAGCTACAATACATGTGAGAGGCGGGGTTTGTTGTGCCTGGCACCACTATATTTTATTTTGGTTATTTCACTTGTACTCTTTGTGTCCATTTCAGCACTTTTATTTCTCTCCTTGAGTACAGATCAATACTTTCACTAGAGTGCTTATTTCTGTGTATCTGTATCAGTGTCTGTACTTCTACTTGAGTGAAGAATGTGTGGACTTGTCACCTCTGTGTATTAGTACATTGTGTATTTTGAGCACTGCTGCCTCTGCAGTCCTCAATATTCACACCATTTAACACAGTAACTGAGACGCCAGTCTACAGAAAACGCGAGTCAAAGAGAGTCAGGCGTTAATGCATTTTCAATAATAGCTTGCCAGACCTGTTTATAACATTGAACTCTGAAAAGTCAATCAGTATTGAACTGCATGACCAGCTGTCTCCAAGTGGAATCCTCTAAACAGTGTTGGCCAACAATGATTTTAGAACAAAAAACATAAAGAAACATACAGTCAGACAAAGCAATATCTATACATTCACCATAAATAGAAAACATAAAGCAGTAGTTCTTCATGTTACACTACTGAAGACAGGTGATATAGTGTCTAATCTAAACAAAAAAAGAGAGGAAAAAAAAGCATTCTGTCATTAAAACCATCATAAAATAGAGTTGAATTGTCTGTAGTGTCACTCTGAGGTACTTATGCCTCAGGAGCTGCTTATACTGCACAAAATAAATAAAAGAGACTGCAAATATATGCAGCAGATTCTACAGGTTTTGCATCTAATAACATGGGGAAAATACTGTGATACAATTTAACACCTATAAAGGATATTTTATGCATGTACTTTATTGCAATGTTCACAGAAAATTAGTGTGAAAGATCAATAGAGAATGAAAGTGAGGGGATATTTGCATGTGCATGAGTTCACGTGTACCAACACCATGGGTGTGGTGATAACTGCTGTTTGGGGCTGTTGGTTTGGATAGGGGGCATGTTATCAGGGTTGACTGAGCACCATGAATGGGGAAATGAGAGGGCAAAGCTAACCTACCGCATTGCTTTTCCTGAACCGCAATGAATATAATTTCAAAAGCCCAAATTATCTGGAATCGATTTTTGTGTTCTGCATTTTGTAAATAATAAAAATAAACCAAGAAAACAAAACAAAAAAGTTACTCTAAAGAAAAACCTTTGTTTCAGTGAAGAATATGACCACTGGTTTGTAAAATGTCAGATACCACTTGTAACCCTAAATACTGTTAGGTGAGAAATGCCCTCACCACTCGTGCACACAAGGTCCATATTCACATTAAGTTCTCTCATGAAACTGCCTGACCACCAGGTGGTGCAAGTCATGGGGCTGTTCAGCACAAAGCATGGTGTGACAGTTTGTCTCAGCCCCCAATTCATCATCACAACATTCTACTGTGTCTTTTACAAACTGCAGTTTAAGTTGATGAAGATCAGCCTGTAGCTGGTTTGTATTTTTATTTATGATGAACTTAGAAAGATGTTAAAGGCAGAGGCTGCACAGTGAGTTGTGTCAGTCTGTTTTAAGGATGTACTTTGATAAGTTAACATAAAATGGTTAAAGTACACAACATAAATATGAGTTTAAAACTGTGATGTGTTTTTAGGAACCTTGTATTAAATGGCCAGCTAAAGAATACGTTTTCAGATTTTTAAAAATAGAAAAACCAACTGTGGTTCTGACAAGTTGGCTTAACAGAGCAAGATGTGAAGATATATATATATATATATATATATAACATGATTAATATCTGCACTGAGTCATCCTTGTCTCACTTGAGCAATACAGAAAGAAAGAGGAACTTGGTTGTTGAATGGGATGGGGGCCCAAGGCCTTATATGGAGTCCAAATGTGTGTTTGTGTGCGGAGGTCATGGTGATAATGTTCATTAAAACAATGATTTAACTCAGATTAAAACATCAGGCCTAGTTACACTTGTGTCAAGTAAGAAAACTATACAAACATGTCTTTTGCTGCCATTGTCTACACACACACACGTGTCTGTCAATGGGCATGTGCGTGTGTGTGTGTGTGTGTCTGTGTGTGTCCAGCCGCCTTGTGATTCACCCTTGTCTAATAATACCCACAGTCTTGTGCGATCGTCAATCTTGTGGAGTCCAGAGAAAATGAGGAATCAGGAATAAGAAGTGAAGAAGTGAGAGGGCTGGATGTCCCCTCGCACGCATGTCAAGCGACTGTTCCATGTCATTGTGAAACACATGATGGCCACTGAAACCTCTGGTGACTATCAGCCAGGAAACATGGGCCTTTTGTGTGGAATGTCCACCCACAGACCTTATAAGTTATTATACGAAATTTTAAGTGGAAAGTTTTTTGTAAAAAAAAAAAAAATCTCAATGTGGATTAATCTTGTGCATGACATGTTTTTTTGTTTAAACTTTTTTAAAATTGTGATTATTGTCCTTTTAATGGACAAGATATCATAGATGCATGAACACAACTCCTTAAAAAACTGCATGTCCACATTTGTCTTCACATGATAGTTTAGAGCATGTGTATTTTAGAAAAGCATTTCCATAAACATAAATGATCCAGATTAGTTTGTCTTTATGAGTATTTCTAATTTTTTACAGTATTAGATTAAATACCAACATAAGAAATTCCTTTATACTCAGCTGAATACGTAAACACAGTATCATTCACTTCATATTTGACATTTAAAAGTTGAATGTGCAATATTTAGTGGCATCTAGTGGTGAAGTGGAGGATTCTAACTAACTGAAAACCCCTCATCCTCCTGTAAAGACTCACAGCAGTCCATGTGGATCTAATAAACCTGGGTATGACACATAACTCGACTGTGATAATAACATCTACTGGATTGTATCAACAGATATGCCACTCAGAAAAAGACTTGGGCTGTTTTGCAAAGTGCACTTCAAATCCATATTTTTTTTGGTATGCAAAAATACACATGTTGTGTTGACTGTAACTGTCTTTCATGTGCAAGGGGAGTGGGAAATGTTCCTTTTGTTGTTTTTGTGTTATACTGTTCAATAAATTGTTGCATCTGCTGTATTTTTGTTGTTGTTGTTGTTGTTAAATAGATGCAGTACTGTGGAAAAAACATTCTCCACGAATAAAAATCAAAAAGTTATACTGTGTTCATTTCACGCTGCATTGCTATTGGTCAGATCTGCAGGCACACCCCACACCCTTTTATTTCTGACAGTGAGATCGTTTACATGCACACCAATACTCTGATCATTATACGATCTCTTGTCAGATCATTTAAGTGATCCTTTAAAGGGGATAATCTGATATGTTTTATGGGATAACAGCAGTAATGGGATTATGAGAAATCAGATTAACACACCTGGTTATCTCCCCAGTACTCCGGTGTCTTCTTACATGTATACAAGTTAATCTGATTTATTTCATTCTTTTACATCTGCACATGTGTAAACACCATTAAAATCGTAAATAACAGAAGTTAGGTAGTCAAATGTGAGTGGAAGACACTAGTAATACCACTATAATACCATCAATACGTATGTTCGATAGTGGACTGGAGCATCTAAACCAGCATTTCATAAGTACATGCATTAGATCAGATTCTTGCAGTTGTTATTCTTACTTATGAGACGTTTATGGTCGTGTAAACAGGCTCAGTGTGACATAGGACCGAAGGCTTGAACAATGCTACGTTTTGTCACTTTTTGTCCAAAATATCTGGTTTAAGGTGACTGAAAAATATGTGACAGGTTAGTGGGTTACACCGCTGCCTTTGGTGAGGAAGGTTGCCAGTTTGAATCCCAGGTGGGCCCTTGGGCAAGGCCCTTTACACTATACATGCATATACCTTCTAAGTCACTTTGGATAAAAGCATCAGCGTAATGTGAGAAACAGAAAAAAACAAGTGTTTATTTGTCCCCTCTGGGTTTTTTGATGAGTGAGAAATCAACACTTAATAGGTGACAGCACTGCACCTAAACACTAACACTAACTGCTTTAAAATAAAACAAAAAAAAAAAAACAAAAAAAAGAGCAGGTTAATTGTCTTCCCCCTCTGTGGGTAAAACACTTAATTCATGCAAAAAGTAATAAAAATAGAACTGTTTTGTATAATTATAATCTCATGAAAACATAATTATGAATAGTGTTTTCCATTTCCATATGCACATAAATCTGTTATATTGCCATATTTTACATCTACAGGTGATTTATTCATACATTAGGATTAGTCCTACAAAGAATTTTGTCATTTTTGTAATTTGTTTGTGTCAATGTGATTCATTCTTGGTAAATAAAGCAACTCAACATTTAATCATTGAACCAGGTCAAAGGTAATTCTTGATGTGTATAATTAGGAATAAAAAGAGGAATTTGTCTGAAAACAAATGTATTCTATGTTTATAGTCAATAGTGTATTAAGTTTGTGGTGCATATGGAACATGTTAAAGAATTTGTGTCTCGTTTGATAGAAATAGTGAATGTTCCAAGAAGATGAAAATATTGAATATGAAAAACAATAAATTAAAATTAAAATACCCAAATGATGGATATTCTTTAAAATATGTCACAGTTTAGTACAAAAGTCCATTAAAAGCTGTGTGGGTTTTTTTTTAAGTGACAGATGAGGTAAAATTCACAGCCTTATAAAAACTCTTTTGAAGGAACTTTTTTGTCACCTTCTTGTTTTAATAGGGAAGAAGAAGAAGAAGGAGAAGAAGCCTTAGGGTACTAACCTAAATTGGTAGAATTAAGGAAGTTTTTAGTTCCCCTGTTAATTCAGATATATAGAAAGCCTGCATTTTTCAACCACCTTTGGCAATTTGCCTCCAGTAGTTTAACAACTCCTGTGTGGATACCTTTACGACTCGGCTGGATGACTATGGTAAGACTGAAGTAGATTTGTTTATCAGCTCAGACTGTGGGCGTTTCCTGCCTTTTCCTTTCCTTTACCAGTAGCCTGAAACCAGCTGCTCGTGTAGAAACAACATATTTAACTGAGAAACTGTTAGAATGTTTTTGTTTGATTGATGTAAATTTTAAGTTGTACTTTTGTTGTGTTTACATACTTCCAAAAGTATGAACAGTTTGGTGGATTTTATGTTAAACTTCATAGGATACTTTTTTTTTTTTCTTTTTTTTACTTTTGGTTTTAATATCTTTACACGGGACATTGTGTGCTTGTTAAATTAGATATTTGGGTGTAATGTAGGTATTTCTATCCAGTTATATCAAATGTAGGCTTCTGTGTTATGTACTACACAGCCAACAAGACAATAGTGTTTTTTCTTTCTTTCTTTCTTCTTTCTTTTTTGATGAAAGCCCTGTTTTTTTTTTGTTTGTTTTTTTTTTTACTGAATTACTCAACCACCTCAGAAGAAATGGTGAGCGAAGATGATTACGAAATCTGAACACTGCCACAGGAGTTACAGAGTGTGGACATCAACCTGCAGTCATTCTGGTCAAACTGATGTTCTGCAGAGGAGGAGTGCAACACTTCCTGTTGCGACGTACCCTGTATCCTGTTTTCCACAGTCAGTGGTCATGCGTGTCATTCCCCTCTGTGAAGCTGTGTGGACACAATCTTGTGACCCTGCTGTGAATTTGAGAGACCAGACGAATAGAGACTCCACATTTCTGAAAGAAAAACAAACACAAAATCTTGATTGTCAGCAAAAAAATATATTAACTCAACTCATTCATGCAAAAAGCAATAAAAAATAGGACTGTTTTGTGTAATTATAATCTCATGAAAACATTTCTATATGCCAATAAATCTGGTAAAAACTAAAGTGTATTTCACACATATTTGCATCTACAGGTGTTTTATTCATACTTTAGGATTAGTCCCTCAGTGAATTTTGTTCTTTTTGTTATTTGCATGAGTCAAATTGATTCATTCTTGGAAGATAAAGCAACTCAGCATTTAATCATTGAACCAGGTCAAAGGTCATTCTTGATGTGTAGGAATAAAAAGAGGAATGTGTCTAAAAACCCATTTATTCTATGTATATAGTCAATAGTGTATTAAGTTTCATGGTGTGTGCGTGTCATTCCCCTCTGAAAAACTGTGTGGGCACAATCTCGTGACCCTGCTGTGAATTTGAGAGACCAAAGGAACAGAGACTTCACATTTCTGGGAACAAAACCAAAAAAGAAAAAATATTGATTGTCAGCAAAACAATATTTTAACATAACTCATTCATGCAAAAAAAATAAAAAAAGCAATAAAAATAGACAGACGTGTTCAAGACTATGTAGAAATAAACTATTGATTGGACAGACTGCCTAATCACCATGTTAGGTGTTATGTATCTGTGTTTTTTCTGTATTTTCTGTGTATTTTTTGAGTTTGGTTTACGTGTCTTTTGACACTCATAGGCTTCCGTACCTGTTCTTGCCTGATCCTGTGACCTGATTACCTGATGTGAGCCACCTGGTTG
>JAPSES010000001.1:8319655-8330482 GCA_029822895.1 Maxillicosta whitleyi
TGCGTGTGTGTGTGTGAGTGCGTGCATGTCTGTGTGTATGTGTGTGTGTGTGCTTGCATGTATATGTGTGTGTGCGTGCGTGTGTGTGTGTGCGTGCGTGCATGTATGTGTGTGTGAATGTGTGTGCGTGTGTGTGTGTGAATGTGTGTGCATGTATGTGTGTGTGTGTGTGTGCGTGCATGTATGTGTGTGTGAATGTGTGTGCGTGTATGTGTGTGTGTGTGTGTGTGTGTGTGTGCGTGCATGTATGTGTGTGAGTGTGTGTGTGCGTGCATGTATGTATGTGTGTGTGTGTGTGTGTGTGTGAATGTGTGTGTGTGTGTGCATGCATGTATGTGTGTGTGTGCATGCATGTATATGTGTGTGTGTGTGCGTGCGTGCATGTATGTGTGTGTGTGTGTGTGTGTGTGTGTGAATGTGTGTGCGTGTATGTGTGTGTGTGAATGTGTGTGCATGTATGTGTGTGTGTGTGCATGTATGTGTGTGTGCGTGTGAGTGCATGCATGTATGTGTCTGCGTGCGTGTGTGCAGGTGTGTTTGTGTGTGCGTGTGTGTATGCATGTGTGTGTGTGCATGTGTGTATGCATATATGTGCGTGCGTGTGTATGTATGTGTGTGTGCGTGTGTACGTGTGTGTGTGTGCCTCCATCGTCTCACACAGCCTTCAACAGGTGCACAGTTTATTTTAAGTCTTGTATAGAATCAAGTTAAAATCGTGCTACACTTTCCACGTCATATAGTTTGTTGATGTCAGTTGTGTTCCACACATTTTAACATCCATTTATCCTTTATTTCATTTCTGTCTGACTTTACACAGACCATTCATACCACTATAATGCTGATGTATGTGTTTGATTTACAGCTCAAATCCCAAGAGAAGAGAAGAAGTAAGAGCTCAGGATGAGACTCCGAGTGTTTGACTGAGGAACAGATCGATTTGTCTGTAGCGTGTCCTGCATGTCGACCGTTTTGACTCATTACAAGTGTCCTGGCCTGCCTGACTACCTGTGTTTAGCTTGTGTTAGAGTTTTGTTTTGTTTTGCTCTTCTCTCTTGAGAATTGAATTGATTAAATACACACTATTGTTCCCAAAAATGAGAGTATCCTAAAATTTGACAGGTGTCGGATGTAAACAGTATAGTCTGTTTCAGTATTCAACTTTTTCCTCATTAAGTCATATGCAAAATGTTGATATTATCTATATCCTCCTGACACCCAGCAATGCATTATTGTCCTCTGTAGGGGACAAAAAGTTAATGGTTTTACTTTTAGTCCATTGCAAAGGACATTCCATAAAAAATATAAATAAGTAAATTAAAATAATTTGTAAAAACATGACAGAAAAAACTGTTGTATTATGCAGTTTCTGAGCAACACAGTTATTTAATGCAAAAAAGCTAAAACTTTCACTTTGTTGGGTGTCAGGAGGATATTGTAGTTTAATGAGGATTCTATGGACACCTACACGACACATTCAGAAAACTCATCTTATTTTACTGCAGAGGTAGCGGAATGGGATCAAATTAACCACCAAGGCATACACGAAGGTGAAGTCCAACATCCTCTCTGATAGAATTTTTAAGGAAACAACAAAAGACTGTGGCTTTGACAAACATATTAGCATTTCAGAGTAAAACCTGTCATCTTTGGCGCATGTAAACGTCAACATCAACCTCTCTGTCCTGCTGTAAACCAGTGTTATGTTCAGCAAAGGAAACTGTGTTTTGCTTGTTACTTATCTTACTAATTTATTTTATTAATAAGATAATATTAGTATGTGTTAGTTTTATGTTTGCCACTCCATTACTCACTCAGTTCACAGATTATAAATTAACGAATAAAACCAAGAAAGACGCAATATTTATAAAATCATAACTTATTCTGCTCTGGACATTAGTGTTTGCTTTTGTTTTTCTGCATAAAAATCTTCTTTGCTCTAAAAACACGAGTTGGCTTTGTTGAGTTATTAGTAGCGCTGTATTTGTGGAGCGCCTCGGGTATACAGGATACGCAAAAGGCATTCCACTGATAACCAGAGGGCCCGTGGAATGGATGAGACTTGTCACAGGCTTTAGTTTTATTGTAACAAAGGTCTGAGTAAAGCCAAAGGTGTGCGGTATGTGCCTAATGTGCAGGCCACAGAGGATTGTGGGATAGCTGGGATGTCCTTTAACCACAGAGGACATGAATCAGGGAAGTGAAACGCAGGCTGGGTTTCATCAGAACACACTCATCAGTTACCCCTCTGATGCCTTCAATGTAAATATTTCTCATGCCCACTCAACATACAGCTGCAAAGCATCCAGCCGGCCTTGGACGTGTCCCAGGGTCGGTATTGGCATACACAGCGCCTCCGTGTTTGCAGGTGTTTTGACATGAGGTTTCATTAAAATCCACAAATTACATATGAAAAGGCTACGAGGTTCACAGGCTCGTCAGATTTCATGTCAGTTTCTTGATGCAGTCCCAGAGGTTATTTTTCACTCGTCACCGCATTAGAGCTGGCTGCACGACTGAAGGAGGTTGACAGCGGCGGGCGACGCGACTAGAGGCTGGGGGTGAAAGGAAACTCCAGCAAATGTCAAAAAACAGCCTCTAAAACTGAAAACATCAAACACAAATCAAACACGTGTTGACAGATTTCAGAAAGTCTGCGTGTACATGTGGGTTGACACGAGGAACGCCAGCTGACATCAGTGTGAGAAGACTAATGCTAATATACTCATGCACCAAATTATAGATATATTTTATATTATAACACTAAATGTGAATGTTTAATGTGGGGTTTGGTCTTTGGAAAACATGTAATTAAATACAGTCAAAAATTATTAGACCACTATTGGTTTCTTGTTTATTTTAATACCTTGTATAATTAAAGGTATGTTTGGACAAATATAATAACAAAAATATATCATAATAGTTTAATTTCAGAGCTCATATCTATCCATTTTTCATGTTTTTTTTTTATAAAAACCAAAATCACTTCAGTTCTTATATCAATATCTGACAAAAACAGTGCTTTTAGACATTCTGTGTTTTCTTTTCTGTCTGTTTTAGTCACATGATACACACAGGACTTAGAACTCAATTACATAATCATTGTTTTTGTTCATTTTTGATGGTCTAATAATTTTTCTGTGACTGTAAATCAAAGACCAACAGATTTCTTTTCTTTCTTTCAGTCAACATCAGTGTTAAAAGTCATGTTCAGAAGATTCTGCTTTATATTCGTTTTCCTTTTGCTTTGTTTAAGAATGGATTTTTACAATCTGACCCTTTATTATGAAATTATCCTCTACATTTTTCAATCAAATGCAGGTATTTTCCTGAATGTAATTAACAGGCCACGTGAATGTTGAATTATTATCAATTCATATAAAGTTCCAAACACATAATTTTGAAAAAAAAAAAAAAAACATTAATAATGAATAAGAATATATTTATTCAATTTTATTTAATTTCAAAACAGAAAACTTCCACACAAATCAAAACAAATGTATAGATTTATAGTCATTATAGAGACAGTCCCATCGTATTCATATCTATATTATGATACTGGAAGGTCTTAAGAGTGTGAGTGTGTGTGTGTGTGTGTGTGTGTGTGTGTGTGTGATATTGATAATTTCAGATGTTTTTAACTGTCCAATTTGCTGCCTACAGTTGTAGAATAGTCCCATCTCCCAGTCAAGTTGATAGGACCAATATTTTTTGGAGATATTAGTAATTTTAAAATATAATAGTATTACTATCACATTGCGTTGCCCATGACAATTGATGAGAAGCACAGTATCACACTGCATGATGGGAAATTAAGTTCAAAACAGGAATGATCCATTTACTAACTTCAGTCCGTAGATATCGGTCAGTATTAATATTCAGTCCATTTAAGAACAGATGAAAACCTGCTGTAGAAGTGAGGACACGTTTCCTTCAGTATAATCCATGAAGTGTTTCCAAATATGGTCGAATATATGGAAACATGTCAAAACATCAAGTACAATGTGCTTCAATATTAAGGTTTTCCATCCAGAAACGGTAAGGAATTTATCACAAGTCCAGTGTAATAATATGCTCTTTATAAGGTTATTATATTATAGTTTACTAGTATGTTTATTACTAATGCTTATTTGGTGAGTCAAGAAGAGATAAAGGATCAAGATCAATGCTGATTTTGGACATTTTTTCAAATTTCAAGTGGGACAGACTTCTGGTATCCATGGATTCTGCATTTATGACACTGTGAAGGAGAGCCTGGTTTAACTTTAAATACACCGTTTTGGGTCAAATGTTATTTACGGAGGAATTTATGCTGTGAAACCCAAGAATGACTGCAAATGGTGATTTTTTTTTGCCACATTCCAAATATCTCTATAATATCTCTATAAAATTGGGCGAAAAGCTACATTTCTAAACAAAATGGCTGAAACGTTTCATCAGTATCTTTGTAATCATGTTCATGCCCGAGTCCTGTTTGGTTTCTATCTGGAACAGCAATGAAAATGGTTGAAATTATCAAAAAACTTGTTACTTAATTGTCTTTTGTCATTATAGGACAAACAGGAGCAACAGATGTGCCAATAAATACATATTACACATTTTTTTTCTGCAACTCCACATATATTTCCCCCCTTTTTCATCTAAAACGGCTCTTAAGATACCCAAAGTGAATATTAATCTGTCAAAACCAACATACAGACCCTGACTAAGGTTTTACAGCTTATGTTAAAAAACAACAACAAAAAAAACAAAAAACAATGGCAAACACAGATGAGTGGAAAAAAGTTTGTGTTCTTTCAATTTTATTCATTCACAATTGATAAGAATTATTTTTTAAAGAACAGAATAAAACACCTTGGGGAGATGTCACAAGACAACCTACAAAATAAGATTTCATCTGAACTGAAGTGAGACTTTTTATAATCTGCATTATTCTGCACGTTTATATCTATAAAAGATAAAACACAAAAATTCATAGTTTATAGTTTGGTTAAAAAATAATCACAGTATACAGTACATAGATTCCTCCCACAATTTGCATTTAACTAAAAACGATGTACAACCACGTGTGTGTCGGTGTGAACATAAAGCCAAGAATACAAAGAAAACAGACTTTTACAAAGCACTGCTGGTAGCCGCTACAGCCGAGGAGGTAGCTTCCTTAGTTAGCATCCCATTCTTGATTATGCTTTTTTTTTTCCAAAATAATTTACATACAAATAACAAAAAAACAAAGACCGACGTACTGAAAATTGTGTACATTTTCACCAGAGGGGACACGGACATCTCAAACCATCATCAGACATTACATTGGTGCGTGAAAACACACAACCAGTCAAGACAATGCCTGTGTAAAAAACAAATAAAAAAACAACAACATAGAAATCAGCAAAATAAAAATCTAATTGGTGCATTATAAGGATTCAAGAATGTCTCAAAGGTGGAAGAGAAATGTTTCTGTACATTGCCTAAATTCCTGAGCGCTCACATGACGTGACGCATGTGGAAACATGCTCTGAGGGTGTATCCTCTTTAAATGTGTACAGTCATGCTCCGGCACATCAGCCAAACATCGGCCAATCCCTCGACACTCGCAAAATCCTTCAGCTCAACTCTCAGGGCGCAAGAGACAATACAACACGGATGCACTCCTAAATGAAACCGCACAAAGTGAAGTAAAGAGAGAATGCAGTGAATTATCTGAAGGTAATTCCTGTTATGTGGATGTAGTTTAGTGTTATTCTGCCCATTAGATCTGAAGCATTAGATAGAGTTCAGACTGCTTTTATGAAAGTGTATAACATCCACACGTGCAAACAAAAATCCTTTTTACTGCAGATACTTGTCTCTAAATATCTGCGGTTGGATAATGATCAGCCACATTTCAATTAGAACAGTCCATTTTATATATTTTGGCTCCGCAGCTGTGTGTTCTTGTTGACTCAGCTGGTTACCAGTCTTGCGCTGCGTTCACATGGTGTCGGAGAACAGGAAGGCTGGGATTACATTCACATTTGACTTGGACGGTATTCATACGTTTTAACATAAGCCAAATTGTGGTTAAATGATCAATTTTACTTCAATCAGGAAAAAGAACCCCTGAAAAGGCTTTCCCCTAAAGCTCAGATGATTGGACAAAAACCAGAGTATTTCCTGTTTGCATCAAATGGTGAAATTGAATAAAATGAAAGCATATTTTTTACTCATTAGTGTTATTTTTTTTTTTTATCTGACAGCATGAAGCAACACTTATTCAGTTTTCCACATATCACATAAACATCAGAAAAAAAGGATGTTGTGGTTGTGTTTAGTCTATGTATGTAGCTCTACAGTGAAGATTAGATATGATGGGATAAAAATTATCAATAACAGGAATTATCCTTCAGATTAGCTCATGTATTATCAAAGCTACATGTCTGTTTTATGAGTAACTACACAGAGGTGCTGTTGTGTTGTTGGGTTTTAGGGTTACACTGTACAGTCATGACTAAAGGCCACCTTTCTAAACCTGAAATCCCCCCAGACATTCCTGCTGCTCAAAATAAATAACAACCCCACTCAAACCACCGAGCATAGTTGTGGCTAAAACAGTGATATCTGCTACTTTTATCACATTCTTAGTCTTAGTAACATCAAGCGGAGAAGTGTTTATTATAGACTGGCATGTACTTATATCATTCTTATGCTGATTAAGATCACAGGCAGGCTGAAGTTATTGCTAAAGTTGAATTAATCCCCCACTGGTAGGAGAAGAAGACCATGTAAAAATTACATTCGCACAGAAATTCTAAAATGATTATAACATGTGCTACATTTAAGTTAAAAAAAAAAAAAAATCTAAGTATAAAATTGACATTTGGGTGAAGAAGCTTGAAAATTGACAAGATGCATAACAATTAAAACATTCCAAAAGCTTATAAGAACAGGTGAAACAGAGAAGTCTTTAACACATGAACTGAGGCTTTTTAAAGTGATATTGGATCTAAAGCAAGAGGCAGGCACTGGTGGCGACGTTTGTCTTTACACTGTCCTTTATCAAGCGGTCTGTAGCGTGATGTGCTCAGTTCAACCTCCGCTGGGAGAAACATACACTTGGAAATAGTCTCTAGATTGAATCAGCGTATGGAGTTCCCTTTAAATAACCGGTTGCATCTCTGTTTAGTTTACACAGTAATTACAAACTTAAGTGCTTGATGAAGAATCTTGTAGCAGGGTAGTTGGCACATTCTGTTGTTTACTATAAAAATGTTTATATACTCTTGTAGCATAAAAATTCACATGACAAACATTTTGGAGCTCTGAAGCGTCCTCAGTCCTTGACTCGAGGTATGTTGTATGAGTAGTGTACGAGCGGAAGGCCTCTGCTCTGACAGAAGCAGGCCCTGCCACAGGCCTGGACCTGGTCTGAGCTGTCCGACACAAAAGAGTCGCCCTCGTCGGCGTACTCCGACTGAGCGGAGGGTGTGCCGCTGTCTGCCCAGAAGCCCTCAGAGCGTTGGCACACCGCGGCTCCGGCTAAGAGGGTGGGACAGCTGTGAGACTTCACCAAGTGTCTGCAGACTGTGGAGGATGAGGAGCAGGTCCTGGCGTGCAGCGCCGCCTCGCACTGCTCGCATACGAGTGTCTCTCCACAAAGCTGTGAGTACACCCCACAGTCAAAGCCCAGGTGAGTGGATGAGCCCCCGTCGGTGAGCTCCGACCCTCCTCCGCCGCCGTCGTCTCCGTGGCTTTCGGCCTTTGCTTCCCTGGTGGCACCACGTAGCCTCAGCCAGTCCTCCCTGAAGGCCGGGCTGAAGAACACATAGAGCACCGGGTTCAGGCACGCAGGCAAGGGGAAGAATATCAGAGTGACGGATTTGGCGATTTCAGGGCCGCCGGCAGAGGAACCGGTTAGGAGAGGTGCGAAAGAAAACGCCGCCACCGGGCAGAAGAAGATGCAGTTGGTGAAAATGAGCCAGGCGACGTGGCGCAGGGCACCCGTCTGCTCCGGGTCCGCCAGCTCCACTCGGCCCAGGTGGCAGTACAGCTGTGTGTACACGGCTGCGGTGAACAGGTACGCCAGCGCGTTGAGCAGCACCAGAACGACTGTAACGCTCAGAGCCCGGCTGTCGACGCCAGCGAAGGGCAGGCAGAGAGGGGACATGGACTGGTCACCAGAGGTCAACAGAGGCAGGCAGGCTCCGGCAGCCGCCAGCAGACCCAGCAGCCCCGCAGCCAGACTGAAGCGCCGATCTCCTCTCCAGCATCCGCGATGACCGCCGCTGTTCCTCCTGGGGGATATCATGACTTTACCCAGAATGGTCCGCACGGCCACACTGCGCTCCACGGAGGCCAGGGACAGTAATAACACCGCCCATTCGGAGGAGAAGACCGCCAGCGCTCCTGTTACCTGACAGCCGGGACCCATTTCCCACCACACACCGAACTCAGCGAAGGAGCCCCAGGTGGCGACGTCGAGCACCGTCAGCACCCCGACGTAGACGCCTGTGAGCAGGTTGGCCAGGGCCAGCAAACCCATGAGCAGCCTGGCTGGAGACAGAGACGGCGTGAAGGAGTGGGAGTGGCCAGAGGCTCGGTGTGTGGGGGAGAATGTGGCCACCAGCACCAGGCTGTTAAACACCAGGGACACAAGGCAGATGAACCAGACGGTCAGACGGATCATCCAGTTCCCCAGTAGATGCTCACAAGGCTTAAAGGCTCCTGGGAGTTAAAAGAGAAGGATTGTTAGAAATAAAACAGTCGGACTCAGATTTATTGTGTGGCAGTCAAAATGCACAGAGATCAGAAATAAAAAGGTGATTATTGGTTACCTGGTGAAGGAGAGCAATGCATGATCATTGAGATTCTTTCCACATCCTCTGCACCTAAAATGAAAAAAAGTCTCATGACTTGTAAAAATACAAATGTTTTGGAACACTTATTTAGACAACAGGTCATTTAAAAATGTATAATTCCAATGAAGCCCAGACCATCTATTCTGGGTCTAATAATAAGAGAAGACATTTACTTATTTAAAATATTAATTCCAGCCAGCAAAAAGGACAAAACAAAGAACTGGTTAAAAAAGTGATCCTCTTCAAGCACAGAAATGGCAACAGCACAGCAACATTATAGAGGAATATATTCCATGGAAAAATGTATGTTTTACCTGAGGATTAAGGTGGGAACTTTTAACTGAAGATGGGACAAATGGACCATATTCAAGGACATTAATTGTTGGAAAAGTAGACAAGTGCATAAAGAACAGCACCTCCACCCCCCCTTTTTGTTTTTTTTTTTTTTGTTGTTGTTACTTTAAAAGTGTTTATTTACAGTTTTTTAAGAAAAAAAAAAAAAACTCAAAAAGCCAAAGCTGCAGTAGTGTAAAGCAGTGTGCTGTTCTTTTCCCCTCCATTAGACCATATAATACCACACATCCTCTCTCTTCAGAGATGTAAATTATGACGCATGAAGTATTTGCAAAAATTACATGTTCAGCTGATCTGACATTTACGCCTGTGTTTGTCCGTATTCTTTTTTTTTTTTTCGTATGATGTGTGTTGTGCATCCACCTACATGGAAAATAAAATTGGAAAAACCTCAACTAGACATGGAGCTTGAAGGTTTGACTTAAAACACAATCCAACTGATGCACAACTGGATTAAATGTGCGATGACTGAGCACAAAGGAAACCAAAATAAAAATAATTACTTTGTCAGAGGCCGATCATCTGGAAATTATCAGTGGTGTCAGTGAACTCTCACACCGTACAGACTCAATGGAAGTTTCCAGTCAATGGGTCTAAGTTGCTAACGGATAAATAAACACAAATGAGTGGGTGCAGCTTTCATACCTGTTGATTTCTTCATGTCACTTTCCTCGGAGGAACTGGTCATCGAGTCGCATCCAACAAACGCACAGCACTGGTAGGCGTAAGGGACTGAGATGGATCTGGAAAAACACAAAAGAATCATCCAGAAGGACGGCCGAGAAAACCCTGCCAAGCTCCAGTCTGATAACACAGATGGTCTGAAATCTACCACATTAGGGAAAGTGTTAAAAAAAAAATTGTGTTTATCCCTCATATTTGTCCATTTTGACGCATTCATTAACATTTGGATGTTTCCATAGAGTGTTTACACTGGTGAAGACAGGCTTAGTTAAAGTCATTAGTCTGGGATTGTGATCAAACAGTGAAACAGATGCAGGTAGAATTGGATTGTGTTTTTTCTGAAAGCACATTTTTATAAGAAATCAAAAAAAGAAAGATGTGCTTCTTTATATTTTAGTCAATATTTGTTAATTTTACCTTAAACAATACATCGTTACTTGTTCAACAGATTTACAGCAACTTCATTTGAGCATAAGCACTAATGCTGTCATTTGATAATTTATTCAAGTACAGAACAAATAGAATAAAACAGAACAGAGCAGAGCAGAATACAATTGTTGTCACTGTTATGCTACAATCAAAAGCAATTTAGTAGCACCTTCCTCAATAGTCTCAGTACAAATGTTAATAAAACATGGCCAATAAAAGAAATAATCCAATAAAATTCAGTGCATATACAATAAAAGCATAACAGACTACACAACAACACATAAATACTGTCTAAAAAATGCACATGATGTCTTCAAGCTTAGGTTTATTATGTTGTGATTTTTATTACTCTGGTTGATCATTATATAAAGAATTATTTCATCAGGGTTCCTACTACAGCGGCACAATTAATTGTTAAAAGATTATGATCTTAATTCACACATGTACGTGATATTAGGGCTGTTCGATATTGGGAAATATCAATATCACGATATTTTCAGTCAATATTGATATCACGATATTTTAAACG
>JAPSES010000001.1:8330582-8346298 GCA_029822895.1 Maxillicosta whitleyi
CGATATTATTAATTTTCAGATCGTTTGACGCCAATATCGTTATCGCGATTTAAATACGATATATTGCACAGCTCTACGTGATATCATTTCTAAATATGGATGATTCTTAAGCATTTTATTTCTATATTACAAACAA
This sequence comes from Maxillicosta whitleyi, assembly GCA_029822895.1. Lineage (NCBI taxonomy): Eukaryota > Metazoa > Chordata > Actinopteri > Perciformes > Neosebastidae > Maxillicosta > Maxillicosta whitleyi. The sequence goes on from JAPSES010000001.1 coordinate 8,330,719, forward strand.
ATGCCCACAAACACAAAAACCGCCACTGCTTCCTTCTACCAACGGTAACATGTCTTTCCAACACCTCATTCATCTCACGTCGCTCTTCTTTTCTGTCATCCAAATGTCTTTTCACTTTAACTTCTGATTACTGAGCTGTTCTTCTCATTTTCTTTTCTATGCTGGGAAGGATTACCCAGTAAAATCCCTTCCCCGCAAATTGCACACATGTATCCCCAAACAAAATTGTGATTCAAATTTTTTGCCTGAATTGTGCAGCCCTAGTTCCTACACATTTGAAATTTCACAATTCCGCAATTTTTCCAAACCCTAATTTCCGGATATCCTGGTTAATAAAAAATTTCAACCAGTCTTTTTATTTGGGATTTATGAGCCAGTCGTCAGAGAATTTACATCTACTCATTATGAGTTCTGCCAAAGGTCATACAGGACATGCTGAATAGCTCAAACAGTGTGTGGACATCACCTGTCTGTCAAAGCACTAGTGTCACTTGACGACACCTGGGCAGGTCTTAAAATGGTTTGGAGGAGGATAAGAGCAGAAGGCGGGGCATTCAACTTGTCAATCTGCTGTTTTCTGACACATGTAGCCTACTGCATGTGATCCCATACAAACATTTTAGCTGCACTAGCAAGCACCTTTAAAAAAAAAAAAAAAAGATTGATCCATTTTTTTTTTTTTTTTTTTTTTTAAATCAGTGGTAACAAGAACCCCGTTTCATGATTTCAAGACCTCAGAAAACTTTGCTACAAACTACATAAGCTTTTTCTCACCTGAGTTTGGGTAAAGTTTTTGCAGGCAGCACATTTTTCATCTGTGGGTTCCCAGACAGTTTCAGCTGACTCAGGGTGCTCAGTCCACTTGTTGGAATCACAGTCAGTGAGTTCATGCTCAGATCTCTGTAAAATACCATTAAAAACACACTGATTAGCTGCTTGTACTGGACTGGAAAAGGTGGTCAGTAAAGTGATGTTGTGATAAGAAGCGCAACAGTTCTAACGTTCATTCAACCACTGACACACACTCAGGATGTTTAGTGTGAACACGTGGCACAAGTTGAACAGTCCACCCTGTCCTTATGAGCCTCCACAGACATCCTCTATTGCAGTGAAACAGTTCAGATCATACTCACAGGTTAGAGAGAGCAGAGAGGGTGAGGAAAGCATCTCTGTCAATCACACGGATCTCATTTCGACTCAGGTCTCTGTAAGAAAAATAAACACACAATGAGCTTTAAATGCAGACAAACTATTTTCCATACCCGTGTGTGTGTGTTTGTGTATTAAAAAGTGAACTTACAGCAAACGTAGAACTGAAAGACCTTGAAAGGTGTGTCTGTTGATTTGTTGAATATGGTTGTGCTGGAAGCTTCTGCAGATTGGAAACAAGAATGAAAGTGATTATAATCAAATACGTCCGTTACCACTGTCGTTTTCATCTTCTTAAACCTAAGAATCGTTCTGTATAGTTTAATGTTTGTATCTGACTATCTTCCACATGTTGAACACTTACATCTCTTGCAGTCGGACACAGCCCTGGAGGGAGGGGAGCTCCTCGATCTCATTGTAGGACAGGTCTCTGATGGGGAGAAAAAAAACAAAACAAAACACACATATACAGTTAGAGCTGAACTTATGTTAGAATCAAACAACAAAGACAAAAGTTTGTATTGAACAGGACTACTGCAGGTTTCAGTGAATGTAATGTTCATGTTGACAAAAAGTTATAATTGGAAACTGTCTGTGCAGAGACGAGTTTAGGATCCACAAAATTTCTTATTGTATGTAACCTGGGAGCGTCACATAACTCCACATCTTTGTTTTTAGTGTATTTTTGAGGCAGTGCTTACAGATCTGACATATATATCACAACTTTTCAGTGGTTTTGTGTGGACAAATATCTTCAGACAAGGCCTCGTTTACAAACAAACTTGAAAAAAAAAAAAAAAAAAAACAGGAATGGAATGTTAGAATGCTAGTTTTCATCTCTGTTGACAAGACCTTAGTCTCAAATTTATTTACAAAGTATAAGAGTCTATTAACAGTTCCACAAGTGACCAATTCTAGTCAGTTAATATCACATTTAATAATAAATACAAATACCATTTTCTTCCTTTTTTGCCTCAGGTTGACAGTTTGAATTTTTAATTTAGACCAGGCACAGTTTTTACACAGAACTACTATCCTGTTGAAAGTACTTCCAGTTAGGCCATTTAATGGAATTCTGTAGGCAAAGTAAAATTAATGTGTCTTACAAAGTTCGAAGCGACTTGAGGTCCTCACACAGATTAGCAGGGATGGTTGATATTTTGGTTCCTGACAGGGTCCTTGAAATGAAAAACAATCAATCAGCTCCCGCCGAGTCACAAAGAAACACACCAGACCCAGTAATGCATTCAAGTTCACTCACAGGCTGTCTAGGTTGTTAGTGCTCGTCAGGATGGGAAAGTCCTTCATCAAACTAGCCCCACGTAACATCCTGAAACGCACATGATGAAAAATGGCAACATGAGTGACATTCAACTTTAACATAAGAGCTGATGTGAAATGAAACTGTTAAACTTGGTGATAAACGTGTCAAACAGACTCTGATGACTGATTTGTCAGAAGTTGAATCCAACTGCGTTACTTACAGCGAATGGAGGTCAGACAGATTCTGGAAAGCTGAAGCACCCACAGAGGACAGAGGGTTGTCATACAAGTGTCTGTGAGGACAGAGAGAGGGGGACGGTTCAAAACATCATTTACTATGCGAGAATGGCACCATCTTCTGGACGCTTGTCTGTTGAGGGTTAACACTGGCATCCCATATCAGTCTGTGGAGAATGCGTCTGACATGGTGTGTGTGTGTGTGTGTGTGTGTGTGTGTGTGTGTGTGTGTGAATGTCAGTGAGTGTGCCGTGTCTGTCGGCAGATCAGAGGGGGAGTTTGATCTTACATAGTTCGTAGCAGTGGGTTGTTATGAAAGGCCCCTTCGGGTATGGAGGCGATGTCGTTGCTGTGAAAACCACTGTAGGAAGAATGGGAAGAAATATTTTACTGAACAGGTGGTCTGATGGGCGGCTCAGTCCAATGAAGCACAATTAAAGCAGGTTTTGTTTTTATTAAATGACAGGTTACACGGGTCATTGAAGACACAAAGTGAGACGTGATTTGGACTTTAACACTAAAGAGTATAATGTTAAAATGTATTATTATATTTTAAGATGTTTGTATATGTTAAATAATCGCACTCATGAGCTATTTAAGTAGTATATTCACTGTTAGTACAGCTATGTGTATCCCTCCCATTTCGCTCCCTCACCCCCCTCTCCCAGTCTCTCTCTCTCTCATCAACTCCTCCTCTTCTGTGAATTGGCTTAAGAGTCTGGTTTAGACCGGTTCTAAATGTAATGTGTCATGACATAAGTTTTGTTCTGATGTGGTGCTATATTTGATTATAATTTCATTGACTGATTGAAGTAGTGGATTCAAGTTCACAGTATTATATTGTACTTTGTCTCTTCAACACCAACAGGAGCACTAACAGAACAAACATAGTTAGATCAATATCTATCGTCCTGTGACTAAAACAAATAGAATTATCAGGATGACTGTTTTGCCATCTGTTACTCTGTGTCCTAGTTGACTTGGTTGTCAGACTCCTTTTATATTTCACCAACATGCCTGGTATCTGACTTTAGTATCAGCACAAAGCGTCCTCCCTCAGGGGGCTGAAACAGGACGATATACTCACAGTTCCTTCAGTTTGGGCAGGGCCTCTATGGCTTTGGGAAAAACCATCAGGTTATTGAAGTTAAGATCTCTGAAAGAGAGAGAGACAGACAGACACAGGAAGTCAATGTCATGTTCTTGCGCATTTGCGTAATATATCCTAAACTGTAATACATTTACATGTAAATAAGCTTTCCTTGTTCTCATCGAAAAAAAATATAGTTTCATCTCAAGGCCACCTGATAATTAGAGTAGCGGAAAAAAAAAAAAAATTAGACCATCTGAAGTCATTAAAAACAATGGTTATGTAATGCAGTACTAACTCCTGTGTGGATCATGAGACTAAAACAGACAGAAAACAAAACATGGAATGTCTAAAAGCACTGTTTTTGTCAGTACAATGACATCGATATTGTTGTAAGAACTGAAGAGATTTGGGTTATTATCAAGAAAAAATGGAAAATGGATAGATATCATCTCTGAAATTAAACTATTTTGAGTTATTGTTGTTATTATTATATTTGTCCAAATAAATGTACTTTTAGTTGTGCCAGGCATTAAAATGAACAAGAAATTGAAGAAAACAAGGGTGGTCTAATAATTTTTTTCCACTACTGTATAATACCTCAAGCAATGACAATAGGGTACATTGAAGATAAAATACAAGTTTTACTATTAAACGTACAATAATAACAGACACCAACAGCCAAGACATGAGTGTAGTCAATATATAACTGCAGTGCCTTCATTGTCTGTTCTGTTCAATCACACTTCAATAAAAACATCATAATGACGTAACACATGATCAGATTTCTCCACACACAATAATCAACTGGTAAGTATGTGATTTGATGTGCTTTTATAAATGCATGAAAAGGTCCTATCATCTGTGTAAAACTTCAAGATACACCAACACATTTGTATGTTTCATGACTGTCATGACAGGTCATGACTGTGTTGTAGGAACCACTAATATCTACTGTCTACACATACTAACTACAGCATCAAAAGTAGCACATTGTTATGCAAGAAATATAAATATAAGAATACCCTGGTAATCCACAGACTCTGTTTAATGTTAGGATCAGGGACAAACAGAGAACAGAAGCATCCTCAGACTGATTTAAAGGTCGAAGTGTTGAACGGCAGCTGGAATGAGCTAATCCTGTGACAAGACCAGACTTTTCATGGCTGTGTAGCATGAGGAAGTGAACAGTGGGAGGGCAGACTTGATAAGCATCATGTACTTTGCTCTATTTATCCTAGAGCAATTAAAGGAGGAAGTGGACACAATGATGTCTGGAGGAATGGAGCAGAGGTGGGTGGGGGAGCTGTTAGCATACACAAACACACAATCATACACACATACTGTACATTTCGAGTGTACGACTCTGCACTTACAGAGTCTCCAGGTTCACTAGGCCAGAAAAGCAGTTCTCTCCTATCTCTTTAATCCTGTTGTTGTGAAGATGCCTGGGAAAAAAAACAAAGATAATTTTGCAGAGTTTTTTCACTAAAGCTGGATTAAGTCACGGATACATTTCTTATTGTTATTAGAAATTCCAAAATGTTGTTCTTTGCTAAAAAAATAATGCATTCTAAAAAGTTAAAAAAAAAAAAAAACAACAACGCAATGATTTGTGACTCAGGTGTCTGTACTGTATGAGTACATGATGAAGGCTGTTCTTGTCTAATAGATTCAAGGTCTTTTCTTCCTGTTTATCCTGATGTGTTTATACTACCCCTGGAGCAATACCACTTCATATGCATGGCTGCATTTTATGCGTGTGTGTAATGTATAAACGAACCAGTGGAGAAAAAAAATCTAAGTTTGGACCAAATGCTGAAATACACAATCCACATATTTGTTCCTGTGGAATATTCTAGTATTTCCCACTGTGAAGAAAACAACATAATCCCGATTTTATATTGGAGCTCAGAGGAGAGCAACTTCTCCAAAATGTTATTTACACTGAAAATCAAAACCTCAAATGGTGCATTTCACTGCAAATAGCATCTAAGTGAACATATTTACCAGACTGACTTTATGTAGATACATAGCAGATGAATAATGGAATGATTCATTAGAAAAAACAAAGCACCAGTTAAAGACATTTTAATTTAGACATTAACATATTTTACTAACTAGACAGTAAAGATTAGACTTTCAGGCAGACGTGGAGACTTAGAGACAAACTATTTCTCTATAATAACACAGCTGTGTGCGTTACACTCAGTGTTCGTTTGTTGCTTTTAAGTCTACTTAGCACTTGATGCCTTTGACTCCTTCATCTACTCCCTCGGGTCATTTTCATAAACAAGACAACGTTCTCAGTCAGGGTGCACGCTTAATTAATGTTTTCAGAAAGTATACCAGCAGGTTGGTCCAGCTGAGAGTTTTGCATAAGGATCGCATGCAAAGCTCTCTTAGTCAGACCTGGGGTTAGTTCAGCTGAATGATTCTGAAACGGCTCAAACAATGTGAATTTTTCATTGATTTTCATTCAGATAAGGCAACAGGGTAACAATTTGATATTAACCATGTCTGCAAGTTCATTTATAGACCTAAAATTACTTTTGTGGTGACTGTTAAATGAATTTTCTCAACATTTAACATTTTTACCATTGATTATAATATTATCCTCTGAATTTTGTATTGGTAATTTTTCTATACTTAATTTACTGATCATGTAAATGTTCATTAAAGCTCAGAATAAATTCAAATGTTATTGTGTCAAAGCAGAGAAAACTGAAAAGATAGGGGTTTTTTTTTCAACAAAATATATTCAATCTTGAACAAACATTAAAGAGGAATGTTTCATGGATCTCCAGGCGGTAATGAAAAATAGTAATGAAAAATGGTAACAGAGGTGCTCTCAGGTGAAGGGACAAAAATGCACAAAAAATACAAAAACCAATGCGCTAAAAACAATAAAAGACATTTTAAAATTATATGAAAGTGCCTTGGTTTTTGTATTTTTTTGTGCAAAATATATTATTAACTGTACATAAACCAATCGTCTCCTCCACTGTCACTTGTCAAAGTTGCAGAAGATGATTTTCCATGTTCACTATAGAGTCTCTGAACATCCATATGGGTCATATGTGACGACCAATAAAAGATGACAAACAACATCTTACATTGATTATTTAAATGGATGGGATTAGTGGTTTATAGTTATTAGACATTTGAGATAAATAGATGGTTCTAGATGTTGGAGCCTACTGAGCTCGTCAGTTAAGCTGTGATGTCATTTACAGTTGGTGACTGGACTGGACTTATGTTCATTCTTCTGCATCTAAATATGTTGCATTCTGCCACTTTCTGTGCAACAGTAAAGACCACAGGAAGCAGATGAAGTGAAAAATAAAGTAAAAGATTTTAAAGGAATGAGGACAAGATTGTGTCTAATGTTTCATAACATTAGCATGATAGCTAACTAATGTCAGTTACCCCTGCAACTGATAACTGAATCTTCATGGACGCCTGATGTGCTGTCCAGCTCAGGGGAGCATAAAGCAGCTACTTTCATTTTGGTCAGCCTCATTTTGTACATGTACTGATATAAACAGATCAAGAAAGAACATAAAGAATTTCTGAGACATCTAACAAGGCTGAGCTAAAACATCATATATCAGTCTGTTTAAACTGTATGCTATATACAGAATATTTTTAATGGTTTGCTCTAGTAATAATTCCACTGAATACCTCTAAAATGTGTCCCTGTGGAACGCAACAACTAATGGAAATTCCTCTACTTTGAAGGTAAATAAATTAATTTAGCCGCTTCTATATCAAAGTAGTTTTGTTTCACCACATGCCTCCTTCCTTTTATTTGTCCTGTCTGAACAAAAAAAAATTGTACATTTGTTAAACATAGATTTTAATTCATATTTCACACTGATGTTATGCGGGATCATTATTTTTCAGAGCACAAATGCACCTGCACAGATGAGTGAATAGTTGTGTATGGCCGGCAGGTCTCGTACTTAAATGATGTTCACTCAGCCTGTTTACATGACCATAAATGTCCAATAACTGGGAGTAAGTGGAGAATTGTAATAATCACATCCAAGGCGTTTACATACACTTCAGAAATGGGATAATCAATAAACAGTGGTTTAAACCACTCCAGTCCATTATCATTATTTCTTTCAGAATACATAATTATTTATGGTGGTAGAGTCAAATTTCTTGATATCTCTCGCTCATGTTTGACTACGTAACTTCCGTTCTCTATGATTTTAATTGCGTTTACACGTGCATGGATGTAAAAGAACAAAATAAATCATATTGACTTATATACATGCAGGAAGGCATCGGAGTATTGGGGACAAATCCAGGTGTGTTAATCTGATTGATCATAATCATCTTACTGCTGTTATCTGATAAAATATATCTGATTATTCTGTTAACATGCTCGCATACATAATCTGACAAATATTGGTGTACATGTAAACTCTTCAAGGTCACTTACATCAGTAAAGTGTGTTCTTTCTGCAATATCACTTCATTCCAATAATAATTACAACGTCAACTTGATTAATACTTACAGCACAACAAGACTGGTGAGGTTTGCAAAGGCGTTGTCTGGTATGCACACGATGCGGTTGAGTGCTAGTGTCAGTGCCTGTAGATTAGCCTGGTGTTTGAGAGAACCAACGGGAACCTCTGTCAGGTTGTTATCGTCCAACCAAAGATGGCGCAGTTGTTGAAGGCCTTCAAAGCTATCCTCTGGAACCGCAGTAATGTGGTTAGCATCCAGGCGACTGCAGATCAGAAGAAACAAGAAAGAGAATATTCATCATCTTAGCATTATGAAAAAAAAAAAAAAATGATTAGGACACAAAATTCTGAAACCTTTATCCCAAAACAATATCATGGATAGCAGATTTCAAGGTTTCCTGAATAAGTCATGTATCATACACCAAGCTAATTATAACTACAGCAGTCTGAACTGATTCCATATATTTGATGACCATATAAACAATGTATTACACATTTAATATATAACCTTCACAATATTTAAGTAATATATTAAATTGTACGTTTCTGTTTTGAGGCTCATATAATTATTTAAAAATAAGGTAACAGCTTGATAATTAAAAGTAGTTACGTTTAGCACATCTAAATTGTTAATGTTGCGTTACAAAATTGTGACCCTACCTTTTGTCACAATTTCCAACATTTTTTTTTTCATTCCCAAGTGATTTATTACCATTTTCTTTTATATATATAATATTATCCTCTGCATTTTTCAGTGAAAATCAGGTATTTTTCGATATTTAATTCAGTGATCATTTAGATATTCATTGAAGCTCAGAGTAACTTGAAATGTTATTGTATCAAAACAAAGGAAACTGGAGAAAAGGGTACTTCATAGGGTAGTTAATACTTCATTAACTAAACTTTAAAACAAGTGTCGACAGCTGCTGTCATTTGTCAAACTCCATGGGATTTATTGGTGAATCAATATCGCAGAAGATGACAGTGTTTCCATGGTAACTATGGAGCCTCTGAACATCCAAATGGATCATATCTGATGACTACGAAAAGATGATAAACTGCATTTTAGCCCTATTATTTACATGTACAGATTAGGAACAGCGATTCTTAAATATTAGATCGGCTGAATGTTAAATCTTTATGGGTCAAGAGACACTGGTATGACAGTTAATTTCCATATTTGTAAAATTAAGTTTATTTTATCACTATTATGAATATACAATCATTCTTTTCACCATCACTGAGCTGTTTTCTCCTGCTATCCTCCCTCCCAGAGTGTCTCACCCTCCCTCAAAATTCCTCAAGTGTCTGGGCTGGAAGAAAAACAGTCTTGATTGACATTTAGCTCTCTAAGGCTTTTTACAAACCAAGTTCTGGCTCTGCCAAAGCATATTACTTCAGCTACAGACCTTAAAACCCTCACAGAGAAAAGACATCTGTTAAAAGGGAGGAAGAGAGAGGGGAAGCAAAGGACAAGGGGAGGGATATAGACGGGTGGTAATGACTGAAGGCTGGATTTTCAGCACGTTTCTCCAGCTGGATGTATCTCTCTATTAGTCGCTGTCAGAGTCAAAAGGCACAAACGGCCACATGTAGGCGTCATCATGAGCTCAATGACACTGACCAGCAGTAGTCTAAAGGACAAATGGACCGACAGTTATGAGTAAACATGGATTATGACCAAAAACAGTTAACAAGTAGAGACAAGAAGAGGAAAACTACAGATGTGTTGTATAAATCTACAACGACACTGAGGTACTGCACTGCAAATAGCGTGACTGAAGCATGTGATATGACTGGAACCACCCTGAGATGACATCAACATCTGAAGTAAATAAGGAAGAATTAAGCAACAGTACGGAAAACAGCTCCCATTGCCCTCCGACAGCGGTACTTAAATCCTAAGTACAGGAGGTGACATCTGCAGTCACTTTATTATTAAGTGAGGGGACTTTTCTTTATTTCTCTAAAAGAATTCACAGCTTCATCTTAAAATATGATGCTAAAATTTCACAACTTCTACTGAAATGTACAAATTCATATTTTTACTCGTTATTTGAGGGGAAAATGATGTATCTGAAACTAATTCACTTTGAAAACATATAACCACCGATAAAGAAATGTGAATAATTTTACACTGAATCAGCAGAGTCCTATCTGACAGATCTGATTGGAACACATGCTGTCATTCCCACTGAGAAAACACCAACCAGCGACCTTGGCCTAAACTCTACTTTCGTCGTCAGACCAACTTTGCATAAATTTGCTTATCAAATATTTAAGCGCTAAAGTTGAGATCTTTCCATATATTTGCAGATAAACCATTTTGCTCAACTTGGATCAGTAGTTTTTGCATTTTCGTTGTTGGTAACTGTCTCGAATGAGGTCGTGAGTTTGGCACAAATACTATAAATTCCACATTGGATAGTAATTTGTGTAAATACACTCCTCTGCTTTTCCAACAGTGCTGATGATGGCAGCGTATCTTTCTCCCATGGAATTCAGAGTAAAATGCCTTTCTCATTAACTGAACCTTTACAAGATAACAGGCTAAGTGGTGAAACTGAGAAACACATTTACAGTGTTACATTACAGTATTTTCTTACATATAAATGTAAGTGGTTGGGCTCGTTTATATAACTGAGGCTTTTTAGGTTTGTAACTGAGGCTCTACATCATTTGCCCTATTAGGCCATGGTTGTGAATTCACAACTGATTCACTCCACATTCATCACAGCAAAATATCTGCTTGGGATTATGACAATAATAATTACAATCTTTGCAGCCGCGGCAGTGAGTGTTTCCTTAATATGCTGGATATGGAACGGAAAAGTCCACTTGAAATTCAACAGCTCTTTAAGCACACAATTCAATGTGCGTGCGTGCGTGTGTGTGTGTGTTGATGACTAACAGGGACTGAAGAGAATGGAGGTTCTTCAGGGATGCACTGGGAACAGTCTTCAGTTGATTATTTTGGAGCATCCTAAAAAGGTAGAAGGGAGGGAGACAGATTTATAAAGAGAGATCAGCGTGCTTTCCTTTTAAAACAATGGTGTTAAACATATGGCCCAGGGCCACAAACAGCCCGCTAAAGGGTCCAGTCCAGGCCGCGGGATGAATATGTGAGATGCAAAAATTACACTGAAGACATATGCAGTCATTTTAGCTCAGAGGACACATTCTGAATAATTCTCAAAATACCATCATAATAAACTACATGTGACTTTTTTTTCTCCTTTGATTTAGTGTAAAAAAGAAAAATTACATATTTTTTTTTACACATCTTATGTGTATATGGTGCAATTGATATGTACCCATTTCTATCGTTTGTCCCTGCAATGACTATTAAACACCGCACATTTGAGAAAATGTTAATAAAGAGATCTTGAATTTAAAAAAAAGAAAAATTACATTAAAATATTTGTATATTGTATGAATATATATAATATATCCTTTCACAAAAAATGTGAATAACCCAAACTCAACCTCAACTTAAACAAATTTCAACCTGTTACTAAATGTTTTGTGTATTTGTACATCCACTGTGGTCTGTACGTTGTAATAAATGTGTGTAAATGATAACATTTCTGTTTGTACATGGTTATTCATGTGCTCCACATTTTTTAAAAGGATAGTTTGTAGAGGTAAATATTTTAATAATATCATTTTACTTTTTCACTCTAAAACAAAACACACAGAGAAAAGTTTGGAGTTGACATTATCTGTATATAATTATGTTGTTATTTTACTGTTCCAGCCCACTTCAGATCATGTTGGGTTGAACGTGGCTCCTGAACTAAAATACATTTTGATGTAAAACACTAAATCTTCTGTAAATTCAGCTCGGTTTCTTTGTAAATAAATCATGTTCACACAAACACAACCAACATCTGAACTTACATCAACAGTTATCTAAGCTAATGAGTAAATGAGACTTGAATGTTTGACAAATTCTAACGAAGTTTCTGTGAAAAACATGCAGAACAGTTGTTTTAACAATTTATTTGTTTAAAACAATTACTTAATCGTGTAATGATTGACATTTCTTTGAGCTACATGTGTTCAAAGTCCTCGTATTCGTTTCAGTACTGTACTTAGAAGTTAAGCTGTGAATGACACACTTTGACACAAATATATAATGCCGCCCTCTGTGCTTGTATTTTTCTAAAAAGACCTCGGCTGTAGGTCAACAGGACTCTGAACTGTTAGCACAGTGCAGAATCAACAGGCCTGTGTGTCATTCAGTGTGTTGATTTTGTGCAAGCATATGAGGGTGTGCTGCTGCTCTATGCATAACTAATTTTTACACCAGACTTGAGTGCAGCATTCTGCATCACATCAGCAGACACTGGTGGAGCAAGCATGGGAAACTGCAATTAGTCCTTTCGTAGTGGGTGTAAATTGACTGAATATGATTTGTTTGGCAATATATGTGAGGGCACTGCAGTATTACCACAAACAGCAGTATTTACACTCTTGTTCGATGTGTGGAACACTTCACAGTCACAGACATAAACATGTTTGTTTGTGCGTGTTGACGGTTGAGGAGGGTGTGCGCTTACAGGACTTTGAGCTGATGTAGTCCAGACAGGGCTTCAGGGTGGATGAATGACAGGTCGTTCCCCGCAAGTCGTCTGGGAGACAGAGAGAATCACATTTATTACACATATAAATGTTTAAAAAGTAACAGGAGACTGCAGTGTTGCATAAGCAAAGTGCACCATCAACATACAGGAGTGAATTTTATTCAGGAATTAAAAAAAAAAAAAATCAGGTGTTGAGTGTTTTTTTTTTTTTAAATAAACATCCTGCACCACACGATTAAGTTCCAACTATCAGGCTGAACATGGGGCCTGGGGTGTCAAAGACATGTGTGTGTGCCAAGGCCTGTTGTCACTTCGTCTGTCACCTACAAGAGATTAGAAATGACTCTGGTTATCCCTCCTCCTATCCCTCTCTGACCTTCTCAACCATCACTGCTCCCTTTAGGGGGATGAAAAGACGAGATCACATCTCTGAAGCAGATATGAGCAAAATATGAATATAAACATATGGTTCCATTTACAGGCCTTACGTTGTGGGGTTTTTTTTATGCAACTTTAGTAAGCTCATGAAATATTTCAGGGTAAGGGTACACCTCCCTTTCCTGCTGGGAACAGGAAGTGTATAGGAAATAGGGGTGTAAATAAGCATGGGACGGGCTGACTAGAGCACATGGCCCAAGTATATTATCTGGGCTGAGAGATTAGCAACAGATTTATCACTCTGCAACTTGAGTCAGGCCAGGCTGAATTCCCTGCAACAAGAGCTGTTGGGTGTGAGCCTGAGAATCAAGGCTGACTGCGTTAGAAGGCCAGATGCCCTTCATGTGCACTTAGACCTGATCTTTTGTTAGCACAGGTACGTCATAAAATTAGCCAAACTGCATAGCGAGGCTTCTGGGTAGGAAATGTATGCACTGAGAGAAGAAATAACTACAGTGTGCACAAAGTCACATATCTGATAAGATTTAGATGGTTTATAGTTAAAGGTGTTATTCACAAGTACCCAGGTTATTTTTCCAAACCCTAATTGTGTAGGAAAGGGAGGCAGTTACTTTAAGAGAGTGTTGCATCATGGGATATTTGTCCTACTGTTGTTGAGGTAGTGTTCTAGAAAGCATGCATTTTAATTTAACTTTTAGTATGTGCAGCAAAGGAGTACATACTGTTGCATATGTAAACAATTACGATGTACTACCATAACATTGTACACTGAACTTTGATCTTTTTACCGCCATGTATTGGAGTGGATTGTGGGTAGGAACGGCCAGAAAAGCATGGTGGCGTTGATACGACAAAATGTGCCTGGACATAGAAGGAAATCCTGACAGTTTTGAAAGACTGTATGTAACACTACAACTGTAGTATTGTAGTTTAGTACCACCAGTGTGTGAATGTGAGATTAAATGAATAATAGATCAATAACGTAAAGCCTTGGGTGCCATGAAATGCACTACAGAAATCCAAACCATTATTATTATTATTATTATTATTATTATTATTATTATTATCATCATAATTGTAACACTAATTTGGGTGCAACGGTACACACACACCCCTCATGGTTCATTTCGAGCATGTACTGTATGGCTATTTTGTCATTTTCAAATGACATTTCTGTACAACTTGTGTTTACATTAGAGCTTTGCAAGGCAACCGACTTATGGAATTCTACCGTCATTGGTTGGAGCCTGATGCAGCAGTACTGGTTCAAGCCAGATACGGTGGAAACAGCTTGGGCTGGGTGCAGAGCACAGCCCTTCTACTTCCGACTACCTTTCTCACTATTAACATTAGTATCCAAATTAGTAAATCCACCTCTGTCATCACCATGTTTGTTATTAATGATTTTCTTCTTCTTCTCAAAAAATTTTACTCTTCTTCATAGTATCCGGCCAGTATAATAATTAAGAGCAGCGCCCTCTGGTGGATTGATTGAGAAACACTCATTCCAAAATACATGACACAGGGAAGTATTAAGGCATGATGACATTCAAAACGTACATAGATATTTCCGTACGTAAAGCAAATATAAATGAGTCTTAAGGCTCTCCATCAGCTCCCGGTTATGTTTCGACACACAGCTGGGCTCCAGCCGGCCTCTGTGTCTGAGCTGAACTGTGTACGATGAGTCAAGAACCCATGGATATCCTGTACCGTTACATCCCTACTCAATTATATATTGAAGAATAGATTACATTTTTGCCTTTGCCATGCTGGCTCTATGGAGCCAAAGCTGGGGACCTGGGAGTTAAAGCTTAAAACTAGCAGCTTATAAAGATGGTAAAATGGTACATTTCATCAAGTATGGACCATAAGTAAAGAAAATGATTCCTATAAAATAGTACTGACTTAATACAGTCAGTCTGTTTTCTGTCTTTGGTCCTTGAGTGGATCCCACAGTAGGCTACCACATATCTGCCTGTCTGTATAAACTGCCCCTCACGCCTCATTCACACCAAAAAGCCAAGCGTACGCATCACGCACGCGTTTTTGTCAGATCTCATCTGGAAAAGTTTCAAATGCATGGAAACAGATGAGTCCTTTCACACTGACCGCGCAAGTTCCGTGCGGCTTCTGCGCGGAGTCCGCTCGAAATCGGTTGAGATCTGGAAAATAGAACTCGAGTCTATTTTTCCATGCGGAACTTCATTGAAAGCAATGCATAGACACTTTTTGAGGGGTTTACCATTGAGATGAACGCTATAAATACGCATTTCATGTCCACTACGTTATCTGTATACATTTAGAACGTCTGTATGTCCACAGAAGATGCATAACATATGTCACGACTGAACACAACACCCAAGTGCACAGA
>JAPSES010000001.1:8352736-8364388 GCA_029822895.1 Maxillicosta whitleyi
CACCTATACGGCGTGTTGTTTTAGCGCTAACTCAAACAGCCAGGTGCATTTCATAAAGCCAAGCCCTCGTGTCAATATTGTACAGTGCAAATACATCATTAGCAAAAAAAAAAAAAAAAAAAGGAGGCATGTACTCACAGTTCTTCAAGATATGGGAAGTTCTTGAATATGTATGCTGGAAGCTCGGTGATATTGTTCATGCTCAGGTCACTGTGGAAACAGACAATCAGTGAGAAATTACCATTTTCAGGATTTCATGACATCACACTAGCACTTTTTTTGTTTGTAATTCTGGTTTGCTGAAAAGGTTTACACGTATCTGTTCTGTAAGGATTTAATATTGTTACACTAACTACTGTAAAGCTTCAAATAACAGATTACAAACCGGTCTTTTTCTTCTGATTGTAAATTAAGTTTGGAACAGTTCAAGGATTACGACACCCAGTTCTAGATGAATCATTAAATGTATGTAACACTAGGGCAGTTGTGTCACTGATTCTTTATGGCAGGTTTTTCTAATGGCATTTGACTGTGCCTGCATGACTGTATCCTCAAAAAAAAAACAACAAAAAGTTAAAAAGCCCTTCTCTTTAGCCCCGGGGATCTTCATTTTTCAAACCAACTTCAAGTAAAGATAGGCATGTAGCAACATGAAAAATATGCACACAGGACTTGATTTGTTTCCCTACCAAAAGCTAATATGAGTCTGAGTTTACATATACTGGCAAACTTCAAACTTGCATTTCCTACATTTTAAGTGCATCGTTTTCATTTTCATGGACAAAGTAAAGGGCGTTACTGTAAAAAAGGCAACAAAAGGCTTTTTAGGTCTTCTGAGGAGATCTGCACAGCGACAGAAAACTTGACTCTGCATTGCTAATCTTGATTAGGAATCTACTAACATGCTTCAAAGAAGGTCCCACAGGCACTACACGAAAGAGATGGCACATATAAAGACTGAAAAAACATCCGGGATTCACCAATGAAGCGCCTGCCCTGCACCCCTTATCCCTTTTCACTCTCCAACTGGCCATCTTGAATTTCACTGCCAGATCTCCCTAGGACCTTGTGTGTGGGCCCCTGAATCCTGCAAGGATCATATTGCCCTTCCTCTGCACTCCCCACTACACACACACAGAGGCCTTAAAAGGCGGGCCCTGACAGAGCCCTCATCATCCCAGCGACCTGTGTCCCATCTCCACTTACCTGGTGATCCAATTACCATATAGACTGTGCAGATAAACAACACTTTCATCAACATCCACCCATTTCCTTATCGTTTTTCCAACCTCTACAACATCTCTGGTGGTGTTCTGCAACCACTGCTGCAGATCTGCCACCATTGGTGTTCAGAACGATACATCCCTAACCACATTTTAAAACCTCGGCCTAAATCTTCTACAGGCTGTTGACTGGTTGGAACCACATGCAGGGCTGGGGAGCAGGGAAGGCCTGCATGACTCTATCACACTTCCTCCCTCCCTCTGTTTCTGGCTGCTTTACTCATTACGGTCCTGGCCTGTCCCTGCTAAGATAGATTGAAGAGGACACTAAAAATGCAGCTGTGATAAATAGTGACATGCCTAAATGCTTCTACAAGGTATCAGTAAATTTCTAATCCATATGCCAGTTGGCTTCATCTTTGCAGAGGGGAGAAAGAGAAAAGTAGCAACTTTGTGAGAAGAAAACATGGCTGAAAAGGTGAAGTATAAACATATTCTAATGTCAAACTCTAAACATTTTACAACTATGACCTGAATTTCTCAGATAACAAGAGGTACCATGATGTCCTGATCTTAAACCTCAATTTGGCATATGATCGTGTCCTTAACAGTACTGTAGTAGTATTTTCCAGAGAGTGTGCATCAGCGTATTATCACAAAGACCTTTATAAGTTTGTAGCAATACTGTTGTTGGCAGACATCCCTAGGCTACCTAGTTTATTTCACCATTTTATAGCAATATTTTAGTATCTGTCTCCCCCAAAGCTTTTGGATGTTAATTTTTTTTTTTTTTTTACTTAACTTGCAGAGTTTGTGTAATGTGTTGTTTTGCTGCAATTGAAGAAACGATGCTACTATTGCTTATTGCATCTAATACTGTATTTTCTGTATTCTGCAAAAATACACACCACATATACACACAAACCACAAGCCTAGTTTTAACAAAACAAAACAAAAGAATACAGTGGACAGTAAAACTTGTATATTGACTTTATATATCTGAAGCCGTTTATTCTTACACATGTAATAACTTCTGTTTAGGTCTTTTGCACCTGTGATATTTTTGAACTTTATGTAAAAAATAAACCAAACAGGAATCTTAGGAAGAGTCAATAAAAAGTATTTTGTCCTAAAGATTATCTTCAAAATACATAAAACAAAGACATACATGAATATAAAATATAGTAAGTCATAAAATAAACTATTTACACCAGTTTTCTGCATTAACCTGCACTGTTGGTCTAAACTTATCTCAATTTGATTGAAGTACAACATCTGACACTGAACCACCTGATGAAAGTAGATTCTAGGAAAATTATACAAAACATTTTTTTAGATTACCGTACACGTCGTCATTTACCAAAATAACAGACTCTGCCTAAAGTGTAAAAACACCAAAACCAAATGACCACACAGAATGAACACGGTATTAAACAAAAGATCCAAGAGTAGTTAAAATGAAATCAATCAGCTAGACTTTAAAGCCCAGAGGAAAAGCCTGGGTGCAAGTGGAGCATCTGACAGCATCACAGGATATTTTAACCTTTAAAGAATGCCCATAAAAACATAAACAATGCATTAATTTAGAATATCAAATATACGTGAAATCAATTTGTCGAGGTTTTGTGTTGATAAAAAAAAAAAAAGCCTACTTCTTCAATCATCATGAGACTGGGTGAAGAACTACGGTCTCATACACACCACTCATATTCAATTTACATTTAAGATGGATTGATATATTTTATTTATCCCACCCTGGGGAAATTTTCAGTTACAGCAGCGATGTGGCAGTAAAGTGCAGTATAAAGATTCTATATAACCATATAACCATTAAGTAACCAACTGTCTAACGCCAACATTGGGTTTGTTGGTTTAGTGAAGTTCTGATAACCACACATATGCTTTTCTCAACCTGTATTATGATCCAATCTGGATATATGTGAAGGATGTTCTTCTATAAACCAAAGGGGAAGTATTTAGTGTGACCCCCCCCCCCCTTTTTTGTTCAGACAATATGCAATTTATTGCATTCATTTTCTGACATGTGATACTTAGTTTCACTAAACACTAAATACTGACTTTAACCCATTTATTTCAGTTTTTGTGTGTCATTTAAGGCTGTGCACATATTTCTTAAATGTTCTTGTTGTATCTGAAGAAAAGAGAATGAGAAATAAATATGTATGCTCATTCCAACACTGAAAAAACACAGGCAAAGATGGCCTCAGACTTCTTCAGAGTACTGTAGATCAGTGTTTTCCAAACAGTGTGCTGTGAGAAGTCATCAGGTGTGCCGTGGAAAATGATCCAGTTTCACCTGATTGGTTCTGTAAGCCCACAGTGTGATACAGATCCAACTGCACACACCAATGATCCAGTCAGTAACAACAGTCTGCTGCTTCTGTTTAATAATAAAAATAAAAGTGAACTGGTTCTGATGTGGTGGTTCTGTTGATAAAGCCCCCTCAGTACTGATGCATAGATTAATGAGTTACCCACAAGCTCCTGGTATCGGCTTGAGGCAGGAGGGATATGCATCCCATAATATACAACAATATACAACAGGGCTCAGTCTGAGGGGTCGCTAGTGCACCCCTCTGAGCTTTCTTGTTCCAATTCAATAAATATAGTTTTTGTGACATTTTTGCTTGGTGGTGTGCCTTGTGATTTTTCTGATGTCAAATATGTGCTGTGGCGCAAAAAACACTGTTGTAGATTACCAGCTGTTTCTGTAGCAACTGTTCGACAATAACTCTCTTCAACCTTATAGTAGAGTATAAACTACAGTTTCTCTTAAAGGTGGGGTGGGAGATGTTTGCCTGGAGCATTTTCTGTTATTTTGCTTAAAACCCCCTTCACATCCTAATTACAGCCAATGAATTTAATGCTCTAACAGAAAAATAAAACAAAAATATAGTCACCTGTGAAACAGACAGGACTGAAAAAACACCAACCGATCATTTTAATCGGCCCATCGAAATGATTGAATGGTGATATGTCTATCAAACTCAACTATCATTTGTCCCCCCATGCCTTCTCAGAGGCTTGGAGAACTTGTACAGGAAACAAAGCCAGAACCAGAACTTGGCTAGCTATATTAGGATGTTCACAGGCAAATGGTTTTGTCACCAACATAAATCACTAGGTAATGTAACGTTAACCAACTAGGTATGATTTGGGGCTGTTCTGTAAGACCGGGGGTGTTGGAGGAGACTGAATGAGGTACACATGGTTCCACAAGCCAGGGCCAGAGCCAGAACCTGGCGAATTGTTCAGCGCTCGTGAACTCTTAGGAAAAGCATTGCGTGTGCCAACAATCTGGAGGCATGGCTTCAGGGTGATGTCTGAAGAAAGATGTTTGGACTTATGTTTTCAAAGTGTAGCTTGCTTAAACAGTTTTTTTCCAAAATCTCCTACCCCACCTTTAATTGAGCAGTAGAATATATTTAACACTTTTAACACTTATACTGGTACACTGGTAATAACACTTTTGGTTGTTAAAGGTTGTTATGCACTTTACCTCTACAATTACAAGCCACATTACCTGTAAGTTTTGATACAAAGTGGACAAAGATGTCATATTATATGCAACTGCACAGTATAACTCTGTCAGTATTATAATCATATTTCAATACAATGAACTACTGTAAATGATTATAAAGACTTAACTCTAACACTTAATGAATGCTCCTTAATGGTTTAGATATTATAACGCCTGCTTTAATCAGTTTAACACATGGCTAGTTTAACAGGTACCACGGTGGAAAGCAGAGGTACAGTTGCTATGGTTACCTGCAGGTTAATAAAGCTTGGCTATACAATGACAACTCAAGACAACTTTCACATTTCAGTTTTCTTGTTCTCTATTAGCTCTGGTTCTGAGGTCACCCCTCAGGTCAGTTTCTCCAGTTGAACACCTAGTTTACATTCTATTTTCTAGATCTAGCTCTTATGCTGCTCAAATGATCTATAATACAAATCTAAAGGCATTTCAATTACAGATATTTTTTTACCAGTTTATTACATATTAACTGCTATGCAACTGCTGTCTTCAGAGGCAACAGTGAGATTTTAGTTTCAAAAGTGTTATTCTTGCTGCATTAAAATGTATATGCATGTAAATCAATCTGCAGAGCGCAGCAGCCTTGCAGCTGAGTAAATTCACTCTAGACACTGATGAGTACTGCAGTTGTGTTGATTTGACTCCCCTGTGCTGACAAAGTGTTACAGAACTTCTCTAAAACTTTTGTCACAGTGGTCATATTTCAACACTGAGTCTCTACACATCCATATTCATCACTTTCTGTCTGCATCCGTCAGATTTCATTCATGTACACAAGACAAGAATAAATGTGTCATCCCCTCATAAGTAATAACAATTCATCCATTTAACCAGTGGTGCATTGCATGACCATTTCCTCAAAAACATCTGGTTAAGGATGGAGTATGTGTGTGTATGTGTGTACAAAGTACAAACTGTGTAATGTGCACAAGGCCAATCAGTGAAAGATGGAGAAATAAAGCAGTGATAGTCATTACTACCTGCATTTGCCAAAATGTAACCAGACATGTAGATCTGTAGAGGGGTTTGTTTAACAGTGATGTATTTTACAGAGTTAATGAACAACTAGGAAATGTACACACTATTTATTCATCAGCAGCGCTTTAAGCATTTCCTCACAGAACCAAGTGGACACATTAAGTGTAAATAATCTTTAGTTGCAGGAAAAAAATATTTCTTATACATTACAAACAAATGTACAGGTGTTGGGACTGTAAATCTTAAAAGCTTAATATCACAAACCTTGGTATCACTGTCTGTGAAGAATATAGGTAATATATGTTTATATCAACAACCCAAAACGTAATGTTTCTAGTAAACTGATCTTGGGTTAAGAGTAAAGTTGAAATATTTAACAGAAAAATGATAGAGCAGAAATACAAAACAACAGCTGGAAACAATTGGGGTGTGTATTGAAGAATGTGGCGATATGATACAAATCACAATACTAGGATCATGATATCATATATCATGATACTGTTAAAAAGGCAATTTTTTGGTTGTTCCTCTTTTAAAAATAATTTTCTTGAAGAATTGAATTACAAAGAAATATGCAAAAATACTAAACACATTTTTACTAGCTCACAATAGGATCTAATGTGTTAAAACTTAAATTATATTTTACAGACATTACAGTTTAAGATCCTGCTCAAATGTTCATATTCTATTAGTTCATAAAAAAACATCATGAGACTATTTTTGTTCAGTCCCAACAGAGGAACTAACATCTGTCTCTCTGACAGTAAAAAGTGCTTTTAGGAAGCTTCAAATAACCACTATTTAATAAAAGAGTGTTAAAAAATAATAAATAAAACATAAGCAATAAAAACAAAAACAAAATGAAGTTCTGGTATTTCTGCAGTTGGAATAAATATCTAAAAATATCAATACAGTACTTTTTAATAGTATTGTGAAATTAAATATCACACTATCTTGCAAATCCGATATTTTTAAACACCCCTAGAAACAATGCAAGTGAAAGAACTCTGTTTGATTTTATGGCGTTTTTCCCACTACATGGTACTGGCTCTACTCTACATGACTCTTTTGCTTTTCCATTACGAAAAAGGACCCTGGAACCTGGGACCCGATGCTACTTTTTTAGTACCACCTCAGTCGAGGATCCAAAACCCTGGAGCAGATACCAAAACATGAAGTCATGACACTGCAGACACTGATTGGTCAGACTGTTTTCTCTGTGACCCGCCATATCAGAGTACATTTGACCCCAATGTCCACTTAATTTTAGTAATGTGAACAATCCATACACGACTATTGTCCTGCTGAGGAGATAGTCCTGGGTACGGATTGCATGGACTTCAGTACTGAACGTTGCGCTGTGACAGCAATCCAGACACAAGACCGGAACTGACCTAATCACCACAAGACCATAAACGACGCTCCCGAAGTCTCCTGAAAAAGCCTCAGATCTGTGCAGCATGGGCTCGCCTTATGGACCGAACCACTCAGTGATATATGAGGGACAATGAAGGTCACTCTTCTTCTCTTTGCCTCAAACAGGCTAACAGAAAAGTATTGCTTGTGAACAGAACAGTATCTCGGTTGATGACGTAAGGGTTTGTCACTTCCACATTTGCTGGATAGCTATAGAATTCCCTCCACACCACCACCAACTGATTTGGCGCTGTAACACCCACTCATTCTTGGGCATTGGCTGTGGTGCGTACTTGTTAATGCAACATCTGCGGGAAAAGCGTGAAGATATCCAGGTACAGCACGGATCCAGATACCCAGTCTGAAAACACCTTAACATTATTGTAGACCCAAGTCATTTATATGAACATATCTGAGGTAATGGATACACATTTTGTCCAAGTCTTTGTCAAAACCAATGATTATCTAAAACAAACCATTTAATTCACAAACATTAGCACGTCTTCCACACAGTGAGGTTGGTGTAATGTCTGCAGAAAGTTGGTGTAAATTTCACACAAACTCAGATCAAACACCTGAATCTTCAGCCAAACATTGGGTAGGTCATATAGGTACCGACATTATCTCAGACGTTTAAATAAAAGTCAACTGACACAAAAGCAATCGCAATATCAACTACCACTGCTTTGACAATAACAGCTATGCATGACTGAAGTGACCCATGTGTTGTTTCATTACAAACTGGATAACACTTCAATTGGACGTTCCGTGTCTAAATATTGACAACATAAATTAATTTTAATCACTGAACAACAGACTCAAAGTAATTCAACAGAAAATGTGATGAGAACTAAACGAACAGTACAAACTTGTATTGGTGGATATTCTCCCTCCGTGTCCAAAGAAAATTCTCATATTTGCCATCAGCTGATACTATTCCTCAACCCGATAATTCAGTTTATCTCTACCTAGATTTATTTAAAAATAAAGGTATGCTAATAGCGCTAAAGGAGATTAAGAGATAATGTGGAATCTATGTCAGAGCAACAATTACTTCAAATGCACACAGCCTCTTCCTCAGTTTGAAGACCCACTTATCCTTTAGAGTGCTGCGTCTATCCACTGACTGAAGTAAACTAAACTTTTCAACCTACAAGGACAAACTGGATTCAGGAGCAAAACATTGAATGCATTTATTTGGGATTTAAATTGGCACAAAATCATCAGCGAATAGGTCTTAAAACTGGAGTGCAAATGTGGTGTAACTTGCAGAGGTAACTTATTATCTGGTGCTGTGTATTCTTTGTGGATTTTGGGCCTAAGTGGAGAACAGACCTGTGGAGTCAAGAGAAAGGGGGGAGAAAGCTTAAATATTCTCCCATCCACAAGTCATCCTGTTTGGGAGCAGGAACTACTGACTGGCTCCTTTCACCTCTACTGACCAAGAACAAAAGTATCATTCAGTTAAAAATGGACTGAGAGCACCAATGGTGAAGCTGAGAGCTCCACCAACAGAGTGCAAGACCCCTGACTCCTTTTTCACCACACTCAACCTTATTAATGCTACAAACTGAGATAAGATTTGAGCTCCCCATTGTACGATTATATGTACACAGGTTTATACAGATACTATACATGCAGAGAAGACCTGTGCAGAGATTCAGAGGCAGGTAAACTTCATACCTACAAAAGGAGTGTTTGCTTTGTTACTGGCTGCGGGGCCTCTTCCTTTCTCTCATCTGCTTTTCTGTGACAGGGCTGTTTCCATTACAGATGCCAAAAGGCAAGCTCCTGTGGGCTGTAGGTAAGAGTCCACTCCAACAATGTCATCTGATTTATTGTAAAATGTCAGGTCTTCCATTACTGAAAGTCCTCTCTCAAGTAAAAGTAAATCAACACATGAATAATGGAACAAATGTAGAATAAATAGCTGTCCATTTCTGCTACAGTGTGTTTGTTTACACACCTTGCATAACTATACTGGTCCAGCACCAAAATAAAATCACGTCAATTCCTAATGCATGATTAATACAAACACTCTATAAAAAATCTCAGCTGAAATTGTGACAAATAATCAGATAAGATAAAGTGTTTATACATTTAACATCAGTGGACCTGAGAGAAGGAGCTCTTGCAGCTGCAATATGTCTCTCTAATCCATCATGATCCCTAACCCCAGTGCTCCACATACAAAAGACAGAGGGAGTGGGAGAGGACAACTAAAGTTCAAGAGACCAGAGGAACAAATGAGAGTAAGACCCAACCTTTCACATACTATAAAGCATTTGAAGGGGGACTATATGGGCAGTTTGCTGCTTAAAACTTGCCAGAGAACATTTACATAACTATGTGCAGAGCAGACAGCGAGACGAAAAGATAGCACAATCTTAAAAAAAAACAAAAAAAAAAACATATTGTTTTCCAGGCAGCCTAGAAAGAGTGGCAGCAGGGGCTATGATATCACTTTGTAAAAACATTGTTTCATGTTGTTATTGAAAGTCACAGTCCCCGTAATAAATCAGAGGGTTTTTTTTCCTTGAGATGAAAAAAAAAAATAAGACGACTGTGAGCAGTTGGCCAAGTGTGGCATGTCTTAACAGACTGGTATATGAATCTACTTCCTCTGTTTACTTTACCTAACACTTTTTGAACAATAGAGATTCCAAATGACACAATATTGGTGAGATTGGGGTTTAAAAAGTGACAGGACACCACAAAAGTGAAGTTTAAGCAATATGGTGCAAAATAGCCTATACATTTTCTTATCTAAAAAACACATTCTCAACAGAACTTCAATAAGTCACTGTTTCTTTTATTTGTTTTGTGATAGTGCACAGTAATTAGCAAAAGGCACAATACATTTCTGTTATTTATAGCTCTGACTGAGGTGGTTGCTATAGTTTATGATTAACCTAGAGGTTGTGAAACAAACTGAGAATTTTCTTCGTGGGGCAATCATCAACCGGGTCTGCACTATCCTATGGTGCCAATGTTCTTGGCTTTTTATAAAAATGCATGGGTGTCAAGCAGCAGTATATGAAGTCATACAAGTGATGAAACCGTATCATAATAATCACTAGAAACAATCATTTGCTCTAAAACAAAAAAAAGTGATAAATGGTGCAACAGCATAAACAATTTTGATAAGACAATACAATATGTTGAAGTTGTAGCTGCTTCAGATATCCCAGAAATGACAAATGTGGACCTTTTTGTGCTTTCAATGAGAGAAAACAAGACATTTAGCTTCAGAGCAGCGTTGAAAACTTGTTGCATGCTTTTCCAAAACAATGTTATCTGATACTTAGCAGTTTCTTCTTTGCTGCAGATGACCTAAATGTTTATACTGGATTCAAAGTGAGTATTTTGAATAACTATGCATAGTTAAACCCCTTGGGCTAACTGACCCTAACATCTGCATTACTGAGCCATTTGTGCAAAGTTCATCCAATGCATCATTCGCTTGCATGTACATCCTCATCCCAACACACGGGCCCTTTGACGTGGGGGTCATCCACACGTGTTTTGGGGCTTGTAAGTACTTACAGGTAGTAGGTGAAGGCGCTGAGCCCGGTCGGGACGGTGGTCAGTCCCCTGGCGGAGCAGTCTGCACCCCCATCCTCATCGCAGCTGCATGAGGGTGAGCAAACGGCCGGAGTCGCCTGCCCTTGACCGGTGGCACCAGGACGAAGGAAACAGCACAAACACATCCAGAACAGATCCACACGCATTTTCCCCCCACGGTAGTTCAGGTGAAAGCAGAAAAAGGGCGCCTTTGTGTGCGGTTTGAGCTATTCAGGACGTCGACTTCGGCAGATGAAGCCCGACCGACGCCTCGCAAAACAACATAAAAAAACACCTCATATGTTCACGTCCGCGAGCCCCGAATACACGTCCACGTTTCCGCCGCCGTTAAAACACAAACACCGCCTTCGAAGACGAGGGGTTTACCTTCCTCTGAAACATTTCTCAAGCCCCTGTGTCGTATTAACCCAGTCCGTGGAAAGAAAGTACCAGCGCAGGCGACAGGAGCATTAGCCTACCTTGCGGCTTTTTTGCGTTTTCCCCATCAAATACGAGCTAAAAACGTGTCAAAGCGTCGCGAGGAGAGGCTATTTCGCCGTCCTACAGGAGAACACCGTCAGCTTTCAGCCATTCTTCACGTTCCCCTCCTTCGCTCCTGACATCAACAGCGTGTTGGTAGCTCTGCAGACACCCTACCGGACAACCTGCAGCACTGGGCCCGGCCTGTGCAACACTCAAACCTGCACCACAACCACACACACACACACACACGTACACATACAGCCACGGCACGCGCTAACACTGCAAACCACGCAAAGAAAAGTGCGCTCGAGCAACAATGTGCACTTCTGCGTCAGCGCAAAGAAGACTTTCCTGTTTTCACGTGTGGGTTTGTGAGGAAGTTTTGGACACATGGAGTGAAGTCTGACACACACACACACACACACA
>JAPSES010000001.1:8421260-8434651 GCA_029822895.1 Maxillicosta whitleyi
TAATTGGATCACGCCTATGTTCACATAAAACTTGTTCTGTACTAAATCCACACACTTGTGGATTTTATAATTAAATACCATACTGAACAAACTTTTAGAATGAACTATTAATATCCACGTGGGAGCTACCCGTGAGTTTGTCTACTTCCATATCTGACTTTTGTAAAATGGCGGGTCACAGAGAAAACTCTCTGACCAATCAGTGGTCTGCAGTGGTTCTACGTCATGGTTTAGTATCGCTTGGAACCACAGCAGAGGTGGTATAAAAAAGTAGTACCAGGTACCAGATTCCAGGTCCTTTTACATAATGGAAACACAGAAGAGCCGAGTCGAGTAGAACCGGTAACATGTAGTGGAAACGTGGCATTATTCTCCAAACCCACATGCTAATTTCTGTATGTGCTCTGTTTCACCAAAACTGGATGTGAGGACATGACATGACGAAACTGTCAAGAATTTAGTTTCTGTTTTAGGGTTAAAAAGATATTTCTGCAAATATGTCGTGCTAATACATGAGATGAAAATTTAAAGGTGTCCAAAAACATTTTTTTCCATGGCTGTATTAGTACATTTTTAAAGTCAGCTTTATTCTACGTGTAATAACAGTACGTTGAAAAATAGTCAGTCTTCAAAAATGTTCATGTGTTCAATATGAAATTACGGGACATAAAAAGATTTCATCAAGTATTCTAGTCAATGACAAGAAATATGATGAAGGAGACAGAAACTCAAGCAAAGCATGAGGAGACTAAGGAGAGTGGAAGGTCACTTTAGAGTATTCAGTAAATATTGTGGGTCAATTCTTCAGGTCAGGCCTCAGTAGTCTGTCCTTACCTCTCTTTAAAGACTGCCATTATAACAGACCACCTAGGTGTCTTCATGTTTTCATCACAATAAAAGTTGTCCTCCCCCTGTTTGCGTGGGTTCTCTCCAGGTACTCCAGCCTCCTCCCACCGTCCACAGACATGTACTGATAGGTTCAATGGTTAACCTAAATTAGGGCTGCACGATAATGGCAAAACTTGCGATATGTGATATGGATGTACAGCATTGTGCTAACAATAATATTGTGATATTTCTCGTTCACCTAAAGAAATACCAAATTCATCTAAGAAAAGTGTTCCTTAACAATGTTAAAATGAAGCAATTGTTTGTATGCTGATTGAATTTAAGACAAAATACTGGACTGCAACCATAGACCTTCAGACACAAACAGTCAAATATTTTACCATTTTATTCACATATAACGACATGTAAATGAAATGTATATATTTCATAGTAACAAAAGTGCCAGACTACCATCATGTAAGAGCTTTAACAAAACAATATCCCATTGCTTGTCATGTTTGGTAAATACAGGATATAAAAATAAAATCTTTAAATATAATAGTTCAGGCCTTGCCCAAAGTTGTGTTCTGAAAATATTGACATCTTTTCAACATTAATAACCTGTAAACTTACATTCAACAAGCAGCAGTAGCATTATTTCAGTTTTTTTTAATTTTTTTTACTACAAAACCTAGCATGTTAGAGTGATAGAGAAATCCCTCTGGTACCCCATGGTGCGTAGAATACAGAGTAAATAAAAATACAATAACATAAATTATTGCACGTCTTTGCAATATGAATATTGCACACTCCATTATCACGATAACAATATTTTTGCAATATATTGTGCAGCCCTAATGTAAATTCCCTATGGCTGTGAATGTGAGACTGATTGCTTGTTCATCTCTATAGTTAAGCTATAGCTCTATAGCCAAAAAAAAAAAAAAAAAGGTGAGATGGTGTTCCCACCTTTTTTTTTTTAACACCACTGACTGATTTCCATAGCTAAGCCAATGGAGTAACAGAGGTGGCACAGGCTGGACTTTTGCACAGAGGACCTGCATTCTGGAATCAAAGGGGCGGTGACACAGTGCAGTGTTTAGTGTGATATATATATGGTGCTCAACAAATTTATTAGATCACCTGTCATGAAAACAAGAAAACATAAGTAACTTAACAATAAATTAACAATTTCATTGTTATGCATTAAAAAAAAATGACCCATTGGAAAAACAAAACAGTCCTTGTTGATAAATAATAACCAAAAATGTCAATATTTTGTGTGACCACCTTTGGTGCAGATAACAGTTTACATTCTTGCTTCCATTGTTTTCATGTAGTTTTACACAGGAATGAAAGATAATAACTGGAATTGTGCAACTTCATAAAAAAAAAAAAAAAATCAAGTCCATTCCATTTGCATTTGTACAAAACATTAAACTGGAAAATGTATGGATAGCAACAATAGTTATATTCTACCATTAAAGATATGTTTTGTTTTTTTTTTATTTATTTTTTTAAAAAAAGGATCTTGTATATACTGGTGGATTAACCATTATAGAAACATAAATAGATATTTTGGTAAAAACATAAATACTGTTAAATTATGTCAGCAGTGGAAAACACCTTATATTGGGTGGTGGTCTAATAAGTTTGTTAAGCACTCTATCTTCGGAAATACCCAGAGCATAGCAGTGTTGCTAACTTCTCTAGAGTTGGTCCGTCTTTCACCATTTCACAAATGTTAGCATGGATACAGTCCTCTGCCCAAAGTGAAAACAGCTCATGGGTCTCGGTGACTCCCCAGTTCGACATCTCCCTGGTTATGTTGATATGTTAGTTTACTCTACATGGCCTGCACTGATTTTTAAATCCCCCCAGCGCAGGGGTTGCACATGCAATACATCATTAAAACGTCACACCTTGGCTGTGGAACGAGAGCTGTTCCTTTTACACAGCGTTCCAGAATCATGATTCCATCTTTATCACGGCTCGGTTACTACCTCCAGAAGGGCTACAGAGCCACGATAAAGGTGGGACCAAATGATCTCACTATTTCATTTACACAGATGTTGTTCTGGAATAAAGGCAAAATATTCCCATAACAGAAGCTGGCTTATATGTCAGCTCTATGATGAACTGGTGACTCGTCTTCAACCAAAAGTATCTGGGACAGGCCCCAGCACCGTGCAACCCTCACAAGGACAAAGTGGTTCTGAAGATGAATGAATGAATGAATGAATGTGTCAGAAAATGTCTTTTTTGGAAATTCTTTTGCACAGTTGTTTTCAGGAAGAACTTAAATTTCAATATCTGGCAATTAATTATCATTATTATAAACAAATGCTTAAAACAGTGCATGTTGATATATATATATATAAAAAAAACTGACTTGAAATTTTTAGCACAATTATTATCAGAAACAACTGTAAATACTGATTACAAAACCTTTTAAGATTGCAGAAACAAACTTTTCAACTATTTTCCCACTTTTTGCACTTGAACATTCAGTGTCTGTGTTATGGCTTCATATTTTGTGTAATTTACAGGTGTTTTTTCGCTTGTGTTGAAGTCTCTGAAACAGTTCCTTTCTACTTCTACTATCCACATTGCTGCCGTGAAGTGTTATACAGCATCGAAAAGCTCAGAATCTCAGCTTTCTGTTGTCGCTGCACTAAAGTGATTGCCGATGTTAAAGGGTTAATGACAAAAAAAACATAATTGTGGTTGAGAAGTGCCCACACTGATGGACAAAAGAAGAGTACAACAGCTACGTATGACAAACCCAAGCAAATATAAACCGCAAAAACAGGTGCATTTTCAGCTGTGGTTTTTATATTTATATTGATTTGATATTTATACTGAATAACATGAAGAAACACACAGGTCTTTCCAGCTCATAATTGACCTCTTCTCTGGATTCGTCTTCAAGAATTAAATACTTCTTAGTACTTTCTACCCATGACAAAAAAAAAATAGTCTTGTGATCTTGATCATCATAGTATTGCAGTTCTTTTTTTTTTTCTTTCTTTCTTTCTTTTTTTTTTTTAAAAAAAAAAAAAAAAAAAAAAGCCACTATAAGCAATGAAAAAAATAGCTCCATCATGACTGAGTGGCAGGTCCATCAGTGGCTCTATGTGGAGCAGATGGAGGGTGGAGATGGTGTTGATATGGTTGATGTGTCACTAAAATACCGGGATAAATGTTTCTGCCAAATGCCTTTTATGATCTCTTATTTCACCGACTGCCAGGTTCATATTTAATTTTACTGACTATAAAACTACATTTCCCTGTAGTAAGGTAACATTGTCAAATATTCTACTGTATGTATT
The DNA here is from genome assembly GCA_029822895.1 of Maxillicosta whitleyi. Lineage (NCBI taxonomy): Eukaryota > Metazoa > Chordata > Actinopteri > Perciformes > Neosebastidae > Maxillicosta > Maxillicosta whitleyi. The sequence continues at coordinate 8,425,421 of JAPSES010000001.1, forward strand.
CAGTTATTACACCGCATGCTGTTGACATGATTAATCCTTTTATTTATCTAATATTAAATTAATCAACAATAATCATAATCAGCTTGATGTTTTGTTTAGTTTTTTTTTTTTCCTGAAAAACTCAAAATTCTCTGATCGCAGCTTCTAAACTGAACCATTTCTGCTTTCATTCCTCCTCTATGGGTGTAAACTGACTGAATATGGGATGTCGACATTTAAGGACATTTCATCATTTTGTGAAATTGAACAGATCAATCAATTATGTGATTGATCCAGAAGGTAACTGACAGATTAATAGACAATGAGAAGAAACATCCCTAGTGTGTCGTGCTCTCAGTCTGCACCTGTTTTTGATATACTGCATGAAAATACAGTATAACTGAATGACTCACACATGTTTATGCCTCCTCATACCACTCCTTTATACCATTTTGTGTGCTTTTCGCTCAAAGTGCATTTGTGGTAAGGACAAAGGTAAAATTCATGGCAGACATGCAGAGTGTGCCTTAAATGCTGAGCAAACTACACTTACTGGCCACTGCACCTGTTTGATAAACTGCATGCATGAATCACCGAGTGGAATACATTAAAAACACAGTTTAAAGGGGACTTTAAGCTCATTGGGACAAAACCTAAATGATACAAAAAGCTCGCACAGGGTCCATATTTACCAAGTCATAAGCACCGCACAGAAAAACAATTAGACACTTGTATAGACCCGGAGAGAAACTGCAATAAATAGAGAAGTGAGTGATGTGGCATTTCTCTCCTGCACTGAACAGCCCAAGGTGTGACTCACACTGCAATCAATACAATGCCTGCACAGCGAGGACCAGCCCTCACCAAGCCATGTGCTCTCTCTCTAATTCATCTTTCAAAGGTCCTACAGGCAGATCCGTGGAGAAAAGAAGAGATTAAGACGAGTACATAAAGCAAAAAATCAGGTAGTTAAGAAGGAACCACCACCCAAAGAAGCTATTACATCAGACCACATACAAAATTAACATCGTAAAACTCCTGCTGTATTATACGTTCCTGACTGTAGGTGTAATCAATAGGTATAATCAATATGCCTTCATGAACGATGATGAAATTCTTCAGGTTAAGGCTAAAATTGTTAGAAAGTGTGTTCAGTTGTTGAGAACTAAAATGTTAAAAATATAACATTTAAGCATTTGGTCAGACTAGATATGATCACTACCATCATGGGCAGGTTGCGTATAAAAACTACTGATGTGGTACAATTCCATACAATGAGATTGGAGGTGATGCTGAAACAATACAGATATACAGTTACACAGAAAAGACAGTTTAATAGGATTTCTCTGGTTCATTTTAAGGAAACACGAGATAGTAAATTAACAAAAAATAAAGCTTAATTTTTTTCTGTGTCCTGTTCTGTCTACAGTTATGATATTTGGACTGAATCTAATATATAGAATTATTTCGGGGCTGCTCTGAACATGCATGTGTGTCTCAGGTTGTGGAGGGAAGTTTCTCTGAACTAGGGCTGTCAAAATTAACACATTAATGCAGATTAATCCATCAACATGATTAATCTGATTAAAAATTTGACTGTAATTAACCCATCTGCAGTGCAGTTTGTCCAAGTAAAGTTACTATTGTGCAAGAGCAAATGGGCAGTTGAACCGGTAGTGACAGGCAGTAGAACTAACCCATAAAGATGGAAGGCAATAAACAGCACGTTGGTCCTCTGGATGGAAATATGAGGACAAAGAAACCAAGACGGAACAGTTGACTGACATAAAGTATTATACACACTCTGCAGGAAGGAGTTTTCTTTTAACTGAAGCACTTCTATCTTAAAATACCACGTTAACACAAACCTTACATTAGTCTGGGATTCTGCTAACACTAAAGCTAACGCATCACCCAGCTTGCGACAAACATCTTAAGTGCTTACACATTCCCTTCCTTCTTGAGTGTGTTTGCTCATGCAAAATGAAACATTAATATAGATTAGAAATAAATATTTGATCATGATTAATCAAAATTAATCCACAGCAACCCTGTGATTAATCCGATTAAAAATTGTATCATTTGACAGCACTAATCTGAACTTGAGCAAAGTATAAATATAACAGTTTTTTTAAAAAACAACAACAACAAAAAAAAACATTCACAGACTTGTGGAGCTCGCTGTCAGTTATGTTGATCATGTTTTGGGGTTTTGTTTTGTTTTTTTTCATTGTTTTTTCACCTGTATATTGATAATATAAAGTTTGAGATGTACAAGTTTATAGGATGGAGGTAAGACCATATACATTTATACTTCACTTTGTCCCATTTAGACAAGTAATCTCATGAAAATGTGCTTATGTAATTATATCTTAAACATTTGTTGTATGTGTCCCTATGAATTATTCTTTATGTTGATTTAATTATTACATGACCTAAACTTATCTAACCTAACTAAACTAAACTAAACACATGTATACCTCCATAGCAGTCTAAAGTTTCCTTACATACTGAAATGTTGTTGCAAAACTTGCTAACTTGTAACTGACAGCAGATGCCATGTGCTCAGGAAAGAGTTACAAATAAGGAATCATTCTGCAGATAAATGTTAAATTAATGGCAACAAATTTTCATTTCTTAAGTGACAACGGTATTGGATGTTACTTATAATTATAAATAACTATGCTACTTTTACCAATATAAAGACTCAATGCACTTGATTTCACCTTAAGTTGTATCTGAATTTTGAATTTTTACACATTTACAGTTTCTAATATTTATAGATGTATGTAAATCTACCCTGTATTACCCTGCAGCAACATCTGTGTTATTATCACTAAATGTGACAATGTAGTACAGGATTTAGTCAATAATGCAGCAACTGAGGGTCATTTTATTGTAGATTAATCTGTCTGTCATGAATGGTTCCTCATTTAATTTAATTTCTATTCATAAAATGTGAGAATATGAAAAAATGTTGTTTCACTGCTTCCCAAAATGCAGCCTAATGTTCTTAAATGTCTTGTTTGTCCTTGTTTAAACAAAATAAACCAGAAACCAATCAACTAGCCTATTCAATTATAAGAACCTAGAATTGGACAAAAAAAATTTGGTTAAAACTTTAAACCAGTGAAGTGATTGTGTAACAGTTGACAGTTAATGGAGAACATATTAGATAATCACATTATCTAGAATCACTGTAGTATTAACCCTTGTTTTAAAGAGAGTTTTACAAAGACCATTAAATGATATAAACAAACATGGTGGGGGGGAAACTACATTAATTCTTATATTACACACACATTACACAATAATTTAAAAGGTTCAGATGTTATACAGTATGATCCACTACTGCAACCTTCACACACTTTCTTCTGACACAAATTGTGTCCTGAAGAATCCTTCAGTATCAACAGATTCTGTCTACACACTGGGCTGTGTATTTGCACCATACTGAATCAACAGATACACAATGACTATGCCAAAACAAAATTCAGCACATATATCCTCAGAGGAGGCAGAAGATGACAACATGAGCTGTTCAAGATCGACACAAAAACTAAGGCTTAGAAATATATCTAGGATGTTTACAATATGGGCTATATTATTACATATAATTATTTTTTATTAACGAACCTCCAGTGACACTTGATGGAAATCCAAACATATGGTCAAACAAAGTGAGAATTTACATGAGTTTCTATTCACAACTTATGAATATTAACAACTGGCCAGTCATCATATTATTATGGTGTAAAATGCTGACAATACACAGAATAATCTACTACCTGAACCGATTGAGCAGTGGATATACAGTAAATCAAGGGTATTTTGACCAAAACCTGAGGCTGGGTGACAGTTTGAGAACATCACACTATTTGTTATGCTGGCATTGGACACATTGTGTCCTGCTGACTCGTCCAGTATCAACAGATTCTGTCTACACATTGGGCTGGTTATTCACACCATACTGAATAAATAGATAAAGAACAATGCCAAAAAATTCAGCACATACATCCTCAGAGGAGACACAAGATCACAACAAGAGCTGTTCAAGATCAACACAAAAACTAAGGCTAAGCATTATATTTGGCATGTTTACAATATATCTTTAGTATTATATTGAAATAGAGGGTGACACGGTGGTGCAGTGGTTAGCACTTCTGCCTCACAGCAAAAAGGTCCTGGATTCAATTCCAACACCAGTCGATTGGGGTGGAGTTTGCATGTCCCCCCCGTGTCTGTGCGGGTTATTCCGGCCAGATATTCCGGCTTCCTCCCACCACCCAAAGACATGCACTGATAGGTTAACTGGTTAATCTCAATTGCCCATAGGTGTGAAGGTGAGTGATTATTGATATGTGATTATTTGTCTATGTATGTCAGACCTGTGATGAACTGGTGACATGTCCAGGGTGTACCCCACTTTTGCACCTAAGTAACTGGGATAGGTTCTGGCGACCCCCATGACCCTAGTGAGGATAAAGCAGGTTCAGAAAATGAATAAATTATATTGAAATATTGGTTTATTTCTGACTCTACTCTGTGTACCCAGGATTGTATGTAAAACCCAGAAATCCTCTCAGTATGGGAAAAGGTGTGGGATTCATCAACTTTTTACGACATAATTAGGTGTGCTGTCTATTTTTCTGTACAGTAGGATAAACCACAGCTAAAAACTGTCTGAATAATCGAGTCGTAGCTTACTTCTGCTTTACCGATGCTTTTCTCATGTTATATAATAATAACCTCTGACTTAATGGTTTTGGACGTATATATCGTATAAATGTATTGTCTGAAAATGTCAGAAAACTATGCACTTTTTCAGCTTTTAAGACTCTAGAGACCAAATATCTGCTATTTATGGTTAATGTTTAGAAATTAAGCCAAAAACTATATGAATTATGACAGTAGTCACAGCCATGATTTAGGTTGGTTTCCACATAAACATTGGCGGTGACTTGCTATGCACTTTAAAAAAAATATCAAACAGCTGCACTTACTCACACCTGTTCTCCCTGGGTGACACTGACGCACATACTGTTCTGTGCAATAACTAATGAAATGACATGTCACTCCTTCAGCAGCTCAGATCTAGAGGCATACGGCGAGAAAAACAATCACTGAAGACAAACAATGTAATCCGGGCTTTCTGCACGTGTATGTCAGGTGTGTGTGCATATGTGTGAGCTGATAACAAGGGAGACACGATTTCAAAAGAAGGGGGCAAAGGAAAGTAAAAAGCTCTGTGGGAGAAGAGGGGAAAAAAAGACTGGCTTCTGTATGTGAGATACTGTTTGGTTGCAAGGCATTATTTCTGTCTTTGTCTTATCTTTATCTCTCAAAGGGAGGATGATGACTGAGATCACACTCCACGTAATTTTCTGAGACAGACTTCATAACTCCACTCGGGTTTTATTTTCCCTTACAGCCCCCCGAATGCTGCGGGATATTAATCAGGAGCGTGTGTAGCTACCTGCAACCACGCTGGCCAGCTGCTGTGTCCGGGTGATAGGGCTGACACGGCGTGCCTCCACAATGGCTGAAGCTATTTTCCTGGCATGTCTTTCTTCCCCATATGCAGTGAGGATGGATGCAAGAGCCTGTTGATCTAAGGTATTCACAACGTCAGCAGCGGAGGGCATGTCGGTGTACCTACGCACAAAGAGAAGCCCAATTAAGCTGCTTGACGTCACGTCCTTGCTGACAGTGGCGAATCCTGACAACTCTGAGATACAGCTGAAAACCATCATGGCTGACGGTTATGAATAGAATGATTGTGAGGAAATGAAAAGAGAAATGCAGCCTGTGCCGTGGCTCATAATGTGTAATTTGAGCTTGTTGGTTTGCACATCACACTGGCGCTGTAAATTGCAATCATGTTTATTTCTGGAAAAAATCTCAAGTGGGATCTCAAACTGCTGGTCCCCTCCCCCGCCTCTGGTATGCAAATGTGATAAAATGCAATGGTTTTTTTTAGTGCTGTCAAAATTAAGGCGTTAATGCAGATTAATCCATCATCATGATTAATCTGATTAACACATTTAATTAACCCATATGCAACACAGAATGACTCTGGTAATGCATTTCTTTGTTGTTGTTTTTTTTTTTTAATTCATCATATCATCATGGCTTGTAGCACTGCCAGTAAAATATTGTACTTCACGCAAAAACGCACTGAGGCGCTGATTAAGAGGTGGTTATTTTAACCAAATTTTGCAGTTTATTGCCCCCAAAGTAAACTGAAAGACTGGTCTGGATCATACAGCACTGTTTCAAAGTTTTTGTTTTGCAACTTATTATACTTGGTAGAGTTTTACTGTTATTCATTGCTGTCCATCTGAAATGCATCTCTGTTAGTTTCTCCTATAAATATATTGAGCATTACAATATCACTATTATTATAGAAATGCAGACATGCATAATAATTTGATACATCTGTTTCCATTACACTCATTTGCATTTAACTTGTATCGACATGCCAACTTTCTACCTCTGCCCACTGTCAAAAACTGGAAATGTGAATAAAACCATCCAAATGAAAGACGATAGAGAGACAGTTCTAGCTATTTTGTTTAAGGCAGGGGTTCCCAAAGTGGGGTTTGATACACCCAGAAGGTGCTATTTTATATTATTCAAAATGAGTTTAGTTGAGTAGCTAATTTTTTTTATTGATGAAAGGTTAATTTATTATTGAATGACCAATGTATTTATTTTTCCTATAAATGAAAGAGGGTACTTTTCAGTATATATTTTGCACACAAAATTTACTTTTAAAAAATGTTATTTTTTATTACAGGTAAATATGTTGTTTGTCAACAAAGTTTTGAAAATCCAAACAAATACCTATTTTCAATCAAAAATGTTGATGTGAGACTTGGGGATACTTGCCTAAAAAAGTACATTTCAGGGGGTACTCCACTGTGAAAAGTTTAAGAGATATTAATTCTAGTCCACACATATAGGTGATGGGAATGCACATTAAAGTTTCAGGTTCAGATCCAGATTTAGGTGGGGTGGAGGAGGATCTGACTGAATAACTGAATAAAATATTCATACTTATGTTTCAATTACCTACACAAAAATAAGAATCCGTCACGCTGCTGTCATGAATCAATCATGCTATTGTAATTCAGAACACATTTCCAGTTCATATTTTTCCAAATATTCTGCTTTCTTATAATGCTTCAACACTGGAGTGGCTGGCTGGTGAAACAATAACAGCAGAGTTTGAGACCCCTTAATTAAAGCGTGCTTAAATAACAAAATCATTAAACTTCAGCTTGGTTAATATTAGATGAGTCAAAGACTAGGGGTGTAACGGTATGTGTAATCATGTAAAACCACCACAGTGCAGGGTTTCCAGTCCGGTGGACGTATGCAGACGCACAGTGAACATACGTTAGCCTCTGAGCAAAAGATTAGTAAGTTAGCGACATACCATGCTATGCTTAGCTCAGTCTGACTGGGTCTGAGTGAGTCAGAGTATGAGGAAATGACACAGAGAAACTGAAGAACAACTTTCAAATCAGCTGTGGGAACATTACATGTTCCCGGTTTGTGTGTGTGTGTGTGTGTGTTATGTTTTAAAGCTTACAGGCTGTACCGACCACCTCAGTGGTTCAGTGTACTGTTACACCCCTATTAAACATTTAACATTATATATCACATTTATTTTTAATGGTTCCATGTTTTCACATAAAAATGAAAATTACTATTTTATATAAATTATAATGTTTTTACATATATAAAAAAAATGTAGTTGTGTATCCTCACTGAGATTTTTTCCCCTAAGTATTTGTGTGATATATATATTATTTAAATGAATATAAACCCCAAACAACACATTTAATCATACAAGTTCTTCCCTTTATTTACAGGACAATTATTTTTGACCACGGCCCTTTACTTGCCCATACCTTGTAAGTCACATTTGGATAAAAGCATCTGCCAAATGTAATGTAATGACCACATATACCAACACATCAAACAGCTCTACTGTCCAGTCAGGTTACGGTTACAGCTGTAGCTCAGAGTTCATCTCACATACACATTGTTTAGACATGGTATTGCAACACAACCTCATTTAAATGACCGAAAACAATCTGCCTGAAATAGCACTTTATAGTGTATTGTTACACAACACAATTAAAAGCTCAAAATAAACCACTCCATGAGGTTGTGTCATAAAGTTACTAGTGAGATCATTTATCAGATCATGAAACTCTAATTAGAATCTATTTATATTTACAGTTTATTTATAGAAACAGCAACAACTTCATTGACTTTTATTATCTGACTCTTTTCGTCCAGATGTACCGTATGTTGCTCTTACCTCTCACCATCCATCCTCATATCCAGCGGCCCATCCTTGCTGAGAGAAAAGCCTCTTTGTGCTTGATCCATCTGCATGGAGGAGCAGCCAACATCCATGAGGACAGCATCGACGCTGCCCGGCTTAATCTTCATGTCAGACAGCAGGGCTTCGAGATCGCTGAATCGGCCAAGCATCGGTTTAACACGACCGCTAGAGAAAGGATAAAGCAAAGAGATGAGTGACAAACAAAAAGAGAAGAAAGAATGTATGTAGAATGCCATCCTATGAGAGTCATCCTATAAGACATAATTAAGGTGTTAGATTATAAAGGCCATGGTGAGTTCAGGTGCAGCATTAGAAGTTTTTGCATTTCAAACAGCAGGGTGTACAATGTGACCTGATATGACTCACATCTAGATGTGGGTCTTAAATATAAAATGATGGTGAACATTGAGGGATTTCACATTTTTAAGGAAGTATTGAGGAATAAGCATCATTACAAGTATTATATAATCAACATAAAAATACACAAGGCTTACATTATTCCCCTGTGGTAAAGTGCTAAAGAAAATACAAAAAACCCCAAACAAAACAAAAAACAATACACATTCAACCCAATATGACCTCAGGTGGGCTGAACCAGTAAAATAATAACATAATAACCTATAAATAAATAACCCCAAAATGTTCTCTATGTATTAGAATGAAAACATCTAGTATAGTACATCTGTACAGTATATATTACATTTACAGCCTACTCTTTAAAAAAAAAAAAAAGAATAATCTGAACAAATATGAACAACCTGAAATGTCTAAACAAAAATAAATGCAATCTTAATACAACACTTGTTATATATATATATATATATATATATATATATATATATTGAAAAAGGATAGTTTTTAAATATAAATATTTTAATGTAATTTTACTT
>JAPSES010000001.1:8434751-8465323 GCA_029822895.1 Maxillicosta whitleyi
AAAGGATAGTTTGTAAATATAAATATTTTCATGTAATTTTACTTTTCTTATATGAAAATCAAACAGAATAATTTGGACCTATCGTTATTAATATGACAGTATTTTACTGGTCTGGCCCATCTGAGATTAAATTAGACTGTATGTTGCAACTGAAATAAAATGATTTTGACACCTTTGACTGTTAGTATCTCAGTGTAATTGTTGCATTTTGCAAATTCATCCCATAGGTCAGATTGGGGCCTTTAGTAAGCCAGTTTTGGGCTGCAGGCCATATGATTGACACCCCTGGTTTAGAAAAAAGAGAATTCTGTTATTAAAGAACAACCTCTGTTATGTATCAGAGTATGACTCACTATGAGTCACTGTGCTGTGCAGAGGTGCATTAATACATCCTGATATGTCACAGGAGAGCTATCTATCAAGTAACGTATGTTTAAAAAATTGATTCATTAGAATCCATACTGATTTTTTACACAATCTTTCCCTTTCCTCCAGCATTGATGTCAAGGAGTTAAAGTTGGAGGAGTTGAAAGCTGTTTCCAAATGATTTTTCCTTATCACTGGGTGAATAATTGTCACACTAGAGTTTAAAAATGACAATCATTACCAGCAGGGGTTCCACAGAATGGCATGCTGATTATTATTGTGCCTGCAGTAGCTAAACTGAATTTTAATATGAAGGAAAGATTAGATTATTTATTTTTATGGGTGAATTTCCTCATTCCATTTATGAAAAAATAGACCTTGGACCATGGAAAACAACATAAAAACATAAAACAATGTGTTTCATGACAAATCTTGTAAGACAAACTCCACACTAATACATTTAGATTGAAATGTTGAGTAGAGAAAGACCCGGATGTTTGGCTATTAAGTGGATATGTGTTTTTTAATTTCAATAACTGAATGTTTACAATTTGTGTTTTAAGTACACAAGGGTAAGTCCTGTAGAGGTCACCTGTAGATTTTGTTAAGATGGGTGGGTCATCTCCAGATTTCCAGAATGACAGTGACATGCTGAGCAGGTTTGCTTTGGTCTGTTTTAAGGGATTTAAGAGAATCTGGTAGCACTAACAGTGTTTGGTTTGTTCACTTTAATCTTCAGAACCCTGAAGAAAGTGTTTAGTGCTACTGCAAAATCAAGATGTTACTTTTTGTGTGGAAATTAGATCTTCACTCTGTATCTCCATGGGTTCTGTCTGGATACTCTGGCATCCTCCCACTGGCCAAACACATGTGCATTAATAGTTAAAAACTGGTCAATGTTAATCCCTTGTAGGTGTGATTGTGTTTGTCTGTATGTCAGCCCCACAATGAGATAGCAACACATGTAGGGGTGTACCCGCTTTCACCCATTGGTAGTTGGGTTAGCCTCCAAGATTATCACAGCCTTTTTAAGGATTAAGTATTTTGGAAAATAATGAATGTAAGAACTTGATATTACCATAAAATAGTTATGAGTAAATAATCAGCTCTATACTTTATTCAGTGAGTGATACAGTCTGAGGATACATAGTGTTGGTGATTTTGGCAATCCTAAGTGTGTTCTGGTACATGGTGAATCTACACACAGCTGCAGCAGTAAGAAGCAATGAAGCTGTTTCCATGTTTGGTGCCACTGTGGCCATAATACGGCTGTATGTAGTTCGGCTTCCCACAATGCACGTCGTGACAAATTTACGAAAATGCCCGAGCGGTGTACCAGCATTGTTCATAAAAAAATGGATTATTTGTGGTGGAATACGCTTCAGAATTGTCCACTGTATAATATTACACACACACACACACACACACGTTTTGGAAATGTGCAAATATTCAACCATTCTAGGGGAAGGTTCACTCAGCTCTCTGTCATGTGTTAGAATATGTAATCTCAAATTCCTGTCTTGTTTTTTACCTCGGACATTTGGAAGAATCGGTGCATAAAGAAAACAGATATCTTGTCAATATCCTCCTGGTGGCTGGAAAGAAGGCCATTACAAAGAACTGACTTAACACTGATCCTCCATCTTACAAACAATGGCTTTCCTTCATAGATGATCTACTTGTCACGGAACATCTTACATATAAACTGAAGTTAAAAGACAATCTCTTTATGAAAACTGGGGGAAGTGGCTGGCATTTATGGACAAATGTATCTATTAAGGGATCATACAATATTCTGACACCAACACAGGCTGTTCTTTTCATTTGTTTGTTTTTCGGTTCTTTTGTTTCTTTTCCTGCTCCTCAACCTGAAGAGATTGTATTGTACTGATAAAGATGAGAAATCAATAAAAATTGTGAAGAAAAAAAAAGTTTATCATGAGGGAAGAGATTCAGTTAAGTAATCACAGAAAGACTTATGGATTCATACTTAGGCTATGACTCTGGTTTTACAGATGTAATGAAAAATTGGTGACGAAAGTCATACGCAGCTTTAAAGTCAACATGGATATTGAATTACAAGCAATTCTATCCTTGTTATCTGATAGCAGCTGTTGAACTTCTGCTTTGGAACATGATGGTACTGATTATATTCACAAAAGGTTGACTCAATAACCATTCCAAACACTGTTTTAGAACAAAAACACAGGAGTGCGGCTGTGAGAGAACAGAACCCATTGGCTGAGCGGCCTTCATAAGAAGACACTTTGCAAAGGAGCCCTTGCAAAGTTACTATCTAACCTAATGACATCCTCCACAGTCTCCGACAGCAAGACCCTGTGTACTCAGTCACTTCCTCATGCAAGAGTGGTGAGATCCTCCAGCCACAGTCATGCATTTTTCATGTGACCTTTAACATTGTGTGAACAAAGATGACGGCACAAGAAAGCAACAGGAGTGAGCATCTATATATTAGGACTAAAAGGTCTTTCGTAGTCTCCTTCATCCAAGTGGTTCTCATGAACATCTGCGATCTTCTCAAAAATGTATCCTATGACCTTTCAAGTGCTTAAATTGACCTAAATTTTTAACACAGTAAAACCTGTGCCCATATAAGTCCATTGTTAGCGGCCTAGATCACACAAACTGTCTCTGTCCAGGCATATTTACTGGAAGCACCGTGAATACCTTAATAATGCATATATTACTATTACTTTCTACATATTTATATTCATAGTAGAGTTGATAATACACCAAATCCAACCCCGACCCCTTTAATGATGATCATCGTGTCCTAAAGCTTAACAAGGAGCATTCACAGGGAGAACACAAATTGTCAGGTTCTCCATTTCAAAACCCACTGAAGACCAACAAAATGGCAAGGGAGCATCTCACCCACACTATCAAGGTCTTTCTTTGCTTAGCTGTTGTTATTCACTGTCTAGCACTGTAGTTAATTTGTTGAAAAATCTATAGTAGAAGCCACCTTGTTCTTTCTGAACACTCTCCTGCTGCCTTTAAGACATCCTACACATTGTTTAAGCCATTTAGAAACCATTCAGTTACTAAAATACACAAAACCAGAGGTTCTCCACCTTTCATAACTCAATGCCAAATTCTAATTATGATTTGGAGGCTTTATAAATAATCCAGAACTGAATAATCTGTCCATAACTGACTGACATATAAATCCAAATTGAATGCATTTAGTCACATTCTCTTAACGTGTCCTTTGAGTTCTATGCATTTCCTTTTCCCCCTCCCTTTCATTGGCTGACTCATTTTGTGTCACTGTATCCAAGGGAACATCAATTTGCCATGAATGGAAAGGCCATATTTTCTAAACCTGAAAATATGTGTTTTATTGGCGCAGGGTTACACAGGTGGGAAATATGATTGAAACGTTTTTTGTTTTTTTTTTAATGTTTTTGAAGACGTACAATTTTCATTTCTGGATATATGAGCTTAACGGTTGATTCAAAGCCACAGATCCTTTACTAAAACTACATGCCATATCTGACTGAATAAAATACACTCACAGTCAATGTATTACAAAAACAAACAGATTGCATTTGAGATTTTGTTCAGCAAGAAATCTTTCTACTGGAATAATCTTTAATTTAGCCCACTGATTTAGCCCACCACTAAAATGTGATTCAATATATGGGATAATATTGGGACACGTCAACCTTGCTGGACTTACCATTCCCATTGATTTGGAACATTATCATAGTAAAACTTTTCACATCAGTTCTTGTCAATAATTATCACAATAAATGTCAAAACAACATGCCCTATAAGTTTAGAGGCTGATTCTTCTTGTTGACTGGAAGTTAACCTTGTAAAGCCTAAAATATTAAAACATTGACAGAAAATTCCATCTTTTCAAAAAATTATTTCATTATTTATGATGATGATATATTTCAGCTTTTCCCTTTCGGGTCGCCACAGCAAATCACCTTTGCATGTTGATTTGGCAGAGGGTTTTTATGTCGGATGCCCTTCCTGACACAACCAGGCTTGGGACCGGCACAATGAGACTTGCGCCCCTTGTGACTATTGGGATGTATAGCACAAAGAACCTATTTATGGTCATAACTTGACCAGAAAATCTTAAAACAAATCTTACAGACAAACTGAAAATGCTTATTGCTAAATTAACTCATGATGTTTATCATTATTGTTTTGTAGGCCAACCCCAATTGCAAATAAACACCTGGATTCAATATGTCCCAAGACTTTTGTCCACATATTGTATATGCTGTCTTCTTTCTGTCTATCTACATTTTTTTATTTATTTTATTTTTTTTTTTACTTCAACCCATAAAGACTCAAACTGTCACTGGTGACCAAGACCATCTACTGATCTAAACTGTTTAATACCTGTTGATCCACTAATCATATCAATCCATGTAAATAACTGATGTAAAATGCACTTATTCATCTTTTCATGGTCATCAGATATGACCCATTTGGACGTAGTTGCCATGGAAACATTGTCATCTTCTCCAACATTGATTCTTCAGTAAAACCAATGAAGTCGGATCAATGACAGTGGATGTAAACACTGGGTTTATTTTCAGTTAATGACACATTTTACTTTCATTTTTCTTCAGTTTTCTATGTTTGTCATATAGTTACCTGTGAATTTACTCTGAGCTTTTCGGAGCTTTTATCTACATGAGCAGTAAATTAAATATAGGAAAAGACATGATTCACACTGAAAAAATTCTAAATGAAAAAGATAATGTGACAATAAATGGTGGTAAAACACATAAGACAGGTTAAATATAAAGGGAAAAAAAAAATTTGGGAACTGCCACAAAAGTAGCACTGGGTCTTTATGAGTTAAAATGTCATTTACAATTTGTCAAAAGTCCTGTACTCAGTTTTTATGCCTAAAGAAAACAAATAAATATCATCAAATGTCTTAAACTTGCTTGACGTTCGTTGGTTGGTACAAGACAAAAACTTTCACTGGGTTTAATATAAACTGCTGCTGGAAACAGGGTTACAGAGCTGCAAAGTTGGGTCATGATTTGGTACTTTCATTACTTTGAGTATATCCTTTTACATCACATTTACTATCATTACGATTTGATCACAGTGTGTCAATATGATATATGATAATTCATTTAGCTTTAAAAACTGAATGGCTGGTCTGTAGTCTCTTTGAATGAAGCTATACACATTACACAATTTAAACTGTGAAAATGATTTCTGAATTTCGCTTTAGGGGATTGAAAGAGTGCCCACTGAGGAGTAAAGCAGACAAGACACATTTCTGTGGTGCTGTCAGAGCCAGCTGCCATAAAGAAAAGCATTGGAGGGTTGAAAGCAGTGAGTTGGGCAACACTTTGGTTTAGACTGGTGCTGAAGGTTTTCCGTGGCAAGAAAAAGTATGTGAAACCTTTGAAAATTCATTATTTTTCTCTATAAAAGGGTCATTAAATACAATGTGATCTTTCACAAGAATAGAAAAAAAGCAATGTTTTTAAACCTAATAACATAAGAATAATTTGAATATTTAATGTCTTTACTGAACAAACCTATTGGCAGTAGGTTAAGAACATCTTGTTGGTCAATACATATCATTTCCTGTAGGAAAGTAGAACATTCCAAAGGGTTTACATATGTTTTCTAGACATGCACATGAACTCAACACAAAAGGAGTTACACTAAAAAAGTACATTCTGTTTATGTGCGCAAATGAAAATAGTGAAAACAGATTTATTTATTCAACTTAAGACAATAAATCAAGCATAATTTTGCCTTTTTAAGTTCCATATATATATATATATATACTTTTTTTAAGCAAACTATGTTGTTCTGCAGCCAAAATTTTCAAACTGTTATCAGCTTCTTTGCAGGTTTATTCATTACAAACTAAACTCTCATATGTGTGTCTGCCCACACACAGGTGATAACCATACCTTTCACTACACAAAGGGGCTTCTTCTACAACATGTTTTGTACACCCCTGAAAGATTTAAAAATATGCAAAACAGTTACATAACATTTCTAAATTATTAACTTCTTTATGTGGCTTAGACACAGAGTTGGAGATATAAATGCCTTATGTAAGGTCTTATATTATTAAAGAGGACAAGTTTCAGTGGTGTATGTGCAGAGGTCCAAGTGTGGGCTCATAATTGCTTAAGAGATCTGAGCTATTTATAGTTGTAGCACCCCACAACATTGACATCATGCAAATTTTTGTTATTCTGGTATCTTACTATATTAACACTAAATCTGTGAGTTTCTTAAAGTCACACGGAAATGGTCAAAAGCTGTGCAGATTGAATTAAACAACTTGTGAAATGCCTCTGACAAAGATTAAACAACAATGATGATAGTAGTCTGAAATGGCAAGGAAAACCAAAGGAAACTTCCACAAGTACAAATGCTGGTTTGAGGAGGTCCACAACAGACTGCGTCATTAACTTCAACTTGTGAAATAACCTCTGGTCACACAACATTGCAATATTATGGGTTTACTTTAAGTAAATTGTCATATAATTTAACTGAAAATATCAGAGATCTTAAACCTAAGTGCGTTTCTTTCGGCTTTTCCCTTCAGGGGTCACCACAGCGAATCACATTCGCATGTTGATTTGGCACAGGTTTTTACTTCGGATGCCCTTCCTGACACAACCCTCTGTATTTATCCGGGCTTAAGACCAATTGAGTGGAGGACAATGACCCCTAACACCCCCCACAAACACACACACACTTGTCTGTTAATATTGAGCTACATTGACAATGGCGTTACTAACAGCCTGGAAAGGATATGACATACGATACAATAGATTATAATGATCATATTCATCCAGTAAGAAGAAAGTCACATTAGGCTATTGTGAAAACCATTTTGACACTGCTAACTTCACATATATAAAATAAACTGCCAGTGATAGTGGTCAGATCTCCTCCAAGTCTGTAAGTCCACCCCTCTTCTCATTCCACAATATTATTGAGAAAAAAAGTTAATGAACTTCAAAATGTGGATTTACAGTAATTTTAGCCTAAAGAAACTCACCCTTTAAGTAATACAATATAAACGTACTCCTATAAAAGCCATCATTACCTCTGCCAGGAGGTAATGTTTTCGCCTGGGTTTGTTTATGTGTTTATTTGTTAGCAAGATAACTCAAAAGGTTATGAACAGATTTTAATGAAATTTTCAGGAAATGTTTGCTCTGAGACAAGAAAGAACTGATTAAATTTTGGAGGTGATCCGGATCACCATCTGGATCCAGGAATTGTTTTTAATGATTCTCTATTACTTATTATTATTGGCCTTGTTGTAGTACTGACAAATGTCCACCAGATGGCAGTGGAACTCCTGGTTTCTCGGGCTGCATTGACTGACCGTTGCAGAGAAAGTACATTAAGGCCCCGCCTACCCTGAAACCTTATTGGCTATTTTTACTTACTGCTACCAATCAGTGCTTTCACTGCATAGCGTTCACACACATGCAGTCACACAAAGGTTCCACCAACACACAGTCTCTCACACACTCGCATAGTACAAAAAAAACCAAACACCTCACATAGTCTAAAATCTGGGATATTTTATCGGACACACGGACATCAGGGGGTCACCAGAAATATCAGGGAGACTCCCGGAACTTCTGAGAGACTTGGAATGTCTGCTTTACCTTCTTTGTAATTCCGTTTGCTTTGGCGCTGTCCTTGGTGAACTTTTTCCTTTTTTCAAAGATGTCGGCCACGGACATAAAATAGATTAAAAAAAAACAAATGTCGCAGTAATATTGCAGGGTGTCAGTCACAATATGTGGGGGAACTGTGCTGCTTGGTGGAGGTATGCACTCTCTGAGTGCTTTTCCTGTTGTGTATGTGATCTGAATTTAACAATGTGAAACATTTTTGCCACATTAAGTGTTTCCTAAAATTCAACATATAGTCAGTAGTGATTAAAGCTTATAACGCAGTGAAAGTCCCAAGTACTGAGTTTATAGTAATGAACAAACAGAACTAATAACATGAGGAGTTTAATAGAAACTAGGGTGCTTTATGTCATTAAATTGTCCACATTTCACTTTACTGAATATCACTTTTTTTTTTTTTTTAATTCGGTGTAAGTGGGTACTATCACTTGATCATTTAACATTTATTATGCAGTTTGTAACATACCGCTAAACGAGCTGTCTCTTTCACTTGTAAGTGGTAAACCGGGGACAAACTGGACACAGGTGATTGATCAGTTATGATGGAACGTCTACCAGGATAATGATAATTTCAGTAAGGTAGTTAAGACAAAAAGTATTTAAAATAGATAACTATATGGAGGCAAAATTCTGGCCAAGTTGTACAAACTGGTTAAACTCTGAAAGGTTGAACTTCAATAGAACATATCATATAGTGCCAACAGTTTTGCTTATATGTTGTTTCCATCCATCTCATCCTTGTTAGTGTGTTGTCTAGACAGACAGAAAGTGGACAGTGCAGACAGACTAAGACATATTTTATGTATAATTTTTTGATGTATTTTTTAAGAATATGCACAATTTACTAAACAGCAAACACAAGCTTCATGTGATGGAGCAACAAATGAATTTGTCCCCTCACTGAAACATTTCTTGCACTCCATTCACTGAGGTAAGAGTACATTCAGTGAGGACATGAAGAACCTTCACAGCTGCCTCAGTTCAGAGCGCATGCTCCTTCAACACGATGATGCCTCCTCACAAATCAAGCCTGAAATATTCCCTTGTGTTGACCTGCTCAGTTCCTTTACCTGCGTCACTGAAGCCTAAGACAAGATGCTGATTGATTGCTTTCAGCAGGGGAGCAGTGATGAAAATATCTACAGTCCAGTGAAGAAAAATAGAATAGAAGCTACTAACACAGAACACACAGAGACTAGTTTTCAATACCATCTTTTATCTTATGAATGTGAATTCTTGTGAATTACATGCTGTTCTTCATTATAACCATAAATTTAACTGTAGTTTTTAACTAACATTCCTGTGTCACCTGTATTTGCTGGTTTAAAGCTTTCTAAATAGTTACAGATTACTGCAATACAGTTACAGAAATTCTGTTCTCTGGTGGTGTCAATTATGATTCATGATTGATTGATTGATTGACAGAAGTTATTTTCATCATTGCATCAGGAAAATTATTGGTGACAGAGGATACATCTGTGTCCAGGTTGTATTATAGCTGGATCAAGAGGGCTGGTGAGCAAGATCCAATATGGCCACGTTAGTTTTTACAATTCTTAATTTTCTATTAACAAATGAAAGGTTAAAGGTTAACCCACTTTATTATCCCAGTAGGGGAATTCAGTCTCTGCATTTTAATACACACATCCTAATACACACACAGTACCTAGTGCTAGCATTAGCACAGTAGCACATTAGAAGCAGTGAGTTGCCATTAAAGTCGCTCAGGGACCAACTTCAGATCTTAATCTGTACCATGGTCAGGGGCACTGACAGGAGAATTAACCTCTAACCACCTGTTTTTTAATAGCAGGGGAAACTGGAACACCCAGAGGAAACCTACACAGTGACAAAAGTATAGGTAAACAAGTAAAACACAGAAAGGTTCCGGTCCAACAGAGAGTCAAACCGGAAACCTGACTGCTGTGAGGCAGAAGTACTAGCCACTACACCACTGCAAAATCCTTAATAATGCATCTCTTTAACCCTTTCATGCATTAATTTTAAAAGCCTTAATTAAGTTCTTATTCTTCTTTAGGTATTAAAGAAATAATGCGATGGAAAGTTTTTTTTATGAACCTATTCTTCACGGAGTAGCAAACATGTGCTTTTAGCTGGACACCATGTGTTTTGTTTTTTAAGCAAAGAAACATGTATTTACTGATATGCTGTGTAAAATCTAAGAAATAAAAACATTTTTAAGCTACTAATCTGATGTTTTCTCACATTTTAACATATTCTAATACTCATTACTCATTTCAAGGAGATAATATGCAATAAACAAACAAACCCTTTTTGTTCAAAATAAACTAATAACAAGTCTAATAACAATAACAAGCAATTAATTTACACTCAAACATGTCACTGCAGATCAAGTTTAGCAAAAACAGCAAAGTTACAGTAATGGTTAGAATTTCTGTGTATGGGATGGTGCATAAGTGTTCACTGTGTTGGCTGATATGCAACTAAACCAACAAAACCCATGAATATACAAGAGAACAGCTGTAGAATAGCTGTCCACTGTAGTGACCACTATGCATGAAAGGGTTAAAGTGTGTCTAATGGTAGATATGCATTAAGCTCAGAAAAGACATAAAATAAGTTAATATTGCATGGAAGTCTTGAGTAAATTGGTAGGGGTAGTCTCAAACAGAACATCATCATTTTGCAGTTACTGCTGAATGCCACATTATCAGTTAGCTAAATGACGACAACATACCTATGCACTCAAAATTTAATGTAAGCTCACAGGAATGTCAACTGAGAGACAGTATTTATGCTAAAATAAGGAAACTGGCAACTGGGTTAGGAAGGAGGCAGCTTTTGTCAAGGTTGTTAATGTAGTTTTCCCTCAGAACAGAAACGGCAGTATTAGAAAGCCATCTGCAACCATAGTTCGTTAGCTCCTCAAGTGGAATGTGTTGGAAACAAGGCCTTGAACCAGAAGTCTTGGCAATTAGCATCAGTCAAAGTTCATTATTGGCATCTGTCCTGACATTCTTGAAAGTCAGTATTTTGATCTCCAGGAGAATTGTGCACGTTAATAAAGGTCATCAGTGGACAAAGTGGAGCAAATTCTGAATGGCTTTCTATGATGATTATAGCCAATTCAATCTGAACTTTAGATTTCATTAAAACATTTTTTTTAAAAAGTGTCATGATAGTTTTAATATTATGACAGTATCATCTGAAAAACTCAATGCTCCAATGGCACATAGAGAGTTAATATCATATATTATCATTCACAGTGTGACCCCGCCATCTAAATCCACTCTTTGCCAGACTCGGCTTTTCAATAGGTTTATCACATTCATTATGGGCACAACTACTGGAGAGCTTCAAGTGCCGGGAAGTCATAGCAACAACCAGAACGGCAGAAAGCAGTCAGAAACCAAAGAAAAGAGAGACTCAAACACGCAAGAGACAAATCCCATTGAAGACACAAGAAAACAACATTAAGAAAGGAAAGGGTTAACGTATGCATTTAAAAGAAATGTTAGGTGAAAGGATTCTTTTATACTGGGGTTAAATTCACACCAACTCTCAACAGTTTGCACTGAGGTTATACTTTCTTCAAGATATGGAAGTGCAGAGGAGAGAGAAAATCCTCCAACCCTGTTGTGTGGATGCACTGTGTAGGCTGCCAGGGTCTTTTACTCAGGCTTCCAATAATATTGGTTAATTGCTAGATTTCTCTAGCTTCTCTCAACTTGCATCACGAGTAGGCGTGGAAGAGTTTACAGCGGGGGTATATTGCTGCTGACAGAATACAGTGTTCTGAATATCTCTCTCTCTCTCTTAATTGTCATTCCCTGCTCACAGGCACATTTCTCTGGCAGATTCCCTTGAGAGAGGTTTCCCCAGAATCTACGTAAAAGGATTCCTTCCCACGCCATGGTCTTAGGAACATCTCATTTTCATCCTCCCCTGCTTGCTGATGCACACATACTCCCTCTCACCCTGGCATTGTGTCCTCGTGTCTCCCTGTTCTCTCACTCTCGTGTTTTCGTTTTCTTTTTTTCCCTTCTGTCTCTACTTTTTAACTTCTCTGGGCTTCTCGCTACTTCCTGCCCCCCCCCTCCCCCCCCATATCTTATAGATCCTTCGTGGGAGGCAACATCTCCCTCACACTGCAGGCGTGGGCCCTTACTCTGACAAATGACATGCCGGGCCCACCAGCTTTGCGTGGGGGGAGAAAAGCTTTAAGTTAAGAAGGAGGAATGGATTTGATTGGATTGTGGAACTCAGGGGCTGTATCTTAGCAAACAGTATTTGATCGGGCTCAGGCAAGAACTGAGAAAGACAGAAAGCTGTGATACTATATCACACCTACGGCACATTTTAAGAAATAATGACCACAAACTAAACAATGCTCAAGCTGTCAACTGTGACAATGAAAAATCATGGTAAAACATTAACCCTGATACCGTATAAACATTTGTCTAGACAGCTCATAACATAAGCTTTAGCAAGTGTTTTGGCCTGGTAGATTTTTTTTTTTTTTTTTACATCTCTACACAATACATCACTTACGAGTATTCCTTGGCTAAGTGCTCAGCCAAAGAAATTGCTGTAGGATCTCGGTCCACTGCCAGGACTGTGACTTCAGGAACCATATTTAGTATTGCTCTGGTATGACCACCACCTCCAAATGTCATGTCCAGGACCACCTACATGTGGGAAAACAAGCAAACAACACATTTGTCTCACAACAGGATTCCTTATACACAATTAATCATCATCATCTTATCATGACAAAGTGTTTAAATCACAGCAATAGACTGGTGGATTAGTTCAAATGCTTAGAAATTCTTCTATTTGAAGCTACTAGTTGTCAATATTATATTAAAGCTCAAATTAAATTGTAACTACCCATAAGCCCGCATTTTATAAGGAAAACTCCTCAAATTACAGTGTATATAGATTATATGTATAACTATTATGTGTAAATTACAAAGTGGTCTTTGCTTTGTAATCTGAATTAGGAGCTGGTAAGTAGATTAATACAAGATGTACATTTTGGCATTTTTGTAATAGGCTATAACCTGCAGATATAAAGTAATTTACAATTGTCTGTCATGTGACTGTAGTCCAATCCTGGTCCTCGAGGGCCGGTATCCTGCATGTTTTAGATGCATCCCCCTTCCAACACACCTGATTTAAATAATAAGCCTATCATCAAACTCTGCAGAAGCCTGATAATGACCTCCAGGTGTGCTGGAAGAAGGAAACATCTAAAACATGCAGGACACCAGCCCTCGAAGACCAGGATTGGAGACCCC
The DNA here is from genome assembly GCA_029822895.1 of Maxillicosta whitleyi. Lineage (NCBI taxonomy): Eukaryota > Metazoa > Chordata > Actinopteri > Perciformes > Neosebastidae > Maxillicosta > Maxillicosta whitleyi. The sequence goes on from JAPSES010000001.1 coordinate 8,448,091, forward strand.
TGCTGTTGATGGCTAAAACATATCCCTCGTAAAATGGTGAATAAGGAACACAGTACACAGCTCTGTGAATTTACAATCTCTTTTAAACCATGGACACTCAGATGACCTCTCAAAAGGATCCAAATATATGTGTAAGTTTAGCATACTTCTGATCCACATAGAGCTCTAACTGCAGCATTAAAACACAACAACAGTGAAGTCCCTGCCAGAGCTCCACTTTAAACAGTTTACATTTTCCAGACTATAGACTACCTGTGGAGGAGAACCCCTCATCTTAAACTGCTGCCAGAAAACAGTATAGAAACTAGACAACTCCATATGGTAAATATCTGGATGGATTGTTGCTGCTTCTGTTTAAGAGGTGAATAAACTGTCCACTGTCAAAGGTGAGACTAATTAGCTAACGTTAGCTAGCTACTGAGACAATGGCCATTTTACAATATCAAGTTCACTGAGTATGGTCTTGCGAACTTACCGTGTATGATTTTGGTAAAAACAGTCTCAGAGAACAGACTTCCTAGGCATGCAAGTCTCTCTGTAATTGGAACGGCTGTGTTCTTGTGAACTTTCCTCCCTGGCTGTGCTGTTTCTCTGCCATTTCTCGGCTCCCTAACATATTTCCCTCAAATCACCACAATGTCATTCGACTTGATTTCAATACATTTGTACTATAACAAAATCTACATTTCATTTATATTAATTTTTTATAAATTTTTCATATTTTTCAAGACTGGAATAAAATTAGTTGAATTAGTGATGATCTCATATTATATAGATATTACAAGATATAAAGATATGTTTCTCATTATTCTGTCTCATCTACTCAATAAAACATTTCTGAATTAAATAAACGCAGAAGCTGATATTGCATTCAAAAATAACACAAAAAGGTTATTGGGATATTTGCTAGCCAAATCTAACTGAGTCACCAACCAGTGCATCCTTGGCTTAAGCTAACTGACAAGAACAACATCTGGGTATTCCATGTGTTCTAGGTTTGAGTGAACTTTGAAATGGAGCAGTACTTGTGCCCTGACTGATGACCTTTCACAAGAATGGACATTAGAATGGACATTAAAGGTCATAGTAGTGATGCAAAAGCTGAAATACAGAAGATGTTGTCCTCATGACAAGTTGCAGAAGAAAAAACTTTTTGCGAATGAGAATTTTGGCATTTGTACTCCTACAAATGGATTTGATACGAATAAATAGGCCTGCGTTGTGTTGTCAGTAGGTGGTGTTAGAGAACAATATGAAATAGAAATGAAGTATAAATAAATAGAGGGCTATATTCCATCTAAAATGGCACATTGTAAGCAGCTGCTAACAACCATGTTTTCACACTTGGTTGAGGTGTCTGGGAAGATGCCTCTCATCAGTGTGCTGATCAGTCTTCTGAGTTACAAAAATTAGATTATTTAAGTATTTTTTGAAAAGACACTAAGTAACCACAAATCTGTCCATACGTAATACTCAGTATTTTGTAATTAAAATGTTAGAGTTCGATTTTTTTTTTTTTTGGAAACACAGTCTGTCCAAAGACCCTTCTTCTAGATGGAACTAGAGTCATACTGGAACTATACCAGATTTGTCTGTTTTAAGTTATCAGTGCACATTTCTGTAATGGGGCAGGGGCAAATCCATGAAGGATTTTAAATACCAGGATAGAGTCTGCATATTTTATCACATTTCTCCAGCTCAATAAGTGCTGTTTTTAAGGATACTGCAGTGATGATGAGTTTTGTTTTGTTTTTTCATCCAAAATTTTCAGAGCTTGTATATACTGTTTCAATAAGTGGCTCTACATGCCTAGTGCCCATCTTATCATGCAGTTGGTCAAGTGTGAAAAATCAGTTGTTTCAGGTTTCTCTGATGCTCAGAGTTTAGAATCAATGATAACATCTACATATTTCACCTCATGCACTATTTCCAGTTTTGTTCCTTCCATCATTGCTGTATGATATACAACATCTACATTTGTTGCTTTTGACAAAAGCAAATGTCACGGTCTTTGACGCATTAATGACTGATTGTGAGCAACCAGTTCAACACATTATTCGTTGCAGATGACAGCTTGTAAGCAGCAGGTTATTTTTTGCATGGACATTTATAACCGCATCATCAGCACACATTTGGCATTATACATTGGACTAAGTAATAGCAGTGCGTGATGTTCAGATCACTACTTAAATATCACTATTTCCAATACCATATCTTTACACTTTAGAATCGATTCACAAAACAAAATATCGGTACTTTTGGTATTTCAGTCATTTCAAGTAATCTATATCAAGAACACAGTGGAAAGTGGCTAAACTATTGGGATCCTGTCCAAATGATACGCAATTGGTGGGAACTACTTCTTCCACCTGGGTAAGTGTGTACTGCGTCACATTTCTCAGTCAGTTAACTCTGACTCACTGAGTCTGTACTGAGCAAAAAATGGAACAGACTAAAGGGGAAAACAGTACATACACTACTGTTCTTTAAAAAAAACTTGTGAATAAGGAAAATTGTCAATGTTGGATGTTTTTGTTGAAGTGTTAGATAGTCAGTTAGTCAGTATTTTCATGTTAACACATTCATGTAATGTGAATTAATATGAAAGTTTTCATTTAATAACAGTTCTTATCAGTTAAACAAGAATTCCTCTCATGGCTTGCATTCTTGATGAAGTTATTATTTGAAATATACTTTTTTTTTTTTACATTTTCCAGATATTAAGTGTATTTGTACAAAATATCTATCAGATCAGTATTGCCAATACCAGGCCGAATTTCACTCGGTTTCAGATCAAAAGGGAAAACCGTGGTATTGAATATCACTAATAATGGTCCCAAGACTGAGCCTTGAGGTACACCTCGGTAATTTTCATGGACTGAGGATGTTATATTCTGTACTCAAACAGACTGTCTTTTTTGCACCAGGTATGAGTCCATCCATTGCACAGCGCATGATGAAAAATTTTTAGTGAAATAACGTATTCAATAAGAACCATGAATGACGTGTCAAAGCCATTCTTTATATCAAGGAACACAGCGCCAATTACACTATCGTTATCCATCTCAGGCCTGATTTTTTCCAGTTTCCAGGTGTTGGGAAGATACTTTCAATTATGAACTTTTGTGATCTCGGTAACAAGAGCAATGAGTGATTGTAGTACTTGAGATGCATCGTATCTAGACGAGTGCAAAACTGTAATATTTACACAGATAATACTAGACCCCCAGTCATCTTGCTTCTTGTCTTCACCATAAAAATGTACAATTGGCACTACTCAGTCAATCCAAGCTCTAATGACTCAACAGGGATGATGTACATCTATCCACTCCAACTCTGATTGGAACTGATGATTGAAGTTCAAGATGTAAATAGTCAAGTGTTATTGTTTTTTACAGCCGACAACAACAAGCAATGGAATTTTGTTATTTTGTTAAGATGCACGACTGGCAAGACATCGAGGTGAAAAGAGCTTTTCCTGCTTCAAGGGAAATTTAAGTGGAATCTGCTGTTCCGTTTTCCAGTTTGTTGAGGATGTCATTTGTGAAAAAAACAAAAAAGACAAACTTTTCTACTACCAGTGTGAAATGAGTCAATCTATTTTTAATGGCTTACCCACATAAAAAAACAAAACAAAAATTTTTGTGCAAATCTTTTGTGTAAAAATGGTATTACTGACTGCCTGGCCTATTCATGTTGCTTGATTTGTCCACAGTGATGAAGATCATTTTGGCATTCATCGCGGACATTATGGGATATTATCCAAAGACTGTAATAGTTTGCAGCGAAAGCCAGAAAAGTTTTCATGCCATCAGATTCTTCATGTATTTCTTTTCAGTTTATAGAAATAGTTTGTGGTTAATCAAAGAGTGTCCAGTTTTTAAAAGTGTAAACTTTCTTGTAAATTATACCATTTAACCAGAGGGCAGAGTTCTCCAATAATCAACCAGATCCAAAAATGTAATTGAGCTTCGTGACAGTTACTTCTCTAATGAACAACTTGATCGAGAAGGAAATCAACAAAACGTGATTTTAACTCACACTGTATTGCACACACATTATGTCGATTAATTAGCATGTTTATGTTATGCATCTGACTAAGACTATCCTGAACATTATGCATATGCACATAAATAATACACTATTACAGGCACATAATAAATGTTAAAAAAAAATCTTCTGTAAATGCATCATCTGACGGAGAGACTTGGAAAATGTTTTATCACTGAAGGATGTTTCCTGAAACTGCCAAAGACTCTGCTCCAGCACCTTTGCTGTTAACTCGGCTCAGTTCATGTAAACACATTTGCAAGACAGAAAACCTCTCCTTTCCAGTCCTATTTCCTTTTATGTTTCCCACTGCTACAGAAAGAAAAAAAAAATAAATCAGAGCCTTGCGCTGACTGAACAGTGAGATTGTTTGACTGATTGGATGTATTATACTTTACTTTTTTTTTTTTTTTTTGCTTTGCTTTGTGATTTATTATAATGTCAGCAAATGGTAGAGAACAGATGTAAAATGGCACAAAAGGAAATGCCAGCTATTCCCCACAAAAACATTAAACATGTCGATCGATAGTGACGTTGAAGGTGGGGTGTGTGCGTGCATGTGTGAGGGAAGAAGTGATCAATGGCGGTTCCCTCTCCTTTCCAGCGCACAGCAGCAGATGGGGAGGGGGTGTGGGCTAGTGGGATGAGTCACACGCATAATGAACTTGCCTGTTGTGCTATTCAATACAAAAAAGGAAAACGAAAACAGAAACACAAACAGCAAAGAAGGCTGGCTTTTATCAAAACAGTCGCCATAAGCAAACAGGAGCAAAAACTGATCCTCTGCTGGAGTGTACAGCACTTGTCAAAACAATCTTTTATCACATCTTGAGGAAGCTGTGGCCAAAAGAACAAAGGTATTCCCTTTTTTATTTCACAGGTGCAAATGATAAAATGACAGCCAGATGATGCTCACTATTCTCAGAGGTAGAAGGTTAGTTGTATATGTGTGGTATGTTTATTCATACTTGAATCAATGCCGCATCCAGTCTTCATCTTTATGATTTCAAGTTTCACCTCCTTCACTCACTCACACATCTCCCTTTCTCAGCTGCACACATTCACCCACTCACGCCAAGTCAACTAAGCACAAAATTAAATGCATGCAGCCAAAGATGGAAAATTGAATGTTTACAAGGTCATTTATAAGGTAAATGAAAAATCTAGTTCTTTCACCCTCAGGGAAAATAAGCTTATTCAAAAGCAGTGAATGCTTTTCAGAAAATCCTCCCTATTTTTCTAAAGCCCGCAACGTCTGCCACCAGATGGAGAAAACAAGTCCTTAAAAGATTTGGTGATAATGGGCTTGGCATTTGCAGTGATGATTGACTACAAACTTGGGAGTGAGTCATTCACGTCGATAGTTCATCGAAAAGGGTGTCAGCGACACCCTCACCTAGTCCAGGCCTTCCCACAGAAAGCAGCAGATGGAAAATAAACAACTGCACTACATGGGTCATTTCGGTCCTTCAATGCAGACATGAGGTTCAAAGTAAAAGTGTTTCACTCTCATCCATAGTTTGTCCTCTATTTAGGGTGTGTAATTTCTGCCTTTCCCAGCAGAGGGAATAGGAGAGTTAGGAGTGGTCGGAGTGGTGCAGTCCAACAGTGAAGCTGCAAGGTGCTACAATGCAGGACACTTCAGCAGTCGCACCACACCATTCTCAATGAAAGCTTTTCTTCCCAAAATAACAACGTAAACATGCTTAGACTCTCATTTTAGGTTAAGGCAACTTTAATAGTGACATATGCAGGGAGTTCATATATAATATAAGATTATAGACAGGCAGTTTTATATAAATATGTAAACACATTATATTCATACATAAATATATACTGCTACTATAAAACTTGCATATTGGCACAATAAGATTAAAAAGGCCTTGTTTACACTAATAACAAAGTGGACATGCTGTAGCCTCCATCTTGCACAAAAGTTAAAAAAAAAAAAAAAAAAAAACTTCCTGGAGATGCTGGCCATATGGAAAATGGGGCCTCATCTCAAGTCTTCTTCTGGTTGAATTCATTAGGAAAAGGGGAACAGGAACCTGAGAGAAGGCTGAGTACTCACCTAAATCCTACTTGTGACTCCCCAGCCCAGGTCAGTTACAGTGGGGGATCTAAAATGTCATTGAGGGGAGTTTTTACAGATCTTGTTACACTAACACACAGACCATTAGGGAGACAGATACACAGGTACAGGATCGCTTTTCTTGTCGCGTCCGTTGCCATGGCAAGAGTGGAGGTAACCGGTTTGCATTTCTTTCTCTGTCACACAAAGTTCATGGCGAGAATTTGGCAGGTTTGTGGTATGAGAGTGTGGAAGGGACAACTGAAGGTGGAGATTGTGACTGTGGTGTTTCTTTTTTTTTTTTTTTTTGTTAATCGACTGCAGTGCTTTAAGTCATGCAGCGGGGACATGCCTCTTCACTGCATATGTGCGTTTCACCATGGGCAGTTAAGGGCTCACACCTAAACTCACGCTAAGTAGCTCACAAGTTACACCAAAAAGTTCAGACTTTCACATGATTTTAACTACAGCGGAGGAGAGTAACTTTTCCCCTCCCGCTCGTCTTCATTTAAATGAATGTGATAGGTGTGTACATTGATCTTCCAGGCAGGAGGTGGAGGAAGAGGTGGTAGGGGGGAGGGTGCACCAAAACAGATGGCCAGTGAGAGCAGACAAACTCAAAAGCCATGAAAGCTTCCCCCAATTACTCTTTCAAGAGATTATGTTGATGGCCATCAGTGATGTCTGAGATGGAGCGGCCTTTTGCCTCCTTTAAACTCTAACCTGTGTCTCCGAGAATAAGAGTCCAGGAGGAGGTGAATGAGCGAGTGATACAGGAGCACAAAAATGTTGACAAAACCTTTTACCTGAGGGCTCCTTCCAAATGCCTCCCTGTATGTTCGGGTAATCTCTCCTTTGTCAATGGAATGCTGCAGAGTTGGGACAAATACTTTCATTCCTCATCTATTCATTACCGTTTGTAGACTTTTGGCATGAGTTTAAATAAAGGCATTTAAAGAGGTATTTGAGCTAGTTAAGACAGGACACCTCCACACACGTGCAAACAACCCTCTTGTTTGCCTCCAAAGCCACCCATCTCCAGTTTGTAGGTCATTTACACAAGAATTTGTGAAAATGAGGGAAAATAATCAGAGGATTCAAATGGGCTGTCATGTTTTCAAGTATCATCTCATGACAGAATAACATCTGTGTCTAACATTACAACTACAAAATGAATTGTTGTAATTTATGAAGGTAAAAAAAAAAAGGGAGCTAACTGTCACAGACGCTGGTGGAGTTTATATCATGTTAAAAATACATATAGATATAGATATATAGATACATATACATATACTGCCAGGTTGAGACACAGCAGACACACTTTAAAAATGACAAGTAATACAGTAATGGAAGAAATTATTAGACCATCAAAAGTCATCACAAACAATGGTTATGCAATGGAGTACTAACTCCTGTGTGTATCATGTGACTAAAACAGACAAAAAAAGAAAACATGGAGTGAATGAAAGCCCTGTTTTTGTCAGTACAATGACATAGATATTAATTTTGGTTATTATCAAGAAAACGTGGAAAATGGATAGATATCAGCTCTGAAATGAAACTATTATGAGCTAATTTTGTTGGTATTATTATATTTGACTAATGACAAATGTACCAAATTGTACCACGCATTAAAACGATCAAGACATTTAAGAAAACAAGGGTGGTCTAATACATTTTTTCAGCAATTGTATGTCCAAATGACAAAACAGCAAAGGGAAATTTTTAATAAGGGACTGTTCATTCATGACAGGGTAGAAATACTAATATTTTATGACATATTTGTTAGTTTTAATGACAAAACTGAAACATACAGGTCTGTACAAATGTCCACAGCCAACATTAGGTTTGTTGGTTTAGTAAAGTTTTAATGACCACATTTTTGCATTTTTCAGTCTCTGCATTAAGATTCAATCTGGATAAACCAGCCTTTATAAACCAAAGTAGTAGTATTTAGTTTGACCTCCCTTTGCACTAGAGGTGTCTTTATCCCTTTTGTTCAAGACAAAATGAGATTTACTGGATTCACTTGCTGCTCTTTTATACCAGATTTCATTCAACACACATCAGATATTTGCAAATGTTTGTGCTGCTTCTCGTCACAGGGTCAAGGGTCACAACAGTCACTGTAAACTTTAGAAACACATTTAGTTCAGTTCAGTTCAATTAATATAGTACCTGATAGTTTTTATTTCAATATGGCACTAGGTTTTATTGTTGTTTTTTAGAAGGCACTTTACACACATATCTGCACCTTTTATGTGGATTTGCCTCCTTGTAGTTATCACCATTTGCATCATGCTGCATATTGAGTTGACTGAACACACTGGCCTCAGTCCAAATGCACAAAACTAAATCCATTATGGTGGTAATGATATTAAAGGACAACAGTGAATGCATTCTGTCCCTAATCAGTCAATACAGTGTTATCTGCTGAGATTTCACATTTAAACAAATAGACTGGGCCACCCTCTTTGTTTTGATGGAAAAGCTCACACCTGCCAACATGTACACACAAGTAGAATAAGGCTGGCAAAGGTTCATATTGCTACGGATCAAACAGAATGTGACGAAGGCACATTGCTACATTCAGGAAAAGATAAATCCCCTTTACGTGTTTACACACATCATTGGGGAATTCACACTTAACTAGAGGTTTACAACTAACAATTCATTCAACTCTTTATGACTGTGAGAAACTAACACACCCCTGCTACATTAAAAAAAAAAAAAAAAAAAAAACATGAGATAAAACCTGAGAAAAAAACACGCCCATGATGGTTGTTGTAAACATTTGCTCTGACTAAACCACTTTCATTAAATAATTGTGAGAAATGTTACTGTTTGTCAGCACATACCTAATCCACAAAAAAAACTAGCAAACAAGCCACAAGTCAGTTTTCCATGTTTTCCACATGACCTGAATGTATTTTCCTAAGGTGGGGCTTTATTTTATTATCTATTAACTATTTTTGATCTCTCTGTCACCTTAATATTGGGTGCTAAACTTTCAGTGCTAAATTAGTATTGTTATGTCAACTGTTTTCCAGTGTTTTTCATTTCTAGATACACAGAGTGGCTGCAACCTGACATATGTTACTGGTGCACAGATGTGTAAAGTAGCACACGGCAGATACACATTCTGAGAAACTATCTAAACAATTTCAGGAAGCCGACTACTGTGTGTGCGTCGCTTTCTCTCCTCACCATATATAGCAAATTTTAGACACAAACTAGGTCTGTAATGACATACATAGGCATGGTTAAGTGCCTTTTCGTTCCTACTAGTGTGACCTCACTCCAAGCCTGAACAGAGTTCATAAAGAAGCTTACCTACTATTGTAAAAAAAAAAAAAAGAAAAAAAAAAAGGAAAACATTTTCAGTGAAACTAAAAACTATTTTGTCTCCAAGTTAAAGATACTACAAAAAGTCTATATATTGAAGGCAGTAGTAAGGAACTGCAAACTTTCATCAGTGCACTACACTAATAACATAAGGTTAAAAAAAGGATTCAAGCATTCCTCACTCCTTGGCAGACAGGGCTGTTATGCAAATTCATAAACCAAGCCACAACTTGACTTTAAAATACCCCTATTTGCGCCACCCCTATAAACATCATCATTTCATATATTGCTACAGCTCCACGATCGTTATTGTTCTTCCTGTGTATAAAGGTACTGCATTATTATACATCTGTTTGTGGTGTTTGGGATGAAACTGCCATAAAATGAAATTTATTACACAAAGCAGCAACAATAATTATTTGAAGAAGGGCAAGAAGTAACTTGACAGATTCTTTTAACATCCTGTAACCTGGAAACTTTTTTTTATCCAAAGAAGAAAAACTAAGCCTGGGTTACGTAATAATTAAAATAAACCCAAACTCATCAATGAGATATCCACACACTGCAAACACACTACATCCCAACCACTGTTCATCTATTTAATAAGCTACTCAAACTGACAAAGCATTCTGCTTGTGTTGTTTTTCTTTTAATTTGTCACAATTTGATGCAGATGGGTGACAAATTAAAAGAAAACCCAACATTACATGTCTTAGTTCCACCACGTGCCGTTGGAACAATGTTGAAGCAGCTTGGCATTGAGTCTATAAGACTGTGAACTCTTTAGGGCTGATTAACACCATTCTTTAAGAGGATATACCCTCATTTAATATTTTGATGGTGGTTGTGGAGAGTGCTGTTTTGCAGATTGATCCAAAATCGTCCATAGCTGTTTAGCTGGGTTGAGATCTGGCGACTGGGAAGGCCACAGCAAATGACACATTATTTTCTTACTCTTCAAATCATTAATTGACCCCTTGCGCCCTGTGGATGGAGGTTCAGTCATCTTTTATAGAGACCACTCCCATGATGTTTTTCCTATAATTTATCATTTTCAACTAAGGGGTCAGGTTAAAGTGGGTTTAATTGGCTCCCACACAGGATCTACACTTTGGTTAATTGAGCTTTTTACTGTGCTAAAGTTATGGTCAGTGACAACAAAGACACAAGGCTATAAATCAATCAGTCTTTGAGCTCAGGTGAATCATTAGTAACATTTTGAACTCAAGTGTATGATCGCTGTCCAAGGTGCTGATCCTGAGAAAGCCCCAGACATGGGAGCTGTCACAGGAACCTCACAATCGTTCCCTTACGTTGGATGAATCACCAGCGCTTTCAGATAATTCCTGCCAGTGCTCTTTTTGTTACATATACAGCAAGATTTGTTTCCTTCACTGCAGTTTTCAATAAAAATCTGATTGCAAAGAGGAAAACCCCACTCCGTCTCCTCCTCTACATAAAGCTCATAAAGCCCATGTCAACCATCCGCCCACTTCAAGGAGTCCTGAGACTGGCTCTTACACCACGGTGGTACTGAGGAGATCCCTGGAGGTACAGGGATAGCAAGCGCTTGTATCTTGTGTGAAACTGTGAGCCAATAACTCAATATTTACTGTACGTGGGCAATCCGAGGCAACGATTAGTCTTTCTGTTTTATAGGCTGCTTGCCTCCTGAAATAGTAATCTGAAAGTAATTAAACAGGAAAAATGATGAATTTGTATAGTTTCTGAGAGAGTTCTTTTGATTAATTATTGGTCCCTTTCTGTCAAAATTAAACACATCAAGCTCAGTGTACATAAGGTAACAGTCTTTGTAATGTACGCTGCAACATTATGAATTTTGTTCACGCATGTTTCAGTTACATATAAGATCCGAGATGCAGCCGCTCATCTCCTGCGCTGCGAGGTAGTCACATCATTAGGAAACATCCTGTGTGCCTCAAATATTAAGAATGGCATATTTTATATACCTTGCATGTTCTAAACCTTGCAAATACAGTCATTTACAGGGGATGGAAAAGAATAGTGAGGATCTAATTTGGAGGCAATGAGTGACAGCTGGGAAAGAACTGATTGGACACTGAAAGAAATGGAAAGGGAGGGACCTCTACTGTGTGCATGAGTCATCACTCTCCACCCCCACCCCCCCAGCCAAACTGTCTGTTTTTGTCTTGCAGGTTGGAGATTTACTGAGCTACATTTTCTCTGCTGGAAAGATTCACTTTAGCATAAAACTGAAGGCAAGTCTTCACAAGCAAATTATTGACAGGCAACACAAGCCAAATATGCATTACAGCACAGGTCAAACGACTGCACAGTAATTACCTTGCAATGAAAAACGCCCATAAAGCAGAGTAACAATGCTATTGTTAAACTTTAACTGTAACCTGACAACATGCTGAGATTGTTCAAAGGTATTTGCACTTTGACATGTCCTCATTTGAAGATCGATTGGATCCAATATTTAAAAGTGACATCAAAATGCTACATAAAGGATAGACATTCTTCTATCTGTAGTAGACGACAACCCAGGGTCTAAAGGAGGAAGTCGTTCATTATAATCAAATTAATGTTTCAAACAGTCTAGTGGTTAGTTTGGGGAGAGAGGGAGAGAAAGAGAGAGAGAGAGAGAGAAATCCTCCTCCTTACACAGTTTCGGTCTATACAAGTCAAAACTGTCACATAAGGACATTAGCCTTAGGATAGGATACCTCATCTCAACCTTAACATATGGCATCACATGCTGCAACAGACTGGAATTTAAACATGCATGATCATTCCTGCAGATTATGCCACTGTATATAATATGAATGTTTCAAATACAGTACATATCATGAATTTTTCAACCTGCTCTAAAAGCTAAACCTTTTCACTATATTAAAAAAAAAATAATAAATTTTGTATCATCAGAGGTAGATGATGATGATATTACATGGTCAGTTGACTGAATTTTTAAAGTATACTATAATAATGATTGTTTGGAACAGTAAAAAGATGCTCAATTGAAACTTCAACCTCTAATACAATCTAAAAAAATAAAATAAAATTGAGTTATTGAACACCAAACTCGAGTAACCAAAAACTAGACAAACTACCTGTAAAAATATGTATATTTCAGCAATTATTTTCCCTCAAAGTCACTAATTATAGTTGAAGGGTCCATTATTAGACATTTGCCACAGTCAGAGCCAGGTTGTGCTGCTACATCTATAATGCATCAATCAATTAGTGTCAATTAATGATCCAAACTCTAAATCTAGATGATTTAATGACTGATAAATGGTCAAAGTAAGCTGAAACAATCTTCTCAATGATGTTTTTATTACTATATGCACTACATAATTTCTTTTTTCACAAAATATAAATGCAGGTCATTGCAAACATGTAGACATACTGTTATTTTTCTACAGAGGAGTCCAAAGACAAAAGCTGTAGTTTGGATGTTGTTGCGGGAGATCACATTATTATTCCATCAAAACTAAACTGCTCAATTCTAATGTAAAATATAAGCAGCTAGTATTCAAAAGATAGGAAAAACCACAAACTGTGAGAAAAGTGCCAAAAGGCAGCATTTTTGTTTTAACAGGAAACAGGAAATAAGGTCAAATATGATGCAGTGGATCCATTCACAATGATTACATGCTTCATTGGTGCCTGCTCTGAAAGATTTCTCTTAAGTGTGACACTAGTGTCAATACAGTACGCAAAGGAAACAATGCAAACTATATAAAGCCCAAGAGAAAACACAAGTGAAACTGAAAAGAGGGGGTGGAATCGTCTAACTATATTCACAAAATGTAAAGAAGTACCAAGAAAGACGGCTTTCTCTCCTGAAGGTGAATTTCATGGTACTAAAGAAAGACAAAAGAAGAACAGGGCCAAGTCCATTAGGGAGTGCAAAGACGAGTCAAGCTAAATGAAGGCTTGATGGTGGAAGACGTGGAAATAGGGAAAAGACATCTAGAGGCATTTAGGGAGATGCTTCCAGTAGTTTGAAGACTGGGTGGACAATACAGTATAAAAAGAAGGGAAGTAGGGAAAGGGGTGGGGGCAGTGGAGGTGGCTTAAGGGGGGGGGCACAGAGGATAGTTCAGAAGGTCTGTCCTTCGTTGTGCAGCCCTGAGGACCAATTTTTGACAAAGATACCCTAGGCCTTTCCATAACTGATGGTGTTGTCAGTGTGAAGGGGGTGGAGCTCCTGTAAAGGACACAGAGTGCATCATACTTCAATTACAACTACAAGCGATCCGACCTACTGTACACATGCAAGAATGGATGCTGCATGTCTTATCTGATGCTGTTCTGTCTGGGCTAACACAAATTAAGAAACAAAAATTCCATGTATTTTTAAGTCTGACATTGTGTTATCTTTTAGGGCCATCATATGCATCTGCTTCAATAGGTTCCATGCACTTCTACTTTAACTATGTGACCTCTATCGGAGCGATGATTATCATTGTCCCAAAAGATATTCCCACATTTAAAGATTTGATGATGATGATGGAACTTGCTGTCTAAAGCCATTAGACTTCCGCAGCCTTTTTATTTATTAGTTTATTGTCACATTGTGTGACACGCATCTGATAAACTTTGGGACAACATGCATACTGACTGTGTGATGAAAAATCCTATGGGCTCTCAATGTACAGGAGGCAAGCTCTAGACAAGCTCTTAAAACTGATTTTATATGAATCAAAATAATAAATTGGTTAAATATAAAGTCATTGGATCAATGTTACATTTATCCTGACAGAATAATGAGATTCACATTTTAAATACCTCCAACAAACCACTAATTGGCTTCAGACAGTTAATGTAGCCCTTAGCCATCAACACATAAACTATTAAAATGTCAGAGAAAAAAATTAGACATAGACAGAAACACTGTCCTGTGTTCTGCTTCAGCCAAGTATGTAACAGGCCAGAAAAAATATGGAGAAGCTGCTACATTTCAATCAGAGCCCAAAAACAACAGACTGAAAGTTTTTTTTATTATTATTATGAGTAATTCAAAGACCTCCACCCAAACACATAGAAGAAGGTCTGAATAAAGTGAATGATACCAGACTCCTGGTACGAACTTCAGTTCACTCTAAATATGAACGAGGTCTTATGGCAGCAAGTTGCTATCAGCGGTATTAGACTTCAAGATATGTCTGCACTGGCTTCCTTATCAAGCTGTGGTTTTGCACAGTGGATCATCAGCCATCTGCAGCCCTTTGTTTCCAAAGATCACAGCATCTTTTGCTGTGTGTTGTGGTCAGTCCCAAAGGCCTTGGGCTGGCCAGACAGTTGGCAGAAAGGCACAACAGTACTAACAGAAGTAGAAGTATTCATCACACAGAACACTTAATGGACTGTGGCATGTGTATAACCACCATCAAGTACCGCTCAACAAAGACTGAAGTGTTGTTTTTAGCCACAGCACATCTGGTCATGGTAGCATCATTGTGTAGAACTGTCCTATAGAAGAACCGGGTGGATAAATGCATACTGAGCAGTGTGTGTAAAGTGCATTTAAAATCAGCCAGCCCAAGCAGGGACAGTCTGGTTAAATTGTGGAAGTAGACATGGTGTAGGAACAGTGAGAAAGAAGTGAGAAAACTTCTGTTACTGGTTTAGGTCAGTGGTGTCATGTAGTGTCGAGCGGACATGCTCTCCCCTGCCAAATTAGTCAGGAAAGAGAGTAGGCAAGAAGTGGGAGCACTCCAGCTGAGAACAACAGCACTTCCACTGGCTGATGCTGGGAATATAGATAATGTTGGTAATATGAATAAGGTCAGTGCAACTGACTTCAACAGCCCTTTGACAAAAAACATTAATATGCAAGAACACATGCTGGGGAGGATCAGTAGAGTAACAAACTACCTGTCTTAAATGTTCTTATGTGGATATGCAGTCCTGCCAGCAAGCATAACACTCAGATTTGTTATAGGAGCTATATGTAGTATGTCTACTTTAAAATATTCAAACATGACCTAAATGTGTCACTAAAGGTTTTAGAATAAAGCCCAGTTCTGCCTAAGATGCCAATGTATTGGATTGTAGAGATATGAAATGAATCTAAATCAAATCAAATCAAATGTTGTTTTTATAGTGCCACATCACAACAGACGTTATCTCATGACACTTTACATGTGGAACTGGTAAAAACCAGACTCCGACGCCAATTTACAGAAACCCAACAGAACCTTCCAGGAGCAAATACTTGTAACTGGTGACAGTGGCGAGGAAAAACTTCCTTTTAAAAGGCAGAAACCTCGAGCAGACCCTGACTCCTGGAGGACGGACATCTGCCTTGACCATCTTCTAGTCATACGAACAGTCTGATGGATTTATGTGACCACTAGAGGGAGAAGTGAGTCACTCTGCCAGTTTTCCATGGTGAGCAAAACTAACATCATTAGGCCTTTGAATGAGGCATCCAAGATAGGATGAGAACTGCAAAGAAACAACTTTTAGTAAAAAAAAAAAAAAAGTGACAAAGTGATAAAACTTAGAAGCACTGTTGTTGTTTTCACCATTAGACTCAGCTCTAAATGAAAATAATGGAGTTTGATGCTGAAATTAGTGTTTTTTTCTTTTTTGTGTAAACAATGAGCTTTATATTTTATTCAGTGTGTGATACAGTCTGTGAATACATAGCATTGATTCGCTGCCATTTTTGCCAGTGTGTTCTTGTGACTTCCTTCTGTTGACAGTTTAGGATATCAATACTTGCTCAATACAACCCCTTTAGAATGCTCTGCAACAGAAAGCATAATTATCAGGATAAAGATCAAATCACCATTTATTTCAAGATTAATGGTTGATTCATGCAACTGTGTGCATTTTAAAGGAGAAAAAGAAGATTATAAATTGTGGTTTTACACCTCTTCATTGTCAGAACATTCCAAACAGTAATAAATACTACTGATAATAATGGATTAGATTTTTAAAGCACTTTTCAAGTCACCCAAAGTGCTTTAGATTATTGATCCATTATTCATTCACTCTCACATCCCCCCTCTGGTGGTGGTAAACTATGTTTGTAGCCACAGCTGCCCTCGGGCAGACTGACGGAAGCGTGGCTGCCAATTTGCGTCTGCGGCCCCTCCGACCACCACCGGACATTCATATGCATTCATACACCAGTGTGAATGACACTTGAGGCAAGGAAGGTGAGGTGTCTTGCCCAAGGACACAACTTCACAAATCTGAAGCCCCTTTTGCACAGCACTTCTTTTATGGGAATATTTCAGCCTTATTCTGGAACGTGTAAATGAAATGGTGGGATTGTTTGGTCCCACCTTTATCGTGGCTTTGTAACACCAGTGGAGGTAGTAACAGAGCCATGATAAAGGTAGAATCATGATTCCGGAACACTATGTAAAAAGGAATAATATTTGTTCATCAACCAAGGCATCGTTTTGATGACGTATTGTGTCAACATGACCAGAAATATATCGAACTGAGGAGATGCCAGGATCCGCCAGCTCTTGTCACTTCTGGCAGAGGACTCTATCTATGCTAACATTTGTGGAACAGTGAAAGACAGACCGGCTCTGGAGAGGTTAACAACACTACAATGCTCAGAGTATTTCCGACGTGGACGTGATGAGTCACACAATATGCTGTGTCACTGCCCCTTTAATTCTGGAATGCAGGTCCGCTGTGCAGTCCGCTGACCCTGCGCTAAACGACTTGAAAAAAAAAAAAAAAAAAAAAACTAACAACAGTTGGCAGTTGCACCTATTGTTCTGTATATTTCCTTTGCATCTTGTATCT
>JAPSES010000001.1:8478433-8496218 GCA_029822895.1 Maxillicosta whitleyi
ATTCTCTACACATTTCCTACACTCGGGCTGACTCGGAAATGAGGCCCAATGTCAAAAATTCCGGAGTATCACTTTAAATCTACTATATTTTGGACTGTAATTAGTAGTGATGCTCTATTGACACATATTCTGAGGACAAAACGTATAGTATTATAAACACCTCTCGCATGGAGTGCACGCAAGTTTGCATGCCAAAGTCATTTCCACAGCAACTAAGGCAGACCAGACAGCAATGCATAAAAATACAAATACTAGTTAATCACTTGCAAATATCAGTGTTGACAGTCAATCCCACAGATACAATTTAAGTCACGTGTCAGATTTTCCTTCAGTCCAATCAGTGCCAGTGTACAGAAGTCGAGAGCATCGAGATTCTTGCAATTATTATTTTTAATGCAGATATTTCAAGGTAGCAATCTAAATTAAACAGTTCTTGTAAGGAAAATAAATATAGTGACTGTGGTTGTGTTTAACATAATGTGGCATATTCTCAACACTGAGGAGTTGCGGTGGGTTGAGGTTAGAGCAGAAGCCTGTTCATGATGATTATAGTGTATGCAGGAGCTGAACATGTGTTTGGCATAGTAATAAAAGCCAGTCAACTCTATATTTGTTGCAGATTCAGAAACCAGAACGGTTTCATGCTATTATGATGTCTATAACCACTAGATCAGAGGTGCAAAACCAGCAAACATAAATGACATCAGCAATTGACTTAACCTGAAAATGTCAAAGCATGGAGTACTTACAATAGATGAAAAAGAATCAATCAGAAACTAATGCAGGTGATCGCCAAATCTTGACCATTTGTTTTTCCATATTTTAAAGACAAATTATTCTGCATTTCAAGATAACCGAACAGCCCTGATAATTCTCAGCCTGTCTTTTAAGAGATGCATAATAAGATAAGATAAGATAAGATACTTTATTAATCTCCCAGTGGAGAAATTTACAGTTACAGGTTCTCAGAGAACAATAAAATAAGATAGAGTAATAAGAGTGTTAAGAAGAGTCTTTATGTTTGCATAATAATAATCGATAAGTATATGTACACCACTGCTTTTGTTACAATAAAGTATTGCAGTAGTAATACTTAGTAGTTAAAGTTACACAAGGACATGTGCATATGTTTGATTTTCAATAAAATGAAATTAAAAGAAGCAAACTTACCTGACCTGGCTGAATATGTAAGTAATAAAGCACTTCTTTAAGCATAACAGGTGTGTGTGGAGGTGTTGTGGTAACAGAGGATTGTTCTTCACATCCAGGTGGGGGACCTGGTCCAGATGATGCATTGAATCTAGAATGGAGTGCACTACTCTTCCAGGAGATGCAGGTTCGCCATGTGGACAGATTTGTTTTCCATAACAATGATCTGGAGCACATAGACATTTGGAAAAACATAATGATCTGTGAAAAAATAAGAGAAAGGTGGTGTAACAACACTAAAAAAACATACTATATTAAAACCTTTTTTCCATTAAATATATAATAAAGCAACTTAAGAACTTCAGACTACATGTGATTGCTAAATTAAAAAAAATATATATTGTACGGTTCTTTGTGGGATTGTTAACAGGTAGGCTATACGTATATAAAGTAGTGAGCTACAATATGTCTACATGTATATAGCTCAAAATATATAATTATTCTGATTATTTGGGGATTTTTTTTTCTTTTTTTTTTTTGAAAAATTCAAGAATCAGACTGAGCCACAAGCTTTCGCGTGGTATTCAGGTATTTCCTGGCAAGATAATGCATTAAAACTTAGAGCTGAGATAGTGATGTATGATTCTCATAAAACAGTGAAGTGCGCAGGAGTGAAGGGTCAGAACACGAATATAACCTGTTTACAAATAGCACTAATGCACAGTGCACATTCAATGGAAGGAATTTTAACAGGGTGAAATGGCATCAAATAAAAACTCCAGCACTTGACATGACTTACCATTAACTTTCTGTGCAAATTAATATCACTATATAAAATGTATGTGGTTGCATTGTAATTATATCCCAAGTCGTGAGTGTGAAGGTTAGCTAGCTACCTTGCTAAAAACACTGGAGCTAGCGTGAGATGTGGAATGAATGCTCAATGTTACCAAAGTACTCACTGACTACGTTGTAACTTGAAGACGGTTAATAGTGACAGAACGTGTTATGAAACATTTTGTACATCGTTCAGAGCCAGATATCACACGTGCAGCACGCGTTACCTAGCTACAACCGCAGGTAATTTAACACCAAACGAAATGAGCGATGCGAGGGTTATTGTTGCAGTGCTATAATGATAAATGACATCGCAAAATTAGGTATATAATATTCTGATAAACACAAAAATGTGGAGGCAGCTTTACACAATTAGATGTTAAGTTATTGGGGTCATAATGAACTGTGCCCTTCTGCAGAGCCTATGTCAGGAAGTTGACTGAAAGCTTACCGTAGTAGAGCAGCGTGTAGCCCCGCCCCCAGTTGCGTCATGGCCTGTGCGTCTTTGTGATGCTACCAATGACAAGGGTTTCGCATCCAATCAGCGGCGATAGAGGAAGAGGAGTTGTTTTTGAAAATACTGGCGCTTGTTGTGCGAGTGATGATCCTCCAAGCGTAGCTAACAATACCTTTTACATTTTATAACTAATTACTCGTGTCTGTTCAAAATGTCACTTTGGTGAAGAAAACACAGTTAACTCTTGCCGACACTAGGTAAGACAATCTCACGTAACGTTAATGCATATGAGTTAAAGACTGTGCTAACTCACTGTTAGCAGTTGTACTACAGTAGGCTAACAGCAGGCGTTAGCAGGCTAGGCTAACATTGGCGGTGCTGTCATCGCATTCATTCTTTCAGCCTTTTAAAACACCGCTACGCAAGATGTGCATTAATTTTTTGTACGTTTTCTGATCAGAGGGTAGCCATTCATCGCACACATGGCGTTAGCTGGCCGTTTAGATGATATAACTATAAATGACTCTGAACAGAAGACGTAACCATCCACGACTGGACACGAATTAAGTTACGATAGAATCCGCCATTCTTGCTAGTTTTAGTACAGCCAGATTATATAGACGAGAAATAAAATACGCCATTTAATGACATGTCTGGTTATATTGTAGTTTTCAGAAGTAAGTAGATGTCAACGCAGGTTGTGGACGTATCATAGCATATATGTAACTTCTTTAGTTTAACAAGGTTATTGATATTTCCTTGTATCCTCCGAAAACATTACATTATGAAAATTTTGAAATAAGCTTTTGTTTCCATCTGTATGTAAAATCAAGTCAAATTTGACATTAGGCAGGTCTACAATAAACACTTGCCACTAATATACTCATACTGTATGAACAGGTATATAACTGTTTTGTCATTAAGTTTAGCAGAAATATGATGTGGGACTACACCTGCAGCATGGTTATACAACTTTAAAAGCAAGTTTTTAAAATCAGTCTGAATGTCAGATCAATTAACACTAATAATATTTATCCAGCCTTATTACCATCTAGATTTCAGGGATATCCCTCGCTGTCGCATACCTTTTAGAGAAGGCTGAGAAATTTTGTTGATGGGTTGACGCTAATCAAAGCTTGGTAAACTCCATGCCTCTATTAGATTTTTCATAATCTGTTTCTTTTGTAATGTCTCATTCATTTCTTTTGTAAAATGACACATTTTCAATTTGTAAGTGTAAGAATATAAATAATCTTAATTTTTTCTTTTTGCTTGTTTTTTCTTTTTTATAGTGTTGCAGTATTACCTGAAAAGGAGCAACAATGGCAAAAGATGTATGTAGTCATGTAAAGGTGGTTGTCCGTGTGAGGCCAGAAAACGAGAGTGAGAAGCGTGAACATTTTCGCAATGTGGTCCAGGTGGTTGATAACCACATGCTGATTTTTGACCCAAAAGAAGAGGACATATCTTGTTTTGGGTCACACAAAGTCCGAAACAGGAACATTAACAAGAGAGCCAACAAAGATCTTAAGTTTGTTTTTGATCATGTGTTTGGTGAGAACTCTACTCAAGTTGACATCTTTGAGAACACCACTAAAGGAGTACTGGATGGCGTGATGAATGGATTTAACTGCACAGGTAATAGGTTAATAAACACATCCTGTATTTTAAAGCTTGTTCCTATGTTACCCTCATGGCAAAAGACATATGTCAGGTTTATTTAAATAAGTTATTTAATGTAGTCAGTAGCTGAGTGGCTCCATAATAATACACTATAAAATTAATTGCTCTCTATGGTATTAGGTTTGTTTCCATATTTTGTGGAGAAATGTAGTGTGTTTTGTCAGTAAGCCATAAACTTTTAAGTGGATTTTGTAGTGCTCCTTATAAGCCATGGCCTGCTGAAGTTCATATAATGTAATAAGCCAACCTCATCACCACTTTAGACAGATGTTTTTGTTTGTTTCAGCACAGCTATCTGACTCGCACTGCCATATTATTCATTTAATTGCTGCCTGATGTTAATTTATTTTGTGTAGAATAAGGTTCATTTGTTGGTCACTAGAAGACAACACTCCAGGACGACAGGATTGGGAACCGATTAGCCTTTGGAGAGCCACTTAGAAAACAAAAACAATATCAACAAACCAACTCTAAGCACCTAGTTAGAAGATGACAAAATATTTGTTTTATTTCAAATATCTTAGAATTTTGTTTTGGTAAGTTAAATGTTATTTTTGGGAACATAAACAAGAACTTAAAGTTAGAGTTAAATTATGGAAGTTTTTTTGTGATTTTTATTTTGCTTAGAGACGCTGAGCTTGAAAAACAGCCCAAAGGTCTAGTGTCTAAGATTTATAGAAATGGAGGAGGGCTTAATTGTAAACATGCAACGTCATTTTCATCGTTATGTCTTCATTAGTGTGTAGTCACATAAATATAATAAGCTTTGTATTTTTGTTACCTTAGAATAAGCCTTTTATATTTACAGAAGGAGGAGATGTATGATAAAAACTGGATTGACGCTCACAATTACTGCCACTTTTATCACTGGCCAGTTATGATTCTGCAACAAAAATTTGTAACCCTAAAAGCATTTTCCTTGTAATGAGAAAATAGATGACTGTAAATTGACAAATAGGATGCCTGCAATTGAAATGACTGTTTATTGTATTTATATATATATATATATTATTATTATTATTATTTTTTTTTGTATTGTAGTGATTGATATTGTGTGTTTTTTTTTATTGTCAAAACCCTTAGTCTCTACACTGTACAGTCTGAGCACCCATTGTTCTGAGTGGGAAGGGGCAGGTCTGAGCAGGGGATGAAATGCTTCAGGTGTCATTTTTGGTTCTGGAGTCCATTTTACTTTACATTTATTTATTTGGGTCCTATATTGTGTGGCAACCCATGGTTTATTGACTTGAAAGTCTGGTTTTATCCAGCTCTAGCCTATATGTAAAGTGTCATGAGTTAACTTTTGTTATGACTTGGCACTATATGAATTAGATTTGACTGATTGACTATTAATGTAGAAGGGAAAAAAAGATTGACTATTAATGGGCATTTTCAGTATCTACTGTGCTTAAGTGTGGATCAGAGTTTATATTTCCCTAACTCAAAAATGCACAACAGACAAAACAGTCAGCATTAGTGAGCATGGAGGGTATTTCAGGGTTCGTGCTTGAAGTCATTGTAAATGCTTAAATTTCAATGTTGTGTTTTCAAGGTCTGAAAAGTGCTTAAATTTGAGTTAAATTGCTTGTAATTATAACTCTGTGATGTATCTATTTGTTGGAATATTAACTCTGCCAAGTTAGATGGGAAACCAAAGCTACGTACAAAGAGGTGATTCGTTTTGAAAAATAAAACTTAATGTCAAAAAAGAAAATTAGCAGGTGCTCTCAGATTGACTCCAGGTACAGGTTGGTTTATCTTAATCTGTCTCAGTGCGAGTGTGCCTGAAAAACTTTGTGTTCTCTGTTAATTTGTAAACTTTTTGCCATTATGAAACATAATTTTTCATATTTATAACATAATGCAATCTAGGAATCATTGTGATAAAAAGTGAAAAAAGTAATAATGAGTATGTAGTTATACTTGCAGATATATATTTTACCACAGTGATAAGGTGCTAGGCTGGAACAATTTGAAAATGACCCTTAAATGTACTTGATGTTGACCTTGACCCAACACCTTAGAGTTACACCTTACAGTATGTCACAAAATGTTACACACCTAACCTTTATATTTACTGCCGCCGTACATTTTGTGTGGATAGTAAATAACCCTCTTGCTTTCATGTACAGTTTTGCTGCTGTTGTGCTACTTTAAACTAAGCTTTGCAATTATTTAAATACAATTATTTTTCAACTTTTGTAGTGTTTGCATATGGTGCTACTGGAGCAGGAAAGACACATACCATGTTAGGATCCCAAAATGACCCTGGAGTTATGTACCGTACGATGAAAGAACTGTTCCAACGCATGGATGATGCCAAGGAGGAAAAGGAGTTTGCTGTTGCATTCTCATATCTTGAGGTGAAGACTGAATCATTACACTTCTACTTTTTGTGTGTAATTTGTTTTCTGAAATACTGTAAAATATTGTCTTTTGCATTTTGGCTATAATATTTGATGTTTTATTCTTATTTTGACTGTCTATGTCGTACTTTTACAGGTTTACAATGAGCAAATCAGAGACTTGTTGGCTAATGTGGGCCCACTTGCAGTGCGAGAGGACAGCTCGAAAGGAGTGGTTATTCAGGGCCTTACACTACATAAGGTTGGCAACACTCATCCATAGGATCTGAGTTTATGGATACATCATAGAGACATTGTGAAGTCATTTAATAGTTTCCTTTAGATTTACTCATTTGCTTTTGTAGTAGTTATATTATGTAGTTCATCGTATGAAAGAAGCAATATTTATTTTAAAAAAAACAAAAATGCCACTGATGTTTTAAGATAACATAAAAAAAAACAACAGATCAAGATGTCTAATTAAAATACTTACTAACCTCAATGACTGATGTATACAAACCTAACAAATTTAAAAACAGTATTTTCAGTAATAGCATCCTTTCTTGGAAAGTTCTAAAGTCAAAAGCTTTTATCGTCATTGTATCATGGTGCACACAATGACATTAGAGAAGTAAATTGTTTATAGGAGTTTGATTGGTGTTTACATATAGTGGTAAATTGTGTACATGCTCCTGTGTTGCACATATGGTGATGGTTTTCCTCTTTTCTCTTTCAGCCTAAATCTGCAGAACATATTCTTGAGGCTTTGGATTCTGGCAATCGGAACAGGACACAGCACCCCACTGATATGAACGCCACTTCCTCTAGGTCCCATGCTGTATTTCAGGTACTTAAGTTCACTCTGTTTAGACTAGACAAGGACATTTAGTATTGTTGTTGGAGTGTGATGTCACATCTCAAAACATATGTAATTGACAAAATACCGGAAAGTTTGATAAAGGATGCTTTCATTATGTCCAAGAATAAAAATCCAGAATATATTTTTATGTCATAGCAAAAGAGTAAGAGTATTTTCTCATCTTTGTTTGCAGATATATTTAAGGCAGCAAGACAAAACAGCCAGTCTCAACCCTAACGTCTGTATTGCCAAAATGAGCCTAATCGATCTGGCAGGCTCTGAGAGAGCCAGTGCCACCAACGCCAAAGGAGCACGTTTACGGGAGGGAGCTAACATAAATCGCTCGCTCCTTGCTCTTGGAAATGTTATCAATGCCCTTGCTGACCCTAAGGTGAGTTGAAATGATGCTGATCTCAGTATGTATGTTTTATTCATTTATTTGATAAAACATTAATTTGTAGTTTAAAGATTACATGAAAAGAGCATCAAGACAAACAGCTGTTGCCCAGATTTGAATCATGGGACTGGGCAACAAAACAATAACGATGTATATTACAAAATAACTTTTCCTTGATAGCAATATGAGACAATTTCAATAGAATTCCTTCGTACATGTTTTGACAGACACAAGAACAGACAATTATAATCAAGTAGTACCACGCTAGAACCACATCGAGTTCGGTTGACGCCCACAACACAGGCGTAAAAAGCCAGCCACAGCACACAAGTTAATGTTTGGTCTGCTGCAGGAGAGAATGAGTGTTCCCTCAAGAGAACTTGGCCGACAGGGTTAGTGCAAAATAAGGTGTGAACTGTTTTGGTACAGGACCTTCAATATAATACGGAGGTGTACCAAACAGATACATACATGTAGCCTATGTGAAGAACGCACCTGTCCTGTTTACATAAGTTAAGGAACACACCCCCACATATATACCCCTGGTATTGTTTAGTGAAGAAGATCTGATTTATTTGTGTTCTCTTTGAAAACTTGAAAGCTTTTACCTGCTGGTCAGACTTAGTTTAGTTTTAAATATATGGACCTGTTTTGTTTATCTGAAACAGTTGTATATTGTCCTTCAGCACATCTGTCATTTTCAACCTCTGATGCAAAAATAAATCAGAAATAACCTTCTGATGTCTTCACAACAAACTTATGAGTAACAGAAAATTTAAGCTGGACAAAAATAATGATTTGATTTATATCATGATACATATCAATATTTCCCAGCCCTACATATATGTTATATATTCACTGTGTCATATTTAGTTTTTTCTGGTGGTGAAAAAGTCCATCATTGTTCTCTTCTGTTAGTTAAAAAGATGATAACACTGGTCCACATTCAGTCATGATAGGTGACAGTAATCAGATGTCACCCACTACTCAAAGAGGAAAATGAATAGGTCTGTTTTGTGCTACTGTAAAAATATGGCAGATTTTGTCCCACCCCCTCTGTTCATAAAGGCAGATTAATTTAAGGTAGTTTAAACACAATCATTCACATGCTCATATGATTATAGAGTAATTAGTGGTGTGCAGATTCCCAGATACAAGTGAAGTACAGTGAATGTTGACTCACAGATCAATGTAGTTGTATCAGGAATTGGTTGATGGCCCAGTTTTGAAGTCAAGAGCAGATAACAGAAGCTTTTTTGCCAATTCTACATTGCATTCACTCACAGATCAGTCATCTGTTACTCACAATTGAACTTTGAGTATGTAAGACTAACAAGAAGGTCAACATCAGCTCAGGCAGTTCAGATGCTTTATACCAGCAACTCTAAAATGTAAAGTGTTTGAAGAGATTTAGATTTTGTTACAAAGAAAGAATGACAACCTAAATGCTGTCTGTTTACGTTTTACAGAGCAGTCAAGTCCAGTAGTAGGACAATAAGTAAACTTAACACTATTTACTACATAATCTACTGCATCATTATTTCAGCATTGTTGTCCATCATTTGTATATGCAAGTAAAGTAAGCTGTTTTGGGGCTTACAGTACAGTGGTGGCATAAAGTTAACCCATTAGACAACAGTATCATATATCTTAGTAATATCAGCAAAATCACCAACTCACATTTCAATGACAGTTGCTTGCATAACTGTTTCCTATTGTCACAGCCACTATATCTAAAATTCACTGGTCTTCTTCTATAAAATAAATCCATTTGATGTTAGCAATTTACAGTTTGTATGAGATTGGCTTATTTATTTTAGAATACAAAGTTAATATTTACATTAATGTGTAGTACGAGCCATAGTAAGTTGTCTCGTACATCATCAGCATTTAACTCCTGAATCATAACATATCTCTGTGTATCTAGATCATATCGTCTCACAAGGGAGAAAATGTACATCCCTAACAATAATGACAACATAATTTTGACAGGAGGGCTTCACGATTAATCAAATTGTAATACAAGCCTATGCAGTTACATAATTTCAGAAGACTGTGATTTAAAGGTTCAGATTTGGAAGGATTTAGGATGATCTAACAGCCAAAATGGAAAATGGAATAAAGACAGTCTCTGCCATTTAGTTCAGTGACAATGAACAGAGAGGATTATGTGGGGTTTTTTTAATTAAAAAAAAAAACATCAGTCGCTACTTTTATGTTTTGTTTTATTTTCTCAAGTCAAAGTTTGTATGTTTGAGCTGAAAAGCCATACATCTATAAAACATGTGATTTATTTTTTATCCAAGGTTTATTTTTGTATTCCATTATTTTATTTTTATTTTTTCCATTTTTACAGTTAGAACCATCACTGATTTGACACACTGGTACCTACACAAAACAAGGGCAGTAAAATAACATAGAAACAGCACCCACATTAACATTAATGAGAGTTGCATGAAGCCATAGTCCACTACATATTGCTGATATAGCTGCAAGTCTTTAGTTGTACATTATAGAACTTTACTTTGTGGATATGTAGTTATTGTTTGGCTCATTTTCTAGAGATAAATGTCACAGATGGGGAGAACTTTGGTTTTATATTAAAATATTTAATAGTGCTTTATATTTTCCATTTGTTTAGGAAAATATGTCAGATTCCAGTGACATAAAGTTGT
Source organism: Maxillicosta whitleyi (assembly GCA_029822895.1). Taxonomy (NCBI): domain Eukaryota; kingdom Metazoa; phylum Chordata; class Actinopteri; order Perciformes; family Neosebastidae; genus Maxillicosta; species Maxillicosta whitleyi. Next base: position 8,488,836 of record JAPSES010000001.1, read on the forward strand.
AAATTATCTGTCAGAAGTGTAGGAACTGGACTGAAAAGGATTGACTTAATTTGATAAGAGATCTTTCTCTGTTCCTTAGATGAGTAGTTATTTGAAATGTAGTAAAAACTTATATGATATAAACATTTAGTATAAATATTTATTGCGGTATGCTGTTACTGATGAAAACGCTGTTACATCACAGTATATTAAAACATTTTAAATTAAAGTACTTAGAGGAATTCACAGATCTGTTTGTGCAGATTTACAGTGTCACACAGAAATGTTTTGTATTTGGTTTATTCTTCTTCTTATGTTTGGTCCACAAATCACCACATGATTTGGAAATGTTTGTTCTTTAAACACTTGCATGTATTTCAACTGAACCACTGGACTCCATATGAAACAGAGAGCCTGGGAAGTGGAGAGTCAACTGAGTATTTGGGTATTATTTCATTCCAGTTGCATACATTAACCTGTCAAGCAGTCTTCTCACTTTACACTCCAGTCTCAAGAGACAAGGCGCAAGCAGGCCGCATGCATATAGGAAGTGCTGTGCAAAAGTACCACTGCCATGTTGAAAGGCGATCCTTCTTTAACAGGTTACTTCATTCTTAGGTTGAAACTATGTTCTTTCATGGAGTCTGTCCAGTTACTGTTATACCAACCCGTTTAGTGCTGCAGTCGTAGACTCATAGTTTGATGTGCTCGGTCTACAATGCCCACTACTAATCCATGTTCCCTCCACACCCTATCCCTATGGTTATTGGTGTTCCACTGTTTATTGTAGGCAGACAAGGAAATTTATGTTGTGGCCATTGTTTACAGGAAAGAATGTCCCCACTTGTGTCTGGGCTGACATGCCATTCATTTGAGTGAGAAGAATGTCGGCTCCTTCTGTTTGGGCAGTTCAGTATGTCATCTTCATGCTATGCTGCACAGAGGTTTTTGTTGTAAGTTGTTTGCCTTAGGCCATGTCCACACTGATGCAGATACATTTTACGACACATCCTTTCTCTCTCAGTTCCGGACTTCCTTTCACATAAAGTCAGCGTATCCCACCCACATAAACAGGGATTTCTGAAATCACTCTGGAAATGTTGTTAGGAGCGGTTATATATTTTATAGCGCCAGTCCTGCATTGTATTGCGGACAAGCCAGAAATGCTGTCTGATTATGGATTGTAAGATTCAAGAAAAAAGTAGAGGAAAACGTGGCGACTAAGATTATCTCCCCACTACGTCCTCTGTTTTTTTCTATGTTTTCACTTTTTTTTTTTTTTTTTTTTTTTTTTTATCAAACGTGAGCAGCACACTTGAAGGAACAGTATCAGACTCGTAGTTTGAGTTGTGGTTGGAATGACTCGCTTATAATTGCCTGCATTTTTTCCTGCTTCACACATCGCTTACTTTACTACTTCTCAGTAAAAATACACTCATTTACTTGCATTCAAATACTGAGATTGCTCCAATGGTAAACTTGAATGCCTACTCTTATTAAATGGAAAATTCCCTAATTTGGTCTAGCTCCTCCGTCATTCTTTGGACTGGACTTGAACTATAGCTAAGGTATTTCGATCCAGATGTGAGCTTACGGTTTTTTCCAGGCAGAAGTGCGGCCACAGCTGCACACCCAAGAAGAGATCATTTTACGCTCCTTAGATACTTTAACTTTAGTGCGACTTTCTGCAATCCCAAAGCCCATGTGGTTGTGACTCACCTAAGAGGCTGTAGTTTGTCTAATGCCGTTTTTACAGGCAGAGCTGTGTTCACAAACCAGCTGCAGAGAGATTCTAAACCAGTACTATTGATACTTGTTCTATCTTTTGTGGATCTTCCCAACTTTAAAATGAATGTTCCAGTGTGAGTTCAGTTCGCCTGTAGGTTTATTGGTCCCCATCAACTAGTGTAATCCTATGCTTTGCTTGTGGAACATGGACAGATTAAAACATACCCCCCCACCCCACACACACACACACACACTCACACACACACATGCAGGGTGTTCCTCTGTATGCCGCAAAAATAAAACACTTTTTCTTTGTTTATTTTGATATGTATTTCGAGTTTAAAGAATCTGTGTCATGTTAGGCAGAAATAAACACAACAGTCCCTCAAGCGTTTCCATATTTTGTGGTTTACTTGCTACACCTCAGAGGCATGAGTCGACTTTGGAAAAAAAAAACATTTACACCGAGCACATGAAGTTGCAGAAATGGAACAGTCAAGGCCCATGTTCCAGCAGATTTTTTTCAGGTAGCCAGGATGGGCGGACGTCAGCTATTGAAGTGCACCGATAGCTCCAAATCCAAACTAATGTCAAGTTCTCTCTTTGGTTTCAGAGTAAGAAAGCGCATATACCATACAGGGACAGCAAGCTGACACGGATTCTTAAAGACTCCCTGGGAGGCAACTGCAGGACTGTTATGATTGCCAATGTCAGCCCATCTTCCAAGTCATTTGATGACACCCACAACACACTGAAGTACGCAAACAGGGCCAAGGAGATAAAGTCCTCGGTTAGTATCATGTTCTTGACTGAAGTCGCATTGTAGTAGGATTTTTATACATGGGAATCTTTAAGTCATGTTTTGTTTTTCTGCACACAGCTGAGGAGTAATGTTGTAAGCTTGGACAGTCACATTGGCCAGTATGCAGTGATATGTGAGAAACAACGGCAAGAGGTAATATGAGGCAACTGTTATTCCATCACTGGCTTTTTTTTTTTTTTTAAAAAGGGACCTCCACAAATTTCAGGATTTTACTTCTGACTCTTGTTTAATTTTTCTGTGCCACGTTGAAAGATTCTACAATTGAAGCAGAAACTGAAACAGTATGAAGACAGGAATGCGACATCGGGGACTTCTAATGTGATCTCTTCCCAAAAACAAGCAGAGTTCAAAAGGTAAGCATACTCATTTAATGTGAAAGCATTGTTGTTTTCTTTAAGCAACATTAACCATTTTATATTAATCAGTGTAACTTGAATACAGACACGACTTGCATGCAGAAAGAGTGTGTGGCCTGTGTTTGAAAATGTGTTGAGCAGTGGTTTTACAATCAAGGGACTTGTGGTTTCTACAAGTGCTTCTGGTGGCTTTTCGGTCATACTACTTAATTAACAAAGTGGAGCTGACAGTTTTAAGATGCAATTAGGCATGGTGGTTCAGAGTATATTATCAGGAATTGATGTTCCTAAAACTACATTTATGCTACTTTTTTTTTCTCCTTTTCGTAAAACCAGCTAATTTGTCAGATAACATCTACTGAGATATGCACTAGATATAAACTAATCTTCTGCACTGTGAAACTAAAAACCATGGGACTAGTTGGTCTGTTTTCCATAATCACTGGTTCTCAGGGAGTAGCAGAATTATTTTGGTGAACTTACTAGTGGTGGGAATTGATAGGATTTTGTCAATGCCATTGTCAATTCTGCTTACCAATCCAATTCCTTATCAATTCTCCTATTGATTCCTGAGCATTACACTGATCACACACAGCATTATTCTTGTCTGCTTTTCCTCTCAATGATTCCCTGTGGTTGAAAAATATCAGCAGGTGATGTAATTATATAATGTACCATGATACGATGCAACGTGGGGAAACCCAGATCTGTTTTCTGAATTGTTAAGAAGAATTGATAATGCTGCAGGTGTACAGCTCTGATGGAACTGATAAACTGGGAAGTTTGAACCAGTTTTTGATTCCTAGCCCTAGAAGTTACTGGAATAAGCGATGGATGGCATAGAAGTTGTCAGCTTATTTTTCTTAATGCCATTGCATCTAAAAGTTATTTGTTGTAATTTGTCCAAAAAAGCTGATGTTTGTCACTACGAAACTGTTGTGGCTTTAAATCCTCATAGTCTCCAGGTATCCTCTCTCTAACCTTTGCATATAATAATGCCTAAGTTCAAATGCATCTTTTTTAAGAGCAGCCCTTTCAAGGTGTGAGCACTAGCAAAATGCTGCAGAAATAGAAGCCAAGAAACTTTTTTTTTTTAACCCAAAGCAGTTCTAGATGCTTTGACACAACACATGGCTGCAGTGTGTTTATCATAAGTTGAAGATGCTTGCTGATATTTATTTATTTATTTATTTGTGCTGCCATGAACCCTTACTCAAAACATTATGCATTAGGAGTGTTTAAGATAACCTTCCCAAAGTGCAAAACGTTTTTGTACAAAAAACCTGACAATTTTCTGTGCTGCTAAACTGCTGATCAAAGCTTCGTTCAGCTGCTAACACACATAGTTTACCTGGTATATGTTACTTCTTAAGTAGCTTGTTTGTTTCACGGAGATCCCTTGAATGGGGAACTTGGATTTCCTGGAAACTGTTACTTCCGAGAAAATGGTGCATCTTCAGAGGGTACATCACGCTGCACTAGTTGGTGTAACAAAAACCAATAAAGAACAGTTGGAGCTATCTATAACTGATATCCCACTTCAGCCTTTTGCCCTTCTTTCCAGTTGTTTTTTAAATTTGTATTTTGCAATGTTTTGTGTGTTTCTTCCATCAATGTTTTTTGGGTGAAAGTGCATCATCATACCATATCACCTCTGCAGTATTTTCCACATTCACTGCTAATCTAGTGATCTCGTATATTAAGAACAGCCTGACACTAAAATATTGATGCACAGTATGTGCAAATAAACTTAATTTTCAGAAGTATGTGCAGTATATTGGTGTGTGAAGCTTTCAGTTCAGATCTCAGCCATGTGGTCTAATTAGGGGCTGTTTTATAAATCTGTAAAGATTGCTGGACTTAATATATGTTTTTTTTTTAAAAACCACTGCAGCTCTGTCTCGACCATCCCCATTTTCATTTTCAGTTTGTCACCAATATGTAGTAGGTACCTCTGTGTATATAGGTATATGGGGTGGGGGGACAGAGAAAAGCTGAATGAGTCTCACTCCCACACATTTCATTCACTGGCATCAGAATTCACAACTCGCACTGTGAGAGGCTCTGAATAGAGGCTGCACGCTTCTCACACTATTAAAAATTCAACAGTCTAGCAAGGCCACGACGTCTCCTACGTCACTGGAGTTACATTGAAGAGTGCAGTCACATTTCAGCGACAGCTCTCCAGTCTTATTTACCTGCATGCCTTCCCTGTCTCTCCTCCTGCATTAACTCAACCAGACAGTCACTTGCATTTAATCTGGATATCCTCATCTCATCTGTTCTAGGATTATATACAGTACATGCATCACAGAGCTATGTATATGTCTGTGACTCACACCAAACAGAATTAGCATCGTGTGGAGGCTGTAGTATTACAGATGTAATTTGAAAAGTTTAATTGGTAATTTTAAAAGTATTAGACAGGTAACATTTCGCCTGATGACTTTGTTTACTTTTTAATTAGCGTTATTATTAGTCATGCACCAAGTAATTGGTTAGTAAGACTGCATTTCACTAGTTGAAGTGGTCACCATTTATCTGTATTATATTAAATGTTTCTTAAATTTTTATGATTGACTCAGTGCTCATTTAAACGTAGTGTGATGAGGGCCTGAAAGACTACTGAGAATTTCTGTTTTCCCAGCTCAAAAGGAGGAATAATTACGGAACAGAAACAAAATAAACAGACAATAACACCAGCTTTGATCAGCCCAGAAATTCACAGTCCTTCTATCCGTAATTATTCTGATACAATTTGATTGAAATTGTCTTGATTCTGTTGGTAAAACTATCTTGTGAACCTTTTTCCTTTATAAAGGTTTGTTAAATACTTGAACAAGTGGTTCGTAGGAGCTCTTGGCACAGCAGTCAATCACTTTCAGCATTTGGCATAGCAGTTTGTAATCACATCTGGCTTGAATCCCTGTGGCGAAGGGGAGGTTTTATTGAATTGCATTATACTAAGAGGTGTTTCTAATATTTGTCTCCCCCTGTATGTAAATCTGCAAGGACAAAACAATATACAAATAGCTTTTTTTAGCATAATGTTGTAATACACTAACACTACAGAGTACAATGTCATGCATTTAACAGTTAACATAAACCTTTCTGACCGTATCAACAAAAGCCTCAATTACAGGTCTACATGTTTCTATTTATTTTTATTTACGTATTAAGACTGTTTCTTAATATTTCATATATAGATTGTAAGTTTATTTAAATACATAATTACATTACAATTTTAGAACCTTTGTTGTTCTGATATTCAGTTCTGGTCAATTTTAGTTTTCTTGTGCAGTTCAATAAAGACAATGTGTATTTAAACAACAAATTCTTTCATTCTAGGGTGTCAGAAGCTCTGCACAGAATCTTCTCTAGCCGGGCCCAAATCAGGAAGGAACAGCTGGATCTGGAGAGACAACTGAAGGAGAATGAGCTACGCCAGCGCTACAGTGAGGAGGACAACCTGCAGGTCCAATATTTCTGTGCCAAAGAAAAGACTGAGAAGGTAGTTGATGCTTACGCTGCTATCCACAGACTCCATCATCCCCGCAGAAAAACAGCTGCTGAGTCATCATTTCACTTCTCTGTTCTCTATAGTTGTCTTAGCCTCTCATTTACGCCACTACAGGACAGGGTCATTGCTCCCCAGTGTCTGGCTTTTCCCTGCCATTTGAGTCCCACTGTTAGTTCCAGCTGTAAATGCCATTTAAAGTATGAAAAATCTCTAGAAGTTTTTGCTCTCTGCTTTCTGAAAAAGCACAAAACATTTGCAGAATGGTCAAAAATGACCCAGATAAATTGTAGTGATTCTAAATCATTAGCATTTCAAAAACTTTTATTTCTGTACTCCTTGCTCAACAAAAATTCAAAATGCAACCTTTTTGCTTTGGGTACATAATTTATTATCTGTAAATGTATTTCTCTTACAAATATGACATGTCATTGTAGTGAGGAAACACTTTTTTGGAATCTTCATCTCTTGCAGTCAGAAAATATTTAACTGCAATTGTGAATCATCCATAACATTGAGAGAGAGAAAAACATATATATATACATACAGTGCACATTTGTTGTCCACATCACCTAGCCCTATATCTATGTGTTCAAATACACAGAAATGCAATAAATAGTCTGTAATTTTGATTAATTTGCACCATTACATCCACATCTGTTTTTGTTTTTGTCAAACAGGCGACTTGCAAGCATGAACGTAAGATCGCCAGCTTACGTACTCAACAACAGCATATTTGCAAACGTTTGAGGGATGTTGAAACACGTTTCCTGGACAACGACGGCTGTCTTCATCGGGTTGAGAATGAGATGAAGTTGTTAAAATCCAATAACCATGACTCAGAGGTACATAAAACCTAGTGCATATCACTACACAGTTTTGCACATACTGGTGCTGAAGCGGTTGAGTGTGTGTGTGTGTGTGTGTGTGTGTGTGTGTGTGTGTGTGTGTGTGTGTGTGTGTGTGTGTGTGTGTGTGTG
>JAPSES010000001.1:8503281-8515766 GCA_029822895.1 Maxillicosta whitleyi
GCGATTAAAAAAAATATTCGCGATCACAATTTACATTAATCTAATCGCGATTAACGCGTTAATATTCCCAGCCCTACAATATATTCCTTAAGATTTAGCATATTTCAACAACCTGTTGTAATTCCTTTTCAATTTGTTGCGTATATAATTAGTTATGTCACTACATTTGCACATATAAGGTCAAAACTTCTGACGAACATTTCCCCGAGTACGACATAATTGTTTATCAGCAGCAGTGGTTATAGTAAAAACTGAAAATATGTCCAAACTTTGAGCCGATTACCTAAAATATTTAGTTGTTGCTTGAACAGGACAGAGCAGCACAGCCAACAACCTTAAGGAGGCGGGGTCTAAAGTGGCTCATGTGCATTTAAAGGGCCAGCGCTCAATGACCTTTCTGGTGTCATTACTTAGAAATATCGTTGAAGATGAACCTGTGGAGTTGAATTAATGAAGAATTCAGACCCAAGCAGAGCATTTATAATTTATGTAGACCACAGGGAAATGTTTTAAAATGTATAATTCCATTTAAAAAAAAAAAAAAAAAGCAAAATATTACTCCTTTCAGTCATTAGGAAAGCAGGAAAAATGGACTCTGTTTTGAAAATGACTGATGTATAATATATTTTAGTCAGGATCAATTCATCACTAATTTGACAAACCTACAAAGAACATCAGTGCATTTCCAGCTCTATTTAATATTTGAGAAACATTAATGAATGGTTTGTTTGACCTTTTGTTCTTTTACATACGGTGTCGTGTTTACTTATTGTAATCCATGTGATTAATGATGGAGCATACTGCCGCTGTAATTAAATAGTAATCTGCAGCCTTCATCAGTCTGTAAATACATGAAGTAACTGTTCCTGTGCTCCTTCACTGATATTAGGCTCAATAATATCCTGGTAAATACTTTGCTTGATGTTCCATCTCCTGAAATCAACATTGCAGGCTTGCATCCTGTTTTGCTTTGCACACCATAGCAAACCTTAAACACAGCTTTGATGGTAAATTGACAGATAATGTTATCAGTTTATTTTCCTCAAATACAAACAAAAGTGTTGAGTTGCAGTTTGTTTGCATTATTGGGATTGCAAACGTGTGTTTTGTCTCTAATAAAATCATAACTCTGTGCATCCTTCTCAATTATGCATTCACTGACTCACACTTGCTTCCTTGAAAAGCGTCCTGTCCATCTTAATTTCACTCTAGAGCTACCTCTCATATATGCATGAAGTATAAATACACAGCAGGTACAGCCCTTCTGATCGTGTGCTGCATTAACAGCGGCTCTACATGAGTGTTGCTGACAAATTTTAAATGACAGAGCTCAAATGCCACTGATATATTTTTGTTGTTGTTTTGTTTTTTTAATAAATGAAGCTGTTATTTAACATTCAGACAAACTGCTCTGATCTTCTCCTGACGCTGTTTGTCAGTCCGTTACTGCTTCCTCAGCTCTTAATGGTAGTCACTGCAGCATGTTATGAGAAATAGCTCCACCCTGCAGCTTGCTAAGCCAATCAAATTTGATCGGTTTCAGAGAGGGATGGGGTTTTGAGGGAGTATTAACTCTTCGTAGGCTGGTTAATGGCTGCAAACCTCACAAAAAGTGGTCGCTTTTAAGGAATATTTCCGCATTCCACAACAGTATTGATTGCAGTGTGTTTACTGTGCATCAATTGATATTTCAATGTTTTTTTTTTTTTACTGCATTTTCCTCCACTACCCCTTTATTCTTTTATTCTCTACTCACATTCAATCTTCTCTTTCCTCTTTCTTTTCTTGCCTACATTTTTATCGTCCTTTATGTATTAAATGTCTGTTATTCTGGCTTTTTCCTCCGTTCTACCTTTTATTTCCCTACCCTAAAATGTTTTTCTCTGTCTAGCATCTAACCCTCCCAATCCCTCTTGAGCTTCATTCATGAAAATGCAGATCCACAGCAGGGCAGGGAAAAACGTCAACAGACGTAAACTCCCCTGCTCCACCAACCAGAAAAGGCGCACTATAAAAAACAGGCAGCAGCAACCAGGCGACCCTAATTCAGCGCAGCCTCCACCAGAAATAGCAACTCATGCATGTATTAATCCCCTACAAGCCAAAAATATGTGATTGAAGGAACTCTGCTGCCATTTATTGCTAAGGACAACTCCTCTGCCACAGAAATGGGCTATTCATCTCTGTCTCCTCTCTCGGTGTGGCGTCTGAAGTCTGACTCACATTTGCTAAATATTGCATTTTGATATTTAGGGAAATGTATAAATCAGTTATTCATATTTTCATGTACTGTCCTCTCTTCACTTATGTGCTGGTATTTTTCCTTTTTTTTTTTTTTAGCCCCCAACCCCCACCATACCTCTGCAGGAAATGCCATGAGTGTAATGGCCTTCATAATGTGATGCAGACACAACACGTTGACCTCATTATGTTCTGCAACTTATACACTTTTCTTTGCTGGTGTTTTCATGTTGAATGAAACAATATGATATTTTTTCTGATTTGATTTTTTTTTTTAACTTGTGAAAATATATAGAAGTTAACAGGGTTTTCTTTAGTGTTTGTTGTCATTTAGGTTTAATATTATATATTGTAATTAAATATCTGGATGCATTTAATTGCCTTGTGCTATGCATAATATCTCCAACATTACTGATAACACTTAATTTTAACTGCAGGGTACAATACATCTAATTTCTGTGACGTTTTGTTTTTAATTGCACTGTGTAGCAGAATACTGGCTCTTCAGTCCTTAGTGCTCTGTGACTTTTGACTTTCCTTAATGAAAAAAGTGACTAAAAACAGAGTTGGTTGCATATAGTTTGGTCATTAATACATACGTCCTGTTGATAAACCCCCTCAACACCTGGCTTCTGTCAAAGTCTCATTCCTCTTGAGTTGTTTTTGACACAGTGCAAGGTTAGCAACCTTCTCTATACACGCCAACATCATGATTGATGCAAACAGAGTATTTTTTAAAAAAATATCAACAAGTATGCATGATATTGTTACCGTCAAATGTATTTAATTTGATGGGTTTTTTTCACTCATGACTGAAGAAACCAGTTAAATATTATAACTATAAACGCAAGTTATCAACTATCAAGGGTTTAGCACTATATGTTCTGCATTGAAGTTGTGATAAATGACACTATGTCTATTAAAAAATAGAAATGACTTTTAACCAGTACATGCACAAAACACTGAGATCGGACTCACCTGGTGACTGCATTGTTTTTAATTTCTTGCCATGTTTCGTGATTTTTAGGTCGAGTAAATCAGACGGGCGTGAAAAAAGAGGCACCTCCCAAAATGCCCACCAGAAGAAATCTGTCAGAATCACTGCCGCCCCAGAGTTCCACAGCCACCGCTGCACACACACCAACTTTTGAGGACAGTATCGTTCCTCTGCAGTGCACTCCACAACCCGTTCAGAAATCCGCCCGGACCCTGAGCTCCTCTGGCTCCATGGACCCCAACATGACTTTTGAAGTTGTAGACGACGATGAACAAACTGTCACCAACGCAACCATCATAATTGGCAGCACCAGTCCCTGTCAAGCGTCAACATCTGTGAACTTCTCAGGTCCGAGCCAACCACTCCATCCAGCCAAGGCGAACGCAGTGAAAAGGTCAGTAATGGAAAAGAACAAGACCGCTTCTGTTTTTGTTTTGTTTTGTTTTGTTTTTTTACCGTATCAGAATCTTTTTAGCAGGTTTCTTCTATGTAGTTGTAGAGAGAGTGAAAATGAATGATCAAAAAAGCCCGGTTGTTTTTTAATTGTTAATATTTGTCCAACCTCTGATTGCTGAACCTTCTGAAAGTTTCAGAGAAAGGACTGTGTGAAAGATGCACAGTCTGGATGGTAACTAAACCATTCAAAAGGGATAAATCCCTAAAACCTTATTCGATACCAGACAGGCAAGAGTGAAAATAACTGGAACATTAGGCCAAGAGGCTTAAGTCAGCTGAGCTGAGCGGCATCCTGGCAGTGTAACAATGACTTCAACAGGAAGTGGCGAACAAAGAACACAACATTTTAAGCTTTAGCAACACTAAGATGTGTTTTTTATTAAATGAAGCTCCCAGCAGAGGTGCCATCCCATTAACACAATGAGTGTGTATTACTGGATTTGTTGGATTAGTTTTCACAGCCAACGTCACAATAAAAACACATCACCTCAATTGCCACGGCACAGTTGCTGGTAAACATCTATGCTACAACAAACATACATGAGGAATAGTTTAATAAAGTAAGAGAATTTGGGACTAATCCAGAATTTATGCAGCACTTTTTACACCTGCTGCTGTCAACAGATCAAAGTTTAATGGGAAGACGTTGCCCTGAGATACCATGGAAGAGCATCACCTTCCAAAATATTTATTAGTATTGTAGAGCAAAGTATTTTAGACAGTGATAACTGTTTAAATGATTAACACAAATTTAATGGAAGAGGCTTAACCACACAGCCAGGGAAAGTGCTTTCTCTGGCTGGTGCAGAAAAGTGACTACAAGCTGGGGTAACAGCAGTTCTCCAGACGAGAGTTGGCTTATCAAGAGGCACCAGCACAGACTTTGGCAAAATACAAACGTATGTTAAAAAAAAAAAAAAAAAAAGAGGAATACCCACACATGAAACATTTCAGATTGGAGTGTAAGTGCTGTGTATTTTCACAGATTTAATCTAAAACCAGAGGGAATTTCAACCTGCTGCGCTAACATGAATGTATCCTCTGTAGGCAACAGATCTCTTCATTACAAGAAGTAAGACGGGCCAACCCCACCTACATGGACATGACATCCTCTGCCCAAGGAAAACGAAAATTTAACCAGTAATGTCCTTTTGTCTTTTCATTTTCTCCTGCACAACCTCATCTATTATAAAGGGAGTGGAGCATTTAGGGACAAATTACATTTTAGATTCATGTTTGATTTCCTCCTTTTCTCAATCCTCATCATTGTAGCAGCATCAGAGAAGAGATAACGCAGGGCCTTTCTGCACCAAAGCGTATAAAGAAAGACCCCTCAGTGGTCCGAAAACCTCTCAGAGTGCATCGTTTTGCTGGTAAGTAGTGATGCAGAAAAACCGAAATGCATCTATATACAAATATTTTGGGTTGATGATTTGGAAATTTGTTCAGTTATCTTTTCATAACTAACATATCAAACCTTTTTCTTTTCTTTTTACTTGCAAATGTTTTTTTTTTTTTAGTCCAAACTTTGTGACTTAATCAAGTCGTTTTTCTCCCTTTATTCTTTACACCGTTCTGTTTGTTATCTGCCCCCAGGTTCAGAGGAGAACAGGCCTCGAAGAGTTGTCAGGAGTATTTCTGAAGGGAACCTCAACCTCCTCGAACCTCAGAAATCTAAATCCATTTTCTATAAAACTTCTCAAAAGTTCAAGCAAGTCACCAAGCGGATATAAAGGAATAAAATCACATTGTTGGACATTTGACATGCCATGGCTTTTCATCCAAATTCATCTTTTTAACAGAAGTTTCTCAAATGTCTCTGAATAAAACACAAACTTTTGTCATTTTCATTAAGCCTTAAATTGCATTGTACTTCACTGTAAATACATATTTTAAAAACGTATTATTTTAGATCATTAGAGTTTTGCAGGTTTAGGACAGATCTTCTCCTCTAATCCTACCTTCAGATATTCAATAGATTTGAAAAACACTCATTTTACACATTAACAGCAAGAAATAAAGATGTCCTATGGATATTTCGTTTATGTACATCACTGTCCACTTTGTAAATGTAAATATTCACTCAAACAGTGATTAGTTTGGTAGGTGATCATATTTCCCCAGGGCAGCTATTATCAGATGGACATTTGTCTGAGAAAATAAACCCACACAAACTTGAACATCCCTTCACTGGAGCTGTTTTTGTTTGTTTTAATTAGATTTTTTTTTTGTGGGCATTTTTCTTTTTTGCAGTTAAATATGGGGTTGTAGTTATGTCAATAAAACTGCTTGTTATTAAAAAAAAAAAAGTCTGTGGCTCAATAAATAACTTGTTTTCATAAAAAGAAAAAGAAAGATGTAATATGTGCTTTTTTTTTGTGCATTGCTGCTCACTGTGAATGCGTTATACAATGAGGTTACAAGATGTTCCAGCGATAAGTGACACAGGGAAGGTGAAAATACAATGGCATGAAAAATTGAACTGACCTGAGAGTGACTTGCAGCATAACTCACAAAGATAACTTTCTCGTCTTCTCCCATCGAAAAAGTCATTGTTTGATCAAGTCTTTAGGAAAAAGGTGAACCCGGAGCAAAGTGGCTGATTTGTCTGTTCCACTGGCTCGTGGGGATTCTGAATGATATGTGTGTTTCACTATTTAACAAACTCAATGTTTAGTCTTCAAAGTGGTGTTAATCACTGTGTATCTTAAAGGCTGGCTTCGGTCCAAACCTTCAACTTAACAAAACAAAAGCGTCAAGACAATAAGTCTGTTCCATGCTTTTACCACTTCTGAATTGCATTTCAAAGATATTTTAGGCTTCCCTGTGTTGCATTTTTAGCCTGATCAGACATAAAGAGTCACTTGGAACAAGCTTTTATTAGAATTCTAAACGTCAAAAAATACCTCCTGCAACTGTGATGAGGTTGGGACCTCATTGCTCTGTCTGGAGAGAACTAGACTTGTCACTTTGAATTTAGTCTTGCAACTTTCAGTGGCACAGCATTCAGTGTGATCTTTATTTTTAGCTCAGGAGCTCAATGCATATATCAGCACTGTACTGCGCAAGCACTGACACCCTCTCATGCTCTCATTCACAAGAATCTCTTCATTGTGTGTGTGAGAGAGAGAGAGTGTGTGCGCACACAGGGAGGCAGGTCTTGGCTAAAGTTTATTAACTTTCTCTTAGCCAATAGGGCGCCTTTTGCGTTTTTCCTGCTGACCAATGGGACAGATTGAGAGGTTGGAGGTGGGTGTTGCTTAGCAACTGCAGGTAGAATCTCAGATCATGTCCGACCCATTGTTTTATCTTGCCTCCCTGAGAGACATTACACGCTATGTGTTGTGATTTGTTAGTAAAAAAAAAAAAAAAACACCTCTGTGTAAATGCGTCACAAAGTTGTTAACTCTATTTTTGTATTGTACAGCTAAGATCACAGGGAGTTTAATGGCATTTCACCCTAAGACAAAGCACCTTTAATGGACTGTCATTATGTTACTACATCTGGCTGTGTTGTTTTCTTTCTAAAGTCCCTGCAGCATATACATGTGAATTCACTTTTTATTGTTTTTCATATTTTTGCTCCTGTTTACAAAGACAATAACCTTTGCAGAATCTCTCACTCAGTTCCAAACACACAGGAGACAGCTACTAAAAACAAAGACGTATATATAGCTGAAACATGCCAGCATTTGCTTTTGAAGTGTTTGTATGTTTGTGTGGTGGTAGCTAAGGGTGTAGCAGGTTAAATGTTGCAAACACAGAGCGCTGGAGCAATTAATTAGGAATCTTAATTATAATCCTGTTTCAGCAAACCTTGAGTGTTGGCCTGGATGAAACTGAGAGCATGTTTCTGTAAATACAACAGGAAAAAATAGTCTTTTATTTTTCTCTGTTCAGAAGAAAGATGTGAAAAAATGAGCATATGATCCCTCCTACAATGTTCCTGACTCCCACAAGGCAGCACGTCACAGCTGTGAACTTTTCGTCCCCTGTCTAATGAGATGACCTGATATCTCAAAGCAATATGTCACAGTGGAATAACTGATGAAGAGCTGACCAGCAGAACTGCTGTCCTTTAACCACTAATCATGTCACTTGTTGGGTTTTGCTTTACCTCTTGTACTCGCAAAATGACATACATGTACTGCTACTGTGCCGTTTATATTATCTAAAAAGAGGTAGAGAAGAGACACGTGTACATTTTAAATAAAAGATAAAAGATCTAAAATATTTTTAAAAAAGAGGAAAAATAAAAAGTGAACATGCACACTCATTGGTGTGGTGAGGGGAAATTACATTTATTTAGTTTTTTAGTTGACAATATAGCACCGTATGAGAGGCACCAAAGTTGCTTTTGCTCATTGCCCCGTCCCGTGACGCCTAATGCAAATATTTAAATGGGGTTTATGGAAATTCCTTGGATGCACTCTGGATTTGGCATGTAAAGCAGGACTATGAGGATTCTTGTTTACACCGCGTCCATCTGTGTCAAGTACATGAAGTTTTGGAAAGTAAAGGAATACATTGATAATTCAAGAATAAAATCAAACGTAGTGTCCCCTAAGGTGGAGACGAGTTAAGGAGATATTTCAGCTCAGAGGCCGATTTCTGAACTGTCATAGCTGTTAATTGTGGATAAGGTAGGTCCTGATATCTGACACCGAAATCTGATTAAATACCCATGATCCTCATAACTGTGCACATACTTTTTGTCTTTTTTCTACCAGTTACGACCTGGTGATACATCAAATCAGTTTGATTAATTGATATTTTGAGTGATGTGGAAAATGCCTTAATTGAAAAATTGAGATTAGTGTTTCCTCTGGTGACCTTGGTTTGCTTGTTAGAATGTATTTTTGTGAATGTTTCTCCTATCATTGCCTTTTGGAAGTGCTTTATTTTATTTAAATTGTATTTATTTTTGACCTATAATGCACATTTCCAAGTGCTAATATTCTGTTATTACTGTTAATTCATATATGGTTATATAACTTCTGTAAAGAAAACTCTTTCTTTTAGTTTACACGACTGAAAGAAAATGAATTCAAATCAAGAACCATCCATTGCACTGACATAAACAAATGTTTTGTTCTTTGCCAGTTCTAATATTAACCCACAAAGACCCAGTGTGACTTTGGTGTGAGTTTCCAAATGATTTTTTCTTTCTATTTAACCTTAAGTGAGTTACATTGATTAATATTTGTTGTAATATTATCCTCTGTATTTTGTGAATTCTGTGTGAAAATCAAATATATTCTTATATTTAATTCACTGATCATGTAGATGTTCATAAAAGCTCAGATTAAAGTTGAGGGTTATTATATCAGAAACAGAGAAAACTGACTTTTTCAGCAAAGATATCAACATCTGAACATAAACCCAGTGTTTCCATCCCCTGACATTGATCCAACTCCATGAGTTTTACTGATGAATCAATGTTGCAGAAGAAGACAGTGTTTCTACGGTAACTACAAAGCCTCTGAATATCCAAATGGGTCATTTCTGATGATTATGAAAAGATGACCAACTGCATTTAACACCAATTATTTACATGTATTGATAGGATATGTGGATCAGAAGTTATTAAAAATCTTATATTGGTAGATGATTTTGTTTGCCAGTGATTGTTTGGGTCTTTATGGGTTAATAGATTTAACTTTTTAAATTTGTGTATAAGATGGTATAAATGGTAAGGAGGCTGTTTTCCTGACTTTGTGGAAGTGCATCCATCTGAGTTAAGTGTAAACACCCTGCTCAAGGACAATGTGTACCGTCTGTGTCTCAGACGGTACACGCCACTGAAGACCATAGAACTGAAAAGGGCTTCGTTTTCAGTTAAATATTGAATTCATTTTACATCACTTACTTATGCAAGAGGAGACTTCACACCACACGTTTGATGCTGTGTAATGTGGGGATCACAGGCTTCTATACTTTTGACTGGTGGATAAATTTTGTGAGACCGTGGCTCCAGATACCTGGCTCCCTTTATCAATGCTCTGTTGACAGGACCTTGTGCAGTGGTTCTAGTGGGGGATGGGTGAGATTTACAGTTTCCTTTACCAGGTAATGTCTCCTGTTGTGAAACAATGTGACAGAAAATCAGTACAGCTGTGATGGCTCAGCAGTGTTCTTTGCCCCTCTACATTCTCCTCAGGAGCTTATCCAAAGCCCACCTCCAATGTAGTGTATGTAGCCTGTAGATGACTCATCCTCAGGAGAATGAGCTCTATGGTGCAGGTAGCCTTGCAAATAAACATTTCACCGTTTGCACATTCTTATGAAGTACTTGCTGACTTAAAGTCTGAACCCACGGGCTGCAAACACAACCTGACAAACCAACTCTGTTTTATCAGTAAAGCGCACAGTGCACTGCTGTTACTGTGGCCTAATGTGTCCCTTCTGTGGTACAAAAGCACCAACTGTATCACAAACATACAACAATGAGACATCAGTTAAGGCTCTGGAATTTAGTCATTTTGTTTATTGTAACAACAAATTTGTCACCATTGCAGCAATTGCCATGGAGACAGGGTTAAATCCCAAACCTGCTGGTATTACAGTCTAAGAGTGTAGGTTATTTACCCTTTTAGCGCAACTTCCAGGAAACTGCGCACACAGAGTGACTAGTGACTCTCTTTAGGATGATTAGGGACTATGCAGAGATTCAAATGATGTTTGTTTCCCAGCAGCCTTCCACACCTGTTCCCTTTAAACACCCTCTGAATCTTCCTGTGGTCCTCAGTCACTTTGGCAGCCTCCTTTTAGTTTGTTTCCGTGTGTGTTGTGTTGTGTTGTTACTAAAGGCACGACCGTCCATGTTGTGCAGGGTTTTCCTGTGCTTTCCGGTTAGTGTAGGAGCTGTGGTTCTAGGATGGAGTCTGAGGACTTGTGTGGTGGACCCCCACCCACAGGAATATCACTTGGTATTTGATTAAAACCTCAATTCCACATCCTTTACTTTTGTTCTGGTGTATAAATAGAAGGAGTGACGGTCGTTCCACACAAAAATTTACATTTTTCAATAATTAACTTGATTCTAAGCATTTTCACCCAATATTATGGAAGCACAAGGGCAGCCAAAGGATTTTAAAAAAAAAATAAAATAAAATTAGAAGTACAGTATGTTTCGATGTACTTCCCATTCATCATGTATATTGAAGACTTGGTTAATATAGGAGTTGCCTTGTTTCACAAATGTGATGTAAACATATACATGAAACTGCTGCAGAATGTAAGCACATTTTATCACAGAAACATCGACAAGGATTTATTTATCCACTGTGGAAACACCGTGGGGAAATTTCAAAGTTTCACCCTTTAAACCCTAAACCAAAAATGATCCACCTGGACTTTTTTTCTTATTTTGACTAAAAAGGTTAGAAAATATGCTGTGATTGAGTTCATTTACCCATTTTTCCAGTGCACTTTTATTACCAGATTTTTGGAAATCTAGCAGTCATTTTCAATTTGCTGCATGTTCTAATACTGCTAAACCGGCTTCTTCTCCAGCTTCTACTGCAGGCGTGAGTGAAATTATTGTATTGACTCAAAAAAAAAAAAACCCTATAAAGCGCAACATCTCAACATCAAGTTTCAGAAACTATTGGAATCTTTCTATTTACACAAACAGTAAAAGAGTTACAGCCATCCAAACTGCATGCTCAGGGTGTGACAGCAATGACACATCAGGCTTTAAAGAGTTAACAGCAACATACAATTAGCAAATGCAGAGAAAAGACAGGTAGAAAAGTGGAAAAATTAAAAGAAAATAAGATATTATAAGATTAATATTATAAACAACTTAAAAGTAAATTGACATATTAAGAACTTTAACACCACCTCCTCGTTAAAGCAACATCTTCACTTTGCGTAGCAGGATCGTTGCTTGTTGTGTATTTTTTAGTGTTGTTCTGTTGTGAATAGAATAAACTGTGAGTAATTAATTGTGTTTTCTAGTTAAAAGTGTTAGTCAGAAGGGGACACACTTCTGAATCCTCTAAATGCTCTTGGAAAACAATAATAAAATATTTTTTAAGGATTAAAGACGACTATTGTCATTGCGCTTCTTTCAGAGCCATGTAAAATGTTATCACTGTTAGTCTTACAACTTTTTTTTTTCCATCTTTGCTGAAAGTATGTGGAAAATTCATACAGTGCAGGAAATTACAAATTAAGTTCGCAGGGTTTTTTTTTCTAATCTTAACTTTTCAGAGCAGCAAGTTGACACAGTCCAGACCAACCCCATTATTTTAGCTGCGCAGATGATAATCATAATGTCAAAGTAGTCGAGGTAGAGCATGTGCAGTGTACTGGGCCGTGCTCCTGGCCTTTAGCTGGGATGTGTCTTCAGCTTTCAAACAGATTCCAGATCAGTTCTGTGGTGCCTTTTCGTATTTGTCATCTACTGCGGTGTGGTTTCAGCCAGATCAGACTGTGAAAAGCCAGTTTTGTGCTGCTAATGGATGAAAAACCCAAACCCAAGCAACAGAGAAGTGTAGAAACAAACCTAAATTGTTCACTATTACCTCTTTTAAACCTATGTGAATTGAATATCTCAGGTGACTTGTTTAACAGGTGTGTTGAGCCGCATTTTGTAATAACAGTGCATTTTGTAATAAATGTGCAAAATGTAATAACTTTTTCATTTAATTTTGTAATAAAGCCGCATTTTGTAATAAATTTTAATAATAAAAAAAACTGGAATTTAGAGAATATTCTCTGTTAATGCAACCTTTGAATAGTGTACTGATAGTAATTGCTAAGTACTGCTACTAGGCTAATACAG
>JAPSES010000001.1:8540642-8560206 GCA_029822895.1 Maxillicosta whitleyi
GTTTTTTTTTATTTCAAAGTAGCTGAAACCACATATATATATAAAATCTATTCATTGACATGTTTCTGGGTTAATATTATTCATTTTGTATGTTGTGAAGTTGTTTGCAATATTAAACTGAAATATTTGAAGAAATAAAAATGACTATAGGCAACTGAAAAACAAAATCAATGTCGATAAAGTTTCAAATATGCATTTCTAGGCAGGATAAATTTTATTATCCAGATAGGGAGGTACACAGGCAAGTGCGCGCGCACTCTCGCTCACACACACACACACACACACACACACACACACACACACACACACACACACACATTCATTTGCATGCACATGCACATACACAACATTTACAGCACATTTATACTTTTTGACAATTTAATGAATTTCCAAATTTTCAGTCTTTTTCAGTCAGCTCAATTAATACAAAGGAGTTATTGAAAACTGGCTGCAGAAAAACAATAGCAAAGGTATGTATGGTAATAAATGAGCAGGGATGCATGTGCAGGTGTTAGTATTGGGGTATTCAGAACTGATTAGAATAGTGGGAAATAAGGAAATATCCTTCCAAGTCTGTCATCTCTGCTGCCCAGCACCGTTTTATAAACACAAACCTCTTTTGATACTGATATGTTCATACACTGGCGTTCAGAGATTTACTTAATTTTCACACTTTCTGCGCATGTGATATTTCACAATTACAAGAACATAACAGCACAAGAAAAGCACCTGCATATACAAGTGTAGACTAGTACAAGTAAGCTGTGGGTGTATGTGAAGCGTGCCTCAACTTGACACTGATATATTCAGCCACCCACACATTTGTGTACATTGAAAATATAGAACAAACACTACAGCTTTAGACACAATATTTCTTTAGAATTCTTTCACAAAAGAAAAATAGCATGACTTTTACATTCACTGTAAAATAAGGCTAAATCCATATGAAGGACTTGTTTTAGTATCAAGGCTGCAGCATCTACATTCCCTTTAGCAAATCAGCACATAACAAACTGAGAAACACACCAAGTTTAAATACCAGGCTATAAGGTCAAAAGCTTTAAATAGATCTAATATTTGTTGAACTTCTGATCTCAACCACTCCTTTATCGGCAACTTTAAGGTAAGTGTGACCTCTGATGAGAAGGTGTCTACTATTTCAACATTTATGCAGAGAAAAGATGCTCCGCTCTCCGCTCGATTTTTCGGGGATCCTCCAGAGAAGTTTGATGAAGACTTATATTTAATATGCAGTGGAGGACAGTCCCTACACCACCTACAAGAGAAACAACGCAGAAGCATTGTACGTATCTCTCAAGTGATGCACCACAAGGAACCTTCAGTTAAAGATAGAAACTGGCATAAAGATAAAGCTGAAATGTTTTATCATAAAGTTTAAGTGATAACATATTAGGATACATAACATAAAAGAAAAATTTGGAAAGTGTTTTTCTTTCCTCCATTCATTACAAATGAGGCCCATTAGATTAAAAAAAAAAAAAAAACACTAATAAAAGTACAATTGTGACAGAATTTTGTCAGAAACAGAAACAAGAAGACAAAATTTTGGTTTCACAAATCACACATCAAATAAAGTTTCTTGTGTTAAAATGCTGGGTTAAAATAAAGGAGATGCAACGTTAACTGTGACTCATTCATCATATAAAAAGTACAGACTACATGGGCTCCTATTGGGTCAGACTGATGCACTTCTATCCACAGCAGCTCAAACACCTGCTGTGACCTCAGGGACTAGGGTGTGGACAGAAGAGCAACTTGTTTAAAGGTTTCATCCTAAACAGAGCAGTGGTGCAGTATCCTCCTGCACAATTTGTTCTCTAAAGTCTCCTGCAACTAGAGGGCGCACCTCTTCCCAGGTGTTTGCAAATGCCAAGGAAGTTTCTGGTAATATATATACAGAATTTATTTTATTTGGGTGTGCTCATCTGAAATAGAACAGTGGTCGTTTCTAAAAATTAATAGTAGTGGTAATGGATTAACACTATATACATCACATTACTATCCTACATCAACTCCAGAAATAAAATATAAAACGATACCATCATTGTACGGTATGATCGTATTTTTTAGACTTAGAGTTTTACCGATTAGCTATAAAAAATAAAATGTAAAGTGTTTTAGCCTAGGGTTATTTTTCCTTTCAGACCATAGAAACCCATGGATTGAGTCCACGGGTTCTGCATTCTCCGAGAGTTCTCTGAACGCACCATGACACTGGCAGCTAGCCTAGCCTGCTAACTTGGCTAATCTGATTTATCGTCCACGTTAAGCGCACCTAACGTTAGCTAGGATTACCAACGTTAGTCTTACATATTTATCCTTTAACCCAGCGTCCAACTGACATCACAAAGATTCTCACTTAAGTAATGGCATCGCTTGGGGAGCCTGTGCGGTTGGAAAGAGGTAAAGTTAATTGGCTAGCTAACGTTAGCGGCAAAATATTTGTTGTGACAGGGCGACTTTAACTTATCTCAGCTAGCATTAGCCAAACAGACTAGTGATTGTTGTTTTTGACTGACTCATTTTGGGTTTATATGACAAACGCTGCACTGACGATAAAGTGTAGATTGCCGCATTACAGAATGTAATGACAGGCCATCTTGTTGGCCAGTAAAAATAAATAATTTGTGACTGTATCAGCTGAGCTACTTGGCTAACTAGCAGACATCGTACGGCGATCAGTGGAGCTAATGTTAGTTTACTTCTTAGCTAAGCTAAGGTTTAATGTGCAATAACACTCGGCAGTTGTGGCTTCATAACGTAGATGGAGTAGTTTAATTAAACAATAATGATGGCATGGGTGAATGTGCATCAATAATTGTGACTTTTATCACTCTCAGTATGTTTTACAGTATGTAAAAAGCTGATAATAGCTGCTGTTCAGTCTGCTAATGCATTGTGATTGAATAGCAGCTTTTATGATACCAAACTCTCGAGTTCATGTTGTTACAGACAATGATTACCTTTGCTGTAAGATATATAAAAATATACATATAGGTAGATATAGATATACATATAGGAAACACTAAATTTGCTACTCGACATATTTTTACACTTTTAATTAGCTCTAATTATAGATTGATAGATGTTGGACAAAATTGTGAGTAATCCATCCATCTTAAATTAACCAGTAATAATTTTGCTTGGATTAATAGAGCATCTTGCTGCAGTATTAATACATTTATAAATTATACAGATGACTTGTACTATTGTTAAACTAATTACTGAATGGACTGAATTGACACTAATCTGAAATGCCCAGTCCTCATCAGAACATCGCGCTAACCCTGTTTTAAACTATTGGAAAGAAAAAGCTAAAAAAAAAAAATTATGTTGTTCTCGCAATTTGAAAAACACAGAGCTTGTTCCATACTTCATTATGTCAGCACGTGGTTTCATTACCACTGATGTGTGTTCATATGTTTTCGTTGACAGATATTAACCGTGCTATTGAACTGCTTGATAAGCTCCAGAGAACAGGGGAAGTTCCTCCTCAAAAGCTGCAAGCGCTGCAGAGGGTCTTACAGAGTGAATTCTGTAATGCTGTCAGAGAAGTGAGACATTTTGACTTAAGTGATTTAAAATAAAATGCTATCATTTGTCCTTTTTAAATCAGACATTCATTCTGTCACATTGATAGTGACTACTGTTATCATAGTACAACTATTGTCAGAGTGTGACAAAATACTGACCAACATTGTTTTCCTTAGGTTTATGAGCATGTGTATGAAACAGTTGATATCAACAGCAGTCCTGAGGTCAGAGCCAATGCCACAGCTAAGGTAGACCCAATATACCTCTTTCTAAATTTGATTTCAGCCTATATGTTTTGTAAAAGTATCTTCAACTGAACTGTTTACAGATTTCAAAAGTACTTTGAGGTGCGCACATTTTCCAAAAGGTTAACAGCATCATTTGTTCATTATCAGGCTACTGTGGCAGCTTTTGCAGCAAGTGAAGGACACTCACATCCACGTGTTGTAGAACTGCCCAAGACAGAGGAAGGCCTCGGTTTCAATATAATGGGTGGGAAGGAGCAAAATTCACCTATTTACATCTCAAGGATCATCCCAGGTGGCATCGCTGACCGACATGGAGGTCTGAAGAGAGGCGACCAGCTTCTTTCAGTTAATGGAGTGGTATGTGAAAACTATACAGACATTAGATATGAATCATTATATGAAAACCTTTTATCTTTAATGTAAAGGTTTTTTTTTTTCCAGCATGACTTCTGTCAAAGTAATGTGAGGCTAACCACTGACTTTGTAAAGTCTTCTCATACACTCGTTCCTATTGTTGTAGAGTTGAGATGCACTGCAGCCAATAGCATCTCATTTTCAGTACATCCACCAAACCAGATGCCCTACCACATTATATTGTTATTTTACAACAACGGGTGCAGCTGGTCACTTTTCCATATTTAGGTTACATTTCAAAGTCGCCCCAAAAATAAAAATCAGCCGGTTGACCTCATGTTGTTGTCTCACGTGACGGAATTCTAAATTAGATTCAAGATTCACAAGATGCTCATACAGATAATTAAGACGCCATTTCTCTCTCACCTTGCTACTTAAATGCCGTGTAATTGAAAAATAAAAAGGTAAAAACAGAATAAGAATAAATAAGTGATATAAAAGATGAACTAGAGTAGAATATTAAAGATATAACTCAAATCTATTAACAGTTACAGTGGTAGTGCAATACAGTAACAGTTATGTGGTGACGAGGTATGTAATGGTATTAAACAGCAGCAGATATAACTAGAGTGTAGTAAAGTGCAGAAGGTTAACAGCATTTAGTGTTAGATAGTTTTTGCTAAATGAAACATGGGGCTGATTTTTTGGCATTTTCACTGCAGACTTTCACCGTCCTGTGGCAAAAAAAACACTGACACATCTGTAATGCAGACTGCTTTATCAGTGCAGCTGCTGTAGAGCAAGTCTTGTTTTTTTTTTAAAGCTATAAGATGAAATCAAAACAAGTAAAAAAATAAAAATAAAAAAAAACACTACATAATACATACCCTGCTTATCGACCAGGATGGTCACATCTGACAGAATCTCAACACTGGTTATACTTACAGTTAATAACATATTTTACTCCCTATCTGTCCCATAAACATCTCTGAGTTGCAAAAGCCTCTGGTCACAAGGTAGATTTTCTGCAGGTAGAAAACCGAATCCAAGGAAATGCACATGATTGTAGTTTCCTCTCAGACAACATGTACAGCACTTTGTGCTACAATGCTTTGTATGAAAATAGCTATATAAATAAAGATTACTTACTTACTTACTTACATGAAATATAAGGAAAAGTAAACATGGAATCTTTTCTGAATGATGCAGGAAAACAAACTATCAAACACCGCATCTTAAATATCAATATGTATGCTGCAGATTAAGCACAGAGTGCATGTAGTTAGAGACAATAATAGTGTCAAATACTGATTTTAGATTAGCAGTGTCGCTTTTATTATTATTAATAACAAAAGACAAAACAATATGATATTGGTGCAATAAGGCAGATCAACTTTATCTTATTGATACTGGAAGAAAACGTATATACTGAGGTCATTGTTTCAAATGTATTACATATGTGTCAAACAGTATATTCATTATTTGATAATAAATAAAGGGACGTATTTGTTGAGTGTTGTGTGTTTCCTCTGTTCTTAGAGTGTTGAAGGCGAGCACCATGAGAAAGCTGTGGAACTCCTCAAAGCAGCTCAGGGCACAGTTAAGCTGGTCGTAAGGTACACCCCCAAAGTCCTAGAGGAAATGGAGTCACGCTTTGAGAAAATGAGGTCGGCGAAGCGCCGACAACAGAACAACTATCCCCAATAGGATTTTTCCATTTTGATGCCCAGCTCCCTTGTCTCTCCTCCTCTAGCCTTCTGGCCATCTGTTCTGGTCTATTTCTTATCTCCCTGCCCAAAAAGTGTAACAAACAACCCGAGTTTAGTTGTAGTTCTGTACTCACACACACTGTATATTGTGCTTCTATCATTTTTTTAATCATTACCATTGTTACT
Organism: Maxillicosta whitleyi; assembly: GCA_029822895.1. Classification (NCBI taxonomy): domain Eukaryota; kingdom Metazoa; phylum Chordata; class Actinopteri; order Perciformes; family Neosebastidae; genus Maxillicosta; species Maxillicosta whitleyi. The sequence continues at coordinate 8,546,695 of JAPSES010000001.1, forward strand.
GTACTGGATGCTTCTGCACTAGGAGAAAAGACTAGATTAACCATGATTGTCAATGTAGGTGTTCACTCACACCCTGTGCATTATTTTTCAATTGACAATTTGAATGCAGTTTTGGAGACTAAGTACACACCTCCTTTAGTGGGAAGGTAGTGTTTTTAATTCTTTTATCACAGCCACTACCAAGTGCCTCAGGGCAAACAAGTTTATCTTATGTACTGTGTTCATGATTTTTTTGTTTGTTTCATTTCATGGATTAACGCGAGTAGTGGTAATTAAATGCATAAGGCAGGAATTGCTACATGCTTTCCATCTTTTCATCTCAAAAATAATTTTGTTTGATATACGTGCATGTTAAACCCCTTTAACTGTGCAAAGTGAAATCACTCCTTTTTTTGTGTTTTTATTGCCACTCTACAAACATCAGATCAGAAACAGTTCTATCTCTGATAATTAGGGAAACCAGTAGAAGAATACTTTAGACAAAGTTAAGCTTGCTGTTGGTTTTCTAAGATTATAGCTGGATTTCCCCCCAGTGTTTTGTAACATCATGCCACACTATAAAAAGCTCATTCTGTTCTGTGTAGTTTGGGCTGTAACTGATGTTTTGGGGACTCGGCAACAATTAAGCTAAAGTCTTTTAACCACTGAGGATTTTTTTTTTTTTTTTTTTTTTTACAGATATCAAAACAAGACGCCTTCATAAACAAAAACTATACACTTAACATGAAATAAGATAAAACACACACTTAATATATCTTGACTTGAATCATAAATGTACTTTTAAGTTATGGTTTTCTTTCTGCAGCTGCGGTACTGGTACAAGTGAGAGATGAGTTACTCAACACTCGTCTCTGATCTTTACTAAAATCTGCTTCTTAGGATCATTTACATCAGTCAGTAAAAGCTGAAAGTAACTCTCAAAGCAATCCATGGAAGACACAATTTTTGATGTGTGCTTGCATCACTATTTAGACAAATCAAACAGCCAACACTGATCCACACTGTTGAGAAAAGGTGCTGCAAATCCATTGCAACGGTTTGATCATTTTTGTTATGTTCTGTCCAGATATAACATTAAGTGTGTTTCAAGTGACACATTTATAGCATTTTGACATTAAATCTTTGTGGTCACAAATGTCTTTCAGTGAGTCTGAGATGGTGGATCACACTAAGATGTATGGTCAAAGTTATGCTCATTTCACACTCTAAGATACTTCAGTAATATAGTTGAACCTTTTTTTTAACCGGTCAGATTTGTGTGATACCTACAAAGTTGTTTTATTATTCCTCCTAACTTTGCTTTATTTCTTCATTGCTCAATCAAAGCAAACTATTTTGGGCAAAAATAATAAGAGATTATAACAAAACGTGTTATTAATGCAACACAGTCATTTCATTTTGATTTGAGCTTTGACGCAATTTACTGTCAAAATAATATTAAATACACAAATTTAATATTTTCATTTCCACACTTTACACTAGAAGGAAACCTTGGTGTCTGGAAAAAAAAACTTGGATTTCCTTAGGATTCATACTTTTAGGCCTGTGTGCGATGTACCAATCACATAAGACCTTCAGTCATGACTTCCTCTAAACTTTCAGATACTTAAAAAAAACGTATTCTCAGAAACTCTGCTTGCTTTCCCAGTGAATATAATTTATGATCCTTATTACCGATTATCCAATCTTTGAATGTGTGAAGGTACAAAACATCCTAGAATGAATCTGTAGTTTATTTTAGATATTTATTTATACAAGTGTTTATCTTAATTTTAGATGCAATACCATGTATATAGCATATGTAAACTAGGGTTTAGATGAGAAAGCCATACTGTTTGTCTGGTCTCAGGATCAACACATTACAAAACTGATACTGGGGATAGTGATGTATATAGTTCTGATTTATTTAAGAAATTCAATGAAGTGGTGGGTAAAGTAACAGAAACACTGCAGTACGTTGAAGCGTTTTACTTTGAAATAGTGTTATGAAGGTGCTGTTTAGTTGCATAAGAGAATTCACACGTTATCATGGACTAGTCGGAGTACTGAATTGAATGTTGTTGCAGTCATCCGTGTCACTTCATTAGATAGTTGTACACTTCCAGTGACCATTTCCTGTAAAACTGGGTCACCAATTGTCTGGTATTTTCACGGGTGTAGCTGCTTTGTTATGTAGTCACTCTGAATTTAACACGTCTTCATTTGCTGGATTTGTTATTTTACCCACCACCCTGTTGTGTACACATCCAGTACAAAGAAGGGAGTAATTTGGTCCGAAAATGATAAAAGATTAGTTCGTTAATGTCTTTGAAGCGAATGTGTACTGGATGTGTCAAAATGTGCTTGTGTGCTGTAAAAACAGGCCTATAACAGAAAAGCGTGTATTTCTAAGTACATCACTAAAACACTATCTAATAGGGGTGTAACGGTACAGAAAAATGTCATTTGGGTACGTTTTTGTTACAGTGAAGGAGACCAGTTCCACAAATTTGACATGTTACCAGAAATATAACTGATGTTCAGGAACCAATGCCGTCACACTGCTCTTGTTTTGCTGACTTGTCTCTCTGCATTGACGTAACTTGAGAGGGAACCCAAAATGCTCCCAAATCACAGACCTTAGAGAAGATGGAGGGTCTTCCAACTCTGGCTTTGTAACTGTGACGCTCCTCTGAGCTGTCCTGCTGGTTCACATTCAGCATGTGTATGATGCATCTACCACTTAATCGTCTGTCTAGGACTTCAAATATTTCACATGGGTTCTGTTTGCGGCCACCCTGTTCATACTGTGTGCCTTCCGCTTCAAAGTTCATGTGGAAACTCAATGGGAGTGTTTGTGTTCTTCACATAGGCTACATGTATTTGTTCGGTACACCTCCATATTGTATTGAAGGTTCAGTACAGTCGAGTGCACCGTTACACCCCTATTTTGTAAAGCACAAAAAATCAATATCTTTTCAAAAGGAGTGAAATGAAAGGCGTTTGTTGATTTGGGAGAATGGGTTGATGGTGATAATATTCAGTTTGTCACATTTTTCTTCAGTTGTTTGTAATCGTCTCCATATTGTGTCATTGCCGTCCATGTCAACACAAACTTTCCTATTCCTTAAAATGTCAAATTTATCCCCAACAACAAGATTATCTTTACCCAAGCAAGAGACAGATATAATAAATTTGTACAAATTTCTATGTCATTGCAAAAAAAAAAAAACTAATGATGCATGAAGGGCACATTGAACACGTGCCATGTTTTCCTGTATTCTTGACACGTAAAAAAAAAAAAAAGCTGAATTTTTTGACAGGATTAAATGACACAGCACTGCAAAAACTAATTGCAACTCGATTATCTATGCAAGTTGTTTGAAACACCTTTACAAAATGGCTGGCATTTCATTGATGAATGTTTTAACTGGAAATTTCTACTTTTGGGCAGTGTGAAGAAATGCAATATGACATGTTCAACAACTTTGTGGCATCACTGTAGTCAGACACAGTTATATCCTGTTAGTAGAGTTTTAGAATTGTTTTCATGGCAGTCACTACTCAGTGGCTGTGGTTCAGATTTCAAAGTGGTACTAGTCTGTGTTACTTAAGCTTGTCTGGATGCATGTAGAGGCAAAGGCTGATGGGAAAGTGTGGTTAGAAAGGGATCATTCCTTAGGTTACTTAGAGCATACTTTGGTTTTATAAGCTGATGGTTTAGCAGAAGTGATGGGGTGTATATAACAGAAGAAATGTCTTAATAATGTATAGTTTGTAAATTGTGTTTTATCAGCCTTCAGCGCTTTAGAGTCACTGCTCACACATTCACACTCGCAGACACACACACGTACGGTGTGTGAGAATGGCACGCTCTCCACTGAATGTCACTCACCTTCGTCTGAATTAGTTGCTAAACTTTGTGATGTACTCTTCAACTTTCTACCTTGTGTTTCTTGTCTATATATTGGAATGGTCGATAGAGTATTTTTTATATTAGTTTTCTTTTGATATTTTCTCAATTTTTATAAGTGATTTTCCTAAAAAATAAACTCCAGGAATGACTGGTACGTCAATTTTGATTAAGTACCAACGGCCATATCAGCAAAGCTTCTGCGAAAACAGCACTGATTTAAGATGGATGTACAAACATTTGGAATATGAAGATGAATGGCTTAGATATGTGCTTTTCTGAGATCTAAGCAGATTTTTCTTTTTCGTACCAAGACCAAACTTACGACATTTGTGAAAATTTTGATAATATTTTAAAAATGTTTAGTGCTTGTTTAGGTATCTTAGCTCTAAGTCGTGTTGTGTTATTTTTGGTTTGCTGTCTTATTTACTGTGTTACATTAATGTGGAATGTAAAATGTTGTGATGTAGAACATAAATCACACTGAGGCTAAATAAAACTGCTTGAAATTATGACTTTTAAATGTCTTCTTCAACATCTGTTACATGCAGAATTTCATGCCGCTCTATTAGACGTCACTAACAGCAGAAACATCTGGAGGACACGTTTGTGATCATAACAAACAGCATGTTCAGAGGTGTGTCTCTGCCTTCACAAGATGCTGCAAGATACAGTCTTCACTCTTTAGAAACTCAGCACATATCGCAGGTGCTTCAGATTCAACAGAAGGTACGCAGGCTTTATTTGACGCAGGAGAACAGGAAAGGCATCAGGTGCCAAGAAATGTTTGAAGAATAATCCAGAAATGACCTTTAATGGTTGAAACGGGACAAACTTAGCTACTTTTGATGATCTTCTGTCCTACATCACAGTCTGATTTTAAGTATGTGCAAAAGTCAATCTGCTACAGAAATGGAAATATAAATTACATATACAAGCACGTCCATAAATATTTAGACCAAATTCATCATTAGCAGAAATTACACAAGACATTTGTAGCTACACACCTTGTTTTAATCATGAAGTTGATGTATTTTTCAGTTCCAGATGCCTGTCATGAAATGTTTTGTAGCTTTGTAGATCCACTGCAATCTGTAAGTTGTAATGTACATTACATTTAGCAGACACTTTTATCCAAAGCGATGTACAATAGAGGACATAAAGCTAGCATATAGCACTTGCAGATAGAAGGTGTATAGGAAATATACAGAATAGGTGCGACTGCCGACTGGGATTAGTAGTTTTGTTTTGTTTTTTTAAGTAAACTGACACATACACGCACACATCACAGGGTCTACCCCGGGTCTGGGCCGCTTAGACATCAATGCAGTAAATAGTCTTTAAAGAGGAGAGTCTTTACATGCTTCTTGAAGGCTGAGAGGGATGATGCTACATGTGTAAATGATGAGCAGAGGTGTAATATTGTTAAAATTCACTTATTTTTCTTAAGGAATCTCAGGTTGTTCAAGTTATAAGAATAGTTTGTAAACATTTTCATTATGTAATTTTGCCTTTTTGCACTAAAACAAAGAGATATTTGGCGCTATAGGTTATTATGTTGTTATTTTGCTGGTCCGTCCCACTCGAAAACAGATTGCCCCTGAACTAAAATGAATTTGACACATTTAATAAAGACAATGATGTTCATTCTGTACTTTGGTCTGTTCAGCATTACAGTGGATCTGACATGAAGCAGTCAGGATGGGATTAAAGTGTAGACTTTCAGCTTTAATTTAGGAGCTTTAACTAAAATGATGCATTACCCATGTAGGAATCACAACCATTTAAATGTCCACATAATTATGGACTGGACTGTATATGATGTCTTTAAAATGAAATGAATCATGTCCTAAATGTTCTTGTAGTGACTTTAATATATCACATATACAGTCATCATTCTATTCAACAGGTGCAAAACATTTGGACATTTTTAAATTGATTATTTTTTAGTTAGAACTTTGTATTTTTCCTACAATATAAAAAACAGAAATGACATTTACACAGCATTAATAAATAGTAGTGGGTGAGACTGGGTATGATTCTAACAGTATTGAGTCATTTTACAAACATACATGTGACAACGTGGATGTTCAAGCTGTGAATAGATGTGGATTCTTGGAGAAAAAAAATGTGTTTTGATGTGAGCACTGAAGTACATCTCAAGTCCAAAACTAACTTTTGTTTATAGCATAGAATCATATGAATTACATTAGAAGAAACTGTAGTTTCTCAGACAAAGTGTGCTTTATTATTTCATGTGCTAAATGCCAACTATTATGCTAATGCAGCTAGATGAACAGTGGCTGACAGGTGGCGTGGGTTGTAACACGTCTTTAAAAAAACTGTTACAACCATCACTTTACATACAACTAAGAACAGTTTCTTCATTTTAATAATTTTACAGTGACTACATTGTTTTGATGAGGGTAAAATGTGTCATTAAATGATGCTTTCTCATCTTACACCATCATTTTTATATTTTTAATGAACAGAAAATAATGCGAAAACTTACATTCCCACAATCATTTCAACTCTACTCACATTCATAATATTTTTAAATATCCTTCAATCATTGGTGAGGTTTGTTCCTGAAGAATAATATTATGTTATGCTGCTTTTTGAGGCATATAATAGGTGTGTCCTCTTTTTTTTTTTTTTTGTCTGGAACAAATCATCTAACCATATGTAAATCTGTTGCAGTATATGTGACAATTGAACATTCTTCCATTTAACATTTTCTTAAGTCTTAACTTCTTACAGAAGTTGGAATTTATGTCATTTGTAAATGGCAGATATTCAGGGTTCTAGTTCAAATATTAAGGAAATTATAGGTGTTGTAGGAAAATATGAACATCCACTCTGAGTCCTATGTGAGAATCAATGAAACAAACATAACATTTAAGTGTCCAAATGTTTAGGCATTCTTCACTCTAGATTAAGTGATGTTCTTTAAAACATGGCTTTGCCCATTCTCATCCACATACACTGCAGATATGTGTGAGGAGCTGTGGTGAATCAGGGCCGTTTGCCTGGAACCAAACAGTGTACGTGACAGCGATTCATTATCGGGCTGGCTGTTCACACTCCAGCTTGAGAGCAGAGCACAGCTGCTGGTTTTTCATGGTGTGGATGCAATCCATTGCAGAGTCTCATGTGAGGATGGTTCACTTCGTCTTTTCTGGCAACCAAAATCAATCACACCCGGGAGCAGGACCAGCAGCAGCAACAGCAGCAGGAGCTGAGGGCGAAGCAGGAGGCCAAAGTGGATCAGGAGCCAAATCAGCAGCAGGAGCAAACACGTAGGAGGAGGAAACTGAATCATTCACCACAAATATGTGTGGATAAAGAAGGAAAACATTTAAGTTTGCTGTAAGTCAGAAACTGTCAGAACGGCAGAAAGTTTGAAGAAGTATAGTGTTGAAAGCATCAATTCTAGCACATCAAATAATCATATATTTTGGATGTTTATGGAATGTTTTCTGAGTTTTTAAATCATGCGACCTGACTGCACACACATTATATATATGTATGTGTGTATATAGCCTACATACACGTTATACAATAAGACAATGAGTAAAGCTAAATATAATTCTGCTCTAAAAATGTATTAAAATAATTACAACAAACATTCAGTCCAGAACAGTCTTTACCCAGATTTCTTTCAGCAAGCAAAAAATTGACAACCATCGTGTTTTAAATAAATCATGAGTAAGAAAAACATTAAACATGAGTTTAAGAAAAACATTATTTACCACATTTTTACTGGCCAGAGCATTTTTAAGGCAGCCATTTCAGTGAGTAATGCAATGAATAAGTCACAGCTTTGTTTTATTCATGTGTTCTTGGAAACATCCTTATGTGAAATACTTTAAAATAGAGTTAAATCAGTGCAGCCTGTTTTTTTTGTTTTGTTTTTTTGTTTTGTTTTGTTTTTTGTTTTTTGTCAGACTCTTCCTGCCTTTCCAGCACAGAGATGTCTCATGACACAACGGATTATTCTTATAAAACATTAGTTAAATATAGGCCTGTTTAAAAGTGTATCAGGTCAAGAACAATTCATGCAAATATATTAAATATGAGGGAAAAAAAACTCAAGCATACAACTTTTCCTTTGACCTCAACGCAACAGGAATATATGTAAACACAAACTCATACAGTAATGGTGGGGTTTGTCTTAAGACTCTACATGTCCCGGGTAAAACTGATTCTTAGATATCTTTTCTGTTCCACGGACAGTTGTGTAACTTTTAACGCTCCTGTGATTGAACTGAAAACACGACAACACCAAGTCAACTTCACTCCTGTGCAGCAGAGAGCGCTTCGTGTGTTTTTCACTTTTGACTGAAAACGTAGAAGAAGAAAAGGTTCTTACGTTTTCTTCCGGTGACGTAACTTCCTTTCTGTCCGTGCTAACCTAGAAGTGAACACGCGTTCGCCTTTGTAGCTCAAGTGAGTGTCTTTTAATAATGTAATAACACTGTTAAACACTAGAAACAAATATGTTGTCATGTCGGTGAAAATGGCCACAAGCTAAATGTGGTAGATTGTAGTCTTTAAGGGAGATTATTTTTACAATATTTGTTAATTTTCAGCACGGCAGCCTTCGCAGCGGCTACATTAGCTTAGCTGTAACGGCGCCACATGTGTTAAAACGAAGTATACACTTTTGCTGACACTATTGCAATCATTTGTTAAAGTGAGGATGAAAACTCGTCGAAGCGATGTTAACTCAGTTGGTGTGGGTTGACGATGCGCAGATTTTACCTGTCCTTCCAGTACAGCTATAAATAATCTCAGCGAAAGATCAGCAGTGTCGGAATGTCGATTAAATGCATTTTATCTAAACGTTTCACTTGTTGAGAGATTTTAATATTAAAATAAATGTATCCGGTGCTGGAGTGAAACAACAAAATACTATTGAAGTAACGCACCTGGCGTTGAGCACATTAGGTTAATGTTCTGTACCATGTTTATCTACACATCACTGAAATCTGTCTGAAAGGCAGGCTGCCGATATACAGACACAATAATTGTATTAATATGTAATAAGTCTCATATTACCTTTATGATTGGTTCACTAGAGGCCAGTTTTCATCTATTACATGTAGTTCCCGGTCATCATAGAGTTTGAAGAAACAGCTCAGAGGCATTGTTAAAAATGAATATATTTTGTTGAAAATCGAATATAAGAAATAAAATGTTACTGTCATTTACATCGATGTACAATTTGATCATTAAGTGTTAAAAGCTGCAACATTTAGTTTGTGCTGTTTTTGGATAAATGTAGTTTTGCTAAATACTTAAGATGGTCTGTTTAACTTGATTAAATACATAGGAACCTATTGTGTAACAACTTTATTGGCAGCAGGGCTGCATGATTTGCTAATATTTAAACAATGTAGGAAAATGTAAAAAACTCTAATGTGGTAATTTTTTCCAAATGAATTCAGAGATGTAAAAATGTAGTGCTGCAATTTATATTTTTGTACTTTTGTCATTGTTGCTAGATCCTAAATGTCACAATATATAAGATTTCAACGGCAGCCTTTTGTGATCAAATATGCAGCTGGAATTGATGTAACATTTTTCATGTAGTGTGTAGTCATGGGTTAAACCCTTTCAATTTTATAGGATGCGTTACGTTGCTGCTTACCTGCTTGCTGCCCTTGGTGGTAATGAAAACCCTGAGTCCAAGGACATCAAGAAGATCCTGGAGAGCGTTGGTATCGAGGCTGATGACACACGCCTTGAAAAGGTACAAAGTAGTGTCTATTCATTTGTTGAAGTGTGCCAGTTACATGGGCTTTGGACTAACATTTGTGGTATCCAATCATCACTTTTCTTTTCCCTTTCCCAACAGGTCGTCTCTGAGCTTAAGGGCAAGAATGTGGAGGAAGTGATCGCCACAGGTGAGTGTTTTACTATTACATTTTGCAGTAATAGATTTTGGTGTTTGTCCACTTTCTCCAACTGGATCAAAAATGCAGATAACTGCAGCAGCAGAAACACAGTGAGACCTACCTGAATATCTCAGAAAATGATTGAAAGCCAGCAGTAAAATATATGTAATAACAAAATACCAGTATATTTGTCAGTATATTTGCTTTATAAGTAATGACAAAACTAAACTGTAGTTTTCGCATTAAAATAGATTATTACATAATTGGTTGCTTTTCCCTTTTGGTCTAAACAAACACGTCCCATGTCTTTTCCAGAGTGGATACATAAAAAGGTTCTACAATAAAGATTTCCCTCTGAAAACACAAGTCAGGGTTTTCATCCATTTAAAAGAAATGAACAGATATTCAATGTATCCTTTTTAGAAGCTTTCTTTAATCCATCTGAACTGAACAAAAAACAGATCTTGCGTTTCAATTTTATCTCACTTAAAGTTAATAAAAAACAAAAAATATCATGTGCATGTACCTGTGAAGCAAATATTGTCAGACAAGTATGTGAATGCAAAATAAAGAGTTGATCAAGAACTTGAAGATGCACATTTACACTCTTGGTAGAGCTGACAATTTTCTGTTTATGGGAGTGTGATAAAGTATAGAATGTTAGTGCCAATGGCCTCTGGTGTTATTTTGGCCAATTAGCAGTCTGGTATATTGTAAACAAAAACAGTAAATTCGCATATGATGAAACCACAGTGTCTAATTTTCCACTTAAAGTGATCTATTACTACAGACATTTTGGTGACTGTACCTGTAAATCCATCTTTTCTTTTAATCGACGTCTATATGAAGCATCACCAGAACTAAATTATCAGATTAATGTACTGATTCTGACCTCTATCCTGTCTCTGGCTGCTGAGTGTCGGTGTTGCTGTTTGTGCCTCATGTCTGCCAATTCCTGTCTCCTCAGGTTACGGTAAGCTGGCCAGCATGCCGGCAGGTGGTGCTGTCGCTGTTGCCAGTTCTGCAGCTTCAGGCGCAGGTGGAGCCGCCGCCCCTGCTGCAGGTGAGCATTTCAACTTAGCACCTAGTTTGTCAGTATCAGTGACACTTGGCACTATTTTCACCTTCATCTGTTATGTTACCTTCAACACAGTCTGTTCTTCAAAGTTGTGTGGGTTTTGTTTTTTTTAATGCCAGAAATGTATGTGAATTGAAATGTTTCTGACTGTAGTTTTGTACAAGACATGAAAGTTGTTTTTGGATCAGTTTTATCATTAACAAGATTGTCTAATGAACGCTGTATGGCCTCATAAGTGAATTTGTTAAATATTTCAGGGATTTTAAAATAATTGCATGGTTGTGTTTTGTTTCACAGCTGAGGAGAAGAAGGAAGAGAAGAAAGAAGAGTCTGAGGAGTCCGATGACGACATGGGATTCGGCCTGTTCGACTAAACTTTTTCAAATGAATAAATTTATTAAAAAAACAAAGTCGAGCACTAAGTTTGTTTTTGTTTTTTTTTTAATTGCAATATTGAATCATCTAAGAAAGGTGTGAATGCTCCAAACCGTGAGAAGGGGAAACAAATGACTATTATATATATATAATTTAAAACAAACCTGGTGTCATTGCTTAATTACCTCCGCCAAGGAAGGTTATGTTTTTGCCAGGTTTGTTATGTTTGTTAGTTAGCAAGATAACTCAAAGTTATGAACAGATTTTAATGAAAATTTCAGGAAATGTTCGCTCTGAGACGTGGAACAGATGATTAAATTTTGTAGGTGATCTGGATCCTGGATTTTTTTTTTTAAAGGATTCTTTATCATTGCAAGACAGGGCCATTTTCAACATATGTGTATATAACTTCACACAGAATAACTGGATTGCTTGGCAAAAAAAGTACAGAACATGGTCCTGATACTTTCTGTGATATGTAAAAGTATGATCCGGATACTATCAATATTCTGGAAACTATGATCCGGAACATAACAAAAGTAGGGTGCCTTCATAAGTTTTGTCACTGTGAGGAAACTAATACAGATACAGACCTGCAACTAGCATCAAACTGTAGCTGAAGGTCTACTGAGAAAGTAGGATGTGAACGGATTTGATGTATCTAGATCCTGAAGAAAACCACCATTATGGAAATGTCGTTTTTCGCGAATAACTTCAAAAAATAACGATATCAGTGTAATTCTAATTGCAAAGGGTATGTTTCCGTGGTCAAATAATTCACTAAAATAGATTTAAAAAAAAAAAAATATGTTGGTTGTCTTAATTGTTGAAATAAAATATTAGTAAAAAAAAAAAAAAAAGAATAGGCAATTTAACTTGGACCGTTTATCATCATTGATAAAATGGTTATGTTTTTTCTTAATTTCTTTGTTAGCAGCATGTAATTCCAATTTCTTTGGATATGTTTCCAGTGTCAAGAATGTAATAAAATAGATTAAAAAACAAATGTGGGAGTAATATTGCAGGGTGTCAGTCACAATAGGCTATGTGGGGGGAACTGTGCTGCTTGGCGGAGGTTTGCGCTCTCTGAGTGATTTTCTAGTTTATAATTTGACATCTCACCACCCCAATGTGCTGTCATTCTTTCCTGAGGTCCAGACCAACGTAGACATCTTTAAGCAAATTAGTGGTTTGCATAATTGTGGTGTTTGTCCAGCAGATGTTGCTGTCGCTTTGTAAACAACAGTAATTCCTTAATCACGTCTTGTCGCTGATCTCACAGCACTTTAGGCTGTCTAATGCAGCGCTGATAGTCCACACCAATTCAACAGTTAAATTATTTAGTGCCAGGTTCAGCCACTTCATTTACTTCTCCAGTATTACAACAGGCGCAGGTGGTAAGCCTGCATGCCTGCAGCTGCACGTACACACACACACACACTGACGTCAGCTGCACTGAGTCCATGCGGTAATGAGGATCAAACAGCCAACAGCAAGCAGTTGGTCAAACATCAGCATTAAATTATCTTAGTGACAAAAACACAATACTTTCATGTTTAGTGGAAGTTTTACAGCCTAATGAACACTGATACATTTAAGTAGTGTTTTTGTTTAGTCTGATCACCTTGACAGTTATAGATGAGACATGCTTACAGATATAACCAGACTGAATTCCAGCCAGTTCTGGATCTTTGCTCCATACAGAATGTGGAACCTGTGAAATGTATGAAAGCACAGGAAGAGCTAGTAGCTTTTTGGAGTAACATGAAGACTAAATATGAGTTGGGAATTAAGTAAGCTGATTCTTGCAGGTATGTGAACTTTAGTAACTTTTAAAGTTTTTCCATGATGATGTAGATTACTAATAAAAATGAACTAATCTTGACCCTTAAATGTTTCAGAAGGTAAATCCTTCTACTTAGATGTGGACTTATTAGAAGGAAACTAGTGGATACCAGAAATGTGAAATAAGTGATTTCTTTGAGACGAAATGTCTGCAGTGCGTCATCTGTGACACAAATTATTGCTCAATGCCTTAACTTTTTAAGTTTCCTAACGATACGTGGGTGCATCAAGATGAAATGTGTCATGTGTTAAGAAATGAGTCGAAGTTTTGGATGACAATAACCCTTACTGCATTTATTATTATTAGTGTATTAGTATTGTTTCCAAAGTCATCATTTTCAAGTTTTCAACAAACAGAACAAAACTCAACCAAGATAGATAGATGGATGGGGATAGACCTTAAAATACTCCTCCTCACTTCC
>JAPSES010000001.1:8576859-8590219 GCA_029822895.1 Maxillicosta whitleyi
TACAAGGACGACCTGGACAAGAGGTCAAGCAATACACATACCATAATGAAAAACACGTTCAAAGATCGGTGATAACATGGGGTTCCCATGGGGTCTTAAAAAGTTTTAAAGGTCTTGAATTTACAAATCTGCATTTAATACTTCAAGTCTTTAAAATGTATTGAATTTGATATAGTAGTTGTGTTATGTTGCCATAAAGGTGTTTGCCGTATTCTATTTAAAGGGGTCTGTTAAAGGCCCAAACTGCAAAGACAGAGTAACGTTTACCCAGTCCTACCCTGATATTTATGTTGAAATTAGGAACCGATTACTGCTAACTGTGCAGCTCCCAGTTACAAATGACTCGTAATGGTGGGAATCAAGGAACTGGAGTAAATAAATGTTCCTAAATTCTAGAAGTGACTCATTTTTGCCAGTGTGGCAGTATGGTTTTTAAATTCTGTCCTAAGTAGTCTTAAAAAGGTCTTAAAGTCCTAAATTGAACTTGTAGGAACCCTGTAACAACAATAAATTTAATTAAAAAAAAAAAAAAATCCAGTCAATAATTTAGTAATAACACAAAATAACAGTAACAGTTTGACAAAAAAAATAATGATGTGAAATATTAATTCAAAACATTTTAATTTAATATATAATAATAATATACTTAATATATATAATATAATAATAGACTTTCATTTTGTAAACCATGTTCTCACCGTGTTTACCCTTGTTTATTCTTAATTAAATGACTCTTTCTGCGGGTGGTCAGGTCGTGGTGGTTTTAAAAGCCAATCCTCTCCTCTTTTATCCACAGCCTGTCCCAGAGGTTAAAGTCGTGTCTAACTTACCATCAGTTGCCATGGAGGAGGTGGCTCCAGTCAGCGCTAGTGATGCAACGCTGCTCGCACCAGAAGAAGTCAAGGTCTGTCATTCATCATATTGAGTGATTTACGTGTATTTACTGTTGGTAAACTGTGTCTAATATCTAATATTATAATACATTTACTATTATATTATAATATCTATAATCCTGTCCTCTATCCCCAGGGGAAGAACAAAGCAGGTGACATGCTGGGCGATTCAGAGAAGACGTCTACAGACAAGAAACGTGACAGACGCAAGAAGAAGAAGGTGAAGCGTCTAAAGATTAAGGAGAAAGAAATGAGACAGAAACTTAAAGAGGCAAACAAAACAGGAGATAACAAGAAACCAACCAAGGCTGAAGTTACAGAAAATCTGAAGAAACTCACAAAAGGAGGCAAAGCCACGATTCTGAAGGTAGGTGTTGCTTCTCAGACCTGTATTCATTCAGAGATCTTACTGGACATGTATGTTATTATTAAGAATTTAAAACTGTGGAGACTAAAAGGTAATTTGTCCTAAGAGACGCTACAGACCTGTTACTCAGATTGCAACATCACATTTGATACATTTGGGCAAGAGAAATGAAATCCCTAAAGTTTACATGTTTAATAATATCTAGACTATAGGAGATTTTGTAATCGTTTAGAATGGGGGTGCCAAACATGCGGCCCGGGGGCCAAATCCAGCCTGTCAGAGGGTCAGTCTGGCCCTGGGATGAATTTGTGAAATGCAAAAATTACACTGAAGATACTAATCATTTTAGTTCAGGTTCCACATACAGACCAGTTTAATCTCCAGTGGGTCAGATCAGTAAAATGCTAACATAATAGCATATAAATACTCACAACTCTACATTTTTCTCTTTGTAAATGTAAACATTTTGCTGAATTTACACTACAACAAACTATCATTTCACAAAAACATAAATAACCTGAACAAATATGAACATTTTAAAATGTCTCAAGTGTGCGTTTACCAATATATTGCCTGTTATTAAATGTTTTGGGTATTTGTAGATCCACTGTGATCTGTAAGTCGTAATTTATGTGTTTAATGATAAACTGTAGCATAATATTGTTAAAATTGTACTTACCTTTCTTAAGAAATGTCAGTTTGCTCAGGATAGTTGACATAATTAAACGTTTTCTTCCTTTCTTTCAGTTTATTTCAGACACAAACATAATACAAAACATAGGGGGAAATGATAATAATGAAACAAAAAAATAGAATAATATATATTAAAAAAAAAAAAAAGAACAATTTTTGTGCCTGAAAACAGAGAAAAAAAAGTTTGAGGGAAAGAAAATTATTTATATATTATATTATTTTTTCACTGGTCCAGCCCACTTCAGATCAAATTTGGCTTCATGTGGCCCCTGAACTAAAATGAGTTTGACACCCATGGTTTAGAATATCAGATAAAAACTTTGAGGTTGTTTTTCATTGTTATTTTGTTAAATACTGAAAGTGAAACTAAAACCTTTAAATCTGGTTTGTTATACTGATCTGTAATTTGTTTGTTATTTAACACTAATGCTATAAATAAATAGTCCCACTTCTAACCTACCAACTTGTTTCTTTACATAGTTAGATGATAAAAACCAGTCAGTCCAGTTTCAAATGCAGTGATGCCATGGATTGTTCTTGGGTAAAAGTGTGTTCCTCATGACTGTGTATTAACTTGGTGTTGTTGTATCTCAGGATGAGGGGAAGGACAAGGCTCTGCGGTCCTCTCAAGCCTTCTTCTCTCAGCTGCAGGACCAGGTTAAAAGTCAGATCAAAAATGCAAAGGACCAGTCATCAAAGAAGAAGAAGAAAACAGAGGTGTCTGTCAGCAAACTCAAATTATAAGAGACATTTTGTTGGGGGGGGTTCGGTTGTACAGATTCTTTTTATGATAAAGCTATGTTATATGACAACTGAAAAATCTTTGTAAAATCTTTTCCTTGTTATTAAAAAACAAAAACCCTGATGTG
Organism: Maxillicosta whitleyi; assembly: GCA_029822895.1. NCBI lineage: Eukaryota > Metazoa > Chordata > Actinopteri > Perciformes > Neosebastidae > Maxillicosta > Maxillicosta whitleyi. The sequence goes on from JAPSES010000001.1 coordinate 8,579,682, forward strand.
TTTATTATTCTTTTCAATTACTTCTGTCACTGACTCCCTGTAAGAAAATATGTGCAAACCAGGTACAAAGAAAAGAGCAGTACGGTTACTGATGACATTAATGAAGGCTTCATTAGATCAGTTTATAGGGCGTCAGATGTAATATGTAGGAATACCTGAATTGTCAAAAATAACAATATACAATGTTTATTGGTTCTTTAACTTATTTTCATCAAAATACCAAAGTTTTTTCAAGACACGTTACCAAAGGATTCTATATGCAATACAGCTTTTTTGCCATTACTGGTATATCCTTAATTGTAAAAATTAATGTGGAAATTGGCAATGTTATTAGTACATAATAAAAGCAAGGTTACAAAAGCTTCCGAACAACACAGTAGCCGCCAGAATCCTTAAATGAAAGATGTTCAGGATGAGCTGAACTCCTCTTAGACCTGGCCAAACAGAGCAATAGGGGGAGGAGAGCCTTGGAAAGAGAAGTAAAAAAGAACCCAAAGATCAGTGTGGTTGAACTACAGAGGCGGCTGGGTGGCTGTGGCTCAGTTGGTAGAGTGGATTGTCCAATGGCCGAAGAGTTGTCGGTTCAAATCCTGGCTCCTACTGTCCACGTGTCGAAGTGCCCCTGAGCAAGACACTGAACCCTAAATTGCTCCCAGTAGGGTCTGGCATGGCAGTGCCTTGCATGGTACGTTAGCATAGTAGCCGCCTACTGGTGTGTGAGTGTGTGTGTGAATGGGTGAATGTGAGGCTTTGTAAAACGTTTTGAGTACCAAAGTGTAGATATAACGCTAGGCTATATAAGTGCAGTGGGAAGTGGGAGAAAGTAGTAGGAAGTCAGCCATCACTGCAGCCCTCCACCAGTGTGGGCTTTATGGTAGAGTGGCTTCTTGTCAGTGTAAGACACAGAAAGCCTGCATTCAAGGGCTCCACCACTATAAGAAAAAGATTGTCTGGTCTGATGAGACCAAGGCTGACCTTGGCCATAATTCTAAGTGGTATGTGTGGAGAAAACCAGGCCCTGGGGTGTTTTTCACCTGCAGGGACAGGACGACTGATTGCAAATGAAGGAACAATGAATGTGGTCAAGTACAGAGATGTCCTGGACCAAAACCTTTTCTAGAGTGGTCTGGACCTCAGACTCAGCTGAAGGTTCACCCTCCAACAAGACAATGACCCTAAGCACACAGCTAAAATAACAGGAGAGTGTTTGGAACAACTCTGCAGCTGTCTTTGAACGGCCCAGCCAGAGCCCTGACTTGAACCCAAGGGGCTCTATACACAGCCCCACTACTGCCTGAACTTCAGGTGTCTCCTGTCTTCCATTATTGGACATCCTGATTAATTCAACTGTGCCTGACAACAGCAGTCACAACAAGAAGTAGTAGGCACACCTGAATTAAGCAGTGTGTCCAATAATGAAAGACAGGAAATAAAGGAGTTGAGAAAGCAGTGGGACTGTGCATAGAACCCACTGAGCATCTGTGGACAGACCTGAAAAAGGCTGTTCACCATCCAACCTGATAGAGCTGGACAGGAGCCCCAAATCCAGATATGAAAAACTTGTGGGTTCAATTCTAAGAACACTCATGCCTGTATTAGCTCAGAAGGGTGATTCTATTCAACACTGAGCAAAGGGTCTGAAAACGTGTGACTGATACTTTAGATTTGCTTTTTTAAAAATAAATCTGCAAATAAATTTTAAAAAATCTACATTTGTTATCTTTTTTTGTCAATGGGGTGCTGTGTCTACATTGTACATATATCAGACATTCAACATATTTGGAAATGGGGTAACTAAAGTTGAACTAAAACTGACAAATCTAGTGGAGTAAAATGTATTTTACTCTCAGCTTCTGGGGTGTGGTGAGGCAGAAGTGTGAAGCCGCATATAATCCCGTTATCTAAGTAAAACAGAACTAACTTATATTTGTACTTGAGTTACAGTAGATACATTGCACCTCTGCTCTGTACTACAACATCAGGTGACAATGCAAACAAATGAAATATATTGTAATATCAACTCTTAAGGCCAATTCTATTAGTCACAAATGTGCTTTTCAAAAGCAAGCTCTAAAAATATTAATATTATATTCTACTTTCACTGAGGTATTTTTCACCTACATCTGACCCAATTATTGATATTAAATAGTAATTTATTTTAAAATATTTACATGTCAGGTTTTGTCACGATGTCACCAAGTTTTTAGAAGAAAAAAGAAAATGTGAATTATTTTAAATATATAGGTAGATTTTTGTGTTTAATTACAGTCTGTTATGTTAATGGTGAGCAGCAATACTGAGTTTTAAGCATTATTATGTTTTGTGCAGTGTCAAATATTTACACATAGTGAAAAGGCCAAAATGTGCTCTTTATTTATACATTTATTCCACATTGAGTTAAAATGGTACATTTTTGTGTATAACAGTATGAGTGTAACTTATGCTTGTAGAAAGAGTATTTTAGACGCACTCTAGGAGCAGCCAAAATGACCATCATTTAAGTATATCAATGATACGTATGAAGACATTTGGTGTGCATTTGTAAACAGCTGTCCTGGACGGACAGAAGAAGACTCCACCCCTTTGGAAAATTCCCATGACGTCACTGTAGATAATCACGGAAGTGAACAAGGCGACAGCCCTAAACACAGACAGAACCCAAATAAGTTGGTGTGTACGGTTGACTAATATTTACAAGTAAGTAATTAAAGCTTAGATAACTCTTTTTGGATTCAATTACAATTACTGCGTCAAAGTACTGTGTTTTCATAGTCAATTTTGTTTTAGTTTTGCTAACATTAGCGTTTTGGTCGAAAGCTAGATAGCTAGCGATGACAGAACAGAAACAGAAACGCTAACAAAGCGAGGGCTAACGCAGAGATAGGTGACATTAAGTTTGGTAGCACAGACAAGTGTGACATTAATTAGCCTATTGTAGCGGGATTAAATAGACAGATGGAATTATTTAGAAGAAAGTGAGACGGTAACGATTGTAGTATGGTTCAGGTAGTGTCGCTAGCTGACAGGCTAAAGCTCAACATTCATAGCTGTTAAAACCTTACTTCTCGTTAGCTAAGTACAAGTATGTTTTCTGTGTGTTTATATGCATATTTGTTTGAAGTAGTTCTGCGGAGTCATTCTGTGGCGATAGGTCAGTCATGCTCACATGATTGAGTGACTCAGAGAGGTGGGGGTGAAAGTTAAGGTAAATGGACATCATAGTTTCGGCTGTATATTTCCGCATGCATCCTGATCCTGTCACCGTGTTTTCCAATGGTAGATCAACAAAATGCTGGGAGGAGGATTTAAAGCAGACAGGTTAAAGGTGAATCTCCGATTGGTGATAAACAGACTCAAACTCCTAGAGAAGAAGAAAAGTAAGTCTGTACTGAAATAATGTTGTGTCGTTCTGTCTCATTAGTCTTTCATTGCTATATTGTGAAATATGATGTTGACCTGATGACAGCTGAAAAAGAACTGCGAGTTCTTTTTCATTCACATAAAAGTAACGTCAATATCTCCTTTTAAAATGAAGCTGAGCTTGCTCAAAAGGCGAGGAAGGAGATTGCTGATTACCTGTCATCTGGAAAGGATGAGCGTGCACGGATCCGTGTGGAGCACATTATCAGAGAGGACTATCTGGTGGAAGCAATGGAGATCCTGGAACTTTATTGTGACCTGCTGCTTGCTCGCTTTGGCCTCATTCAGTCAATGAAGTGAGTTACTTGGTCACCTTCCTTTATACTGATCAGAACAAATAAAGAAAAACTAGAGTCTGAGGGTTTACACATATGTTTGCCAGTTACTCTACGCATTGTTGGTAAATACTTTTCTGTTCCTTCTGTTAGGGAACTTGATCCAGGTTTACAGGAGGCTGTGTCTACACTAATCTGGGCAGCACCTCGTCTCCAGGCAGAGGTGTTCGAACTGAAAACTGTAAGTAGCTATTTTATAGTATAATTCTACTGAAATTGCCAACAACAAGGACATCAAGAGTGTCTGTTCATCCATTTCTTTAGAGCATGTCTTGACAATCTTATCTCTAAATATCTCTGTCAGGTCTCTGATCAGCTGTGTGCAAAATATAGCAAGGAGTATGGTAAACTATGCAGGACCAACCAGATTGGCACAGTCAATGACAGGGTAGGTGTTTTATTTTTAGCTGTCTACCTTTGCATTTGTTCAAGACTGCGTGAACCTTTTGTAAAGAATCTGTTTAGCAGCACCTAATTATCTAATCTATTTATAGCTGATGCACAAACTGAGTGTTGAGGCCCCTCCCAAAATTTTGGTGGAACGCTACTTAATAGAGATAGCCAAGAACTACAACGTGCCATATGAACCTGATGCCATGGTCCGGGTAAGCTTAAATATTTAAATAAATTCTTCAACATAAACAGTGTGGCCATGGTTTGTCTTTATTCACCCTTTCATTGTTTTACCCTTCTGGTTGGACAGCCTGAGGTGTGTCCTGGAGAGGAAGCAGATTTGATTGATGTGGACAACGATAAGAAGTTTGGAGGTGGTGGAGGAGGCGGTGGAGGTTTCACTGCTCCTGCTATGCCTATGCCCATGCCCATGAATATGCCAATGCCCATGCCAATGCCTCCAGCTTTCAACTATCCATCTCCCAAAGGAGCTGTAAGCTATATTTTTTTATTTATTTGCGTGTATGTGCCTTTGTTAACCTGATTAATTAACTAAAGCACTTTTTCTTCAGTAAACATATAATTGACAATGTTCTTGATAATTATTATGATTGTTGACAGTAAGGTATGATGCATAAACTTCCATTATTTTTTAAAGAGCAGCATATAGATGAGTGATAAATTAAAGGAAATGCCTACATTGCTGACTGATACACCTGATGCTTGCATAGTGGTGTGACGTAAATAAAAACAGAAGAGCTTCACCTTCTCATGTGTTTGACAACAGGGATATAGTTTGTGATCAGACTGTCAGAAAAAACAGCCAAATGACATTCATACACAGGGAAGTTATGGTCAGCTTGCAAAGCATAAACCCCTTGTTATAAGGAAAACATGCACATTTGGGGGTTTACTGGTGGAAAAACCATCAGCACTGGTCTACGGAAATGTAGAAAAAATATATGATAAAGGAATCACCCTTCACCATATTCTCAACAAGTCATGCAACATCAGTACAAAATTGTTCTGATTAGTCATCTGGATTCTGTGATGAAATATTTGTATCCTAATGGCAGGATGATGAAAACCAAATTCATTCATTCAACCAAAATGACGTGAGGGTTTGATAATGTTTTCAGGTTCATGAAAATGGTCTGAATCATATGCTCCACTGATCTCTCCATATTCAAACACTTATGGAAACATTATTATCAACTATGACACCTGACCAAAACACTTTTTGACATAACTTGAATTTGTCATTTGTTTGTAATTAAGACATCGCATAACATTATAGACATAGACAGACTTTATTTGTCATTAAGGTTTGCGCCAAAATGAAATTACAATATGAAATTCTCAGTACACATTAGGAACAATGACAGTATTATATATACAGAAGGAAAAATATACATATTAAAAATAAAATTAGAATTTTTAAAAAATAAAACGATAAATGAGGATAAATATCTAAATATATTGTGCCAATAATAGCAGAATATATATAAATATATTAGACTAATAATGATATTTGGTCTAAAAATAGCTTTAGTTCAACTGTCCTTTCTAGCTCAGACATGTACCTGACTGTTCATTTTCTTCCAGGAACCTTTTAATGCCCCCGTTGGGAACTACAACAGCTTCCAGCATCCCATGGGAGGAGGGCAGCCCCCACAGCTGCCCACTTCTCCCCCCACTTATGAGTCTGTAAGTGACTGAACCCCCTCCCATCAATGCCCCCTTCCCGTTTCCCCTGATGGACAGACGGACAGGGCAGGGCACCACTCAGGGAAGAGCGGTTTATTTAGTTTGCTTGGAGTTCTGCCTGTCTTCTAAACTTCCCTACTTTATCTTCATTCATGTGGACTTTAGGTTTAGTGACACCAGATTATGCTTTGAGTTCTTGGACATGGGTAGCTTGGTGTGCTGACACTGCTTTCACTAACAGCATCATGGTTAGTTGCTGAGTGGCTTTTGTATCACAGGACAGTAGAAGGAATGTATTTGGTTTGTGGTTTACCCTCACTGGAAGGGGTTATTCCTCTGAAACCCATGCAGTTTTTCCATTTACTCTTTTTTTTTTTGTATTTTTCTTTTTTCTATAAAATTATTAAATGGTTTAAATATCCCTTTATTTTCAATACTAACATATTAACTGCTTTTTATTTCAGTCCGGGTATGATTGACTCCTAACACACTTTCATTGTTTCAGATCGATGACCTAACTGACAAACAACCTTCTGTTCCTTCCCAGGCTGTAGGTAAGTCCTGTCAACCTCGATCACAGCTAATTAAGTGTTTTAGGAACTTAATGTAAGATTAGCAACAATGAGCTCCGTCTGAGTTTAACTGACGCCAAAGTAATACTGTTTTACCTCCACTGTTACTGCTGTTATTTTTCATATACGCTGTTGTGCATCATTGTGTAAAATGTATTATGTTTTTCGCTCTAGGTCCTGGCCCTTCATCCCAGATGTTTGACAACAATGCTCTCCCAGAGCTCCCATCGGTTCCCGATACACTGCCCACTTCTTCCTTTGGCGGCAGGACAACTTCCTCAGATGACATCGACTTTGACGATTTAACACGGCGGTTTGAGGACCTGAAGAAGAAGACCTAATTGTTACATAGCTGGTCTTTCTATACTCACAGACATGTGTCATCACCTACACAGCTCAAAACAGGAAATGAAATGTTCACACCTCCCTCGACCACTTTGAAGTAATTCTACCCTGATATTTTTCAAACCCGTATTCTTACCTCATTAAGACAAATATGATCGTAGTGCTGAAGGTGTGGTGGCCTTGTCAATTACTTGTTGTCAGCGAGTATCAGTGAGTACCACTACAATCATGCAGTTGGCGACTCGTTTCCATATTCTCATTAAGGTCACACAGAGCTTTAACTATTCTCATTAGACTGTGTGACATATTATATAATCTAACTTGGATTTTAATTAATTGCTTTCCTGGGGTTTTGAGTCCGACTAATATTGACAGTAAATGCCTTGATTCTTCTCTAAAGCACATGCTGTCTCGCTGTGATCTTTGTCACTGTGTCACTCAGTCCTGTCCCAGACCAGTCAAACAAGCTCAACTGGCGTTCCTCATTTTGGTGTTCAGCTGGCATTTGCACATACGTAGTGTTCGGATTGTTTCCAAGGTGGGGTTTCAATACCCAACGCCTGCTGTAGTCAGAGAATCTGGACAGGATTAGTTAATTGTCATCCATACAGAAGCCATCTTATTATTTTCTTTGTCACTGTGGAAATTACATTTTGAAACACTCCTGCTTACTGAGGTTCTCCACAATTGGCTCATTGTGACACGTCAAACCTTTTCTGTTAATCTGTTACAGGGGAGGTGGGGCACACATAAGTGATATTTAGTGTATGAAAACTTGTACTATAAAACATATACATCAATGTAGGCATATTTAAATGATTTAAATGTACAGTAAAAAAATATTCTGGCAGTTCGAGTTATTCAAGGTTTGACAAATCTTTTTTATACACAATAAGTCTAAAGGTTTTTGGATTTGTTTGTTTTTTTTTTTTTTTTGTTGCCCTTTTTGAATGTCAGTTTTACCAAAAATGAGCATTTTTCTATTAACAAATTAATTTACAAGCAAATGAGAGTAGATTAAAAATACTCAGTAGACAATGACTTGGATGTAAATAATGACCCCAGAGGTGATTGGTTTTTATTGTCTTCTGTGTTTCACGTGTCTTCAACTGTCTGTACACCACTGTTTTTGCCTTGGTTTGCATTTCTCGTCAGAGGCCTTCCCAGTTTTTAATAGGTTCATGCATTATGTATTTGTTATCTTATCAGTTACATGTGACTTTGTCTTTACCATCAACATAGAAACCTGTTAAGTTGAAATGGACACAGAATTTAAAAACACATATCTGTTCATTCTTCAGCAGACATTTCCATTACCTCAGGAGAAACAGGAGTAAATAGTTCTGTCATGCAGCTGTGATACATGCGTAACTACAACCTAAACACACCCAGCACTGCTTGCATTGCAAATAGAAGGTGGCCTTGACTAAAGAGATTCAGAAAACCTGTGGAAAGCATCCATTGTATCCAAAGGCAGGTTGTTAATTGGTTTTGTGTGGGTTAGACAAAGTAGAGCTAATTAACACTACAGAACTGTGATCTGCTCACTGTATTTTCTACGTCGGACAGTTCTTTCATGCTAAACCTTCAGACACAAAATGGTGTCTTACTGCAAAAAATACCATTTTCCACTGTAAAATAAAAATAATTTAATAAAATACTATTTGGAATGTGAAGTTTGTTTAGTGTCTGCTGTAACACCAATGACAATAGAGTATCGTGTACACTTCCAGCGCGTCACCAGTAGGGGTCCTCAGTGTAAAGGAAAAGCACCACTGATGATGAGAATAAATAATAGAAACTGGAACACTGAGGTGAAATGAATGAATTATTTGTAATGAGGAAAAATCCTGTTACTCTCACCATTTGATCTATTTACATTTAAAAGTAACCTCAAGTTCAACAACAACTCCGAGGAGGCTTCAGGCCATTTTCTTGCTCACCTACATTTAAAGATAAGATCTGTCGCTTTCTTGGGTTTGTAGCCACACTGTAAAATGTGCAGATGAGTCATATCATGAAAAATTAATAGGATACATAGCAGTGGCTAACTGAAAAGTAGGATTATCAAAGATGTGGTAATGAAATGTGAAAAAACATTAAGTGAAAAGCCATTGGTGGGTGAGGCAGAAAGAAAAATCCAGTGACCTTGGATTCTGTGATCTCCATTCTACATAATACATCAGAGGATTTCAAGATGCACTGACTAACAATAACTAATAATTCTAACATGACGTGGTTTTGGTGTAATAGGTCTTTGAACTGCATACAATATGTTAATTATATAAATAATAGATTTTACATTACACTATGCTTTTGTCCTTCACCTGACTGTATTCAATCTTCTTTGTAAAAACATCTGAATATTATGACACTTGATGAAATATTTAATTTGATTTGTAAATCTGTGCTGCTGATTTTTTTATTCATTTATTTATTTTTATCCAGGATTTACTGTATGTATATACGGAAAAACACAATGCTTCAAAATGAGGTCTGGCACTAAAAAGAAGTAAAAAATATATTAAGTTCAGGAGCAATTCAGTCAATGGCTGTAACTTGGATATAGGTCATGCTCCGCTGTAAGGAAAATGAGGGTTGTTCATGCAGGAAGAGGTGTGAACTGTAGGTAAATGTAGGGTCAAATGCAGCTCCTTTTTTTTTTTTTTTTCCATAGAATTTTGAAAAATTTGTATGCAGCAGAGAGTGCATAATCACACATTGCTGTTATGTCCTCGGGGGTGAAGTGATGAAGTGTTTTTCTGTGATGTCAGAAACTGGATGGACTCAGTAACAGGCACATTTTGATTTGATATGATTGTCACACACACACACACACACACACACACACACACATACACACACACACACACACAAGCAATAAACACCAATCATCAAACACAGGAATTCATGTATTTTTTTTTTTTTTTTTTTGCTGTTTGATTGAGATTTGAGTTACAGCTCCACCAGTTATTTTCACAGGAGGAGGGTGATTTAATGGAGCTGAAATGGCAAAGAATGAATCATACTATTTGTTAAAATGTACCTCATTTCAGACACTTGAGTGGAAATCATGGCATGAGTGCTGAGTAACGTAACAGTCACCTTTTATGAGACTGAGGTGAATTTTTTTAAGTCATACTGTATATTATGTTAATTATTTGATTGTTCTATTCATTATAAAGAGTTAATTTTTAGAAAGAGCAGTAGAAATGACAGGCGGTAAATAAGCTACATTCACTATAAATAGGATTTTTCCACATTTTGTTTCAGTTTACTTCAAACCTGGCACATATATAGAGGTAATTGATACGCTGACATCAGTACAGGCATAGACAAAGGAACATCAGCTGGATCGATGCCAAAATAAGCTAAAATATGTGTGAGGGGTGGGGTTTGTTGTGCCTGGGACCAGTTGTTATTAAGATGAGTGTTGGTCATCTTCCTGTTTTGAACACACTAGTGCCTTATAAGCCTATATGGGCTGCGAACATAAGTGTAAGACCCTTAAATAAAATATTCATTCATTCATTCATGTAAAGCAGGGTTGTTAAACTCATTTTAGTTCAGGGCCCACATTCAGCCAAATTTGATCTGAAGTGGGCTGAACCAGTAAAATAATAACATAATAATATATAAATAATGTCAACTCTAAACTTTTCTCTATGTTTTAGAGTGAAAAAAGTTAAATAAGTGTAAGACCCTTAAATAAAATATTCATTCATTCATTCATGTAAAGCAGGGTTGTTAAACTCATTTTAGTTCA
>JAPSES010000001.1:8604404-8616094 GCA_029822895.1 Maxillicosta whitleyi
AGACTGTTCCCCGATAAAATTTTTTTACATATAAAAATAGGAAAAGTTCAATTTTATTATAAATTAAACGATAAAATTGCATTTTTTTTAGAAAAACAAACACATTTTTGGTAAAAAAAAAAAAAAAAAAGGAAATAAGAAAATAACTCATAACTGTAAAAACAGTAATAAAAACAGGTATTTGAACATTAGAGATACTAGAACTAATTTAAAAAATAGTAGTAGTAAATAATTGTAATAATTAATAATAAAAAAACAGCAAAGATTGCACATAAGCAACGTTGCACAACCTATAAAACAAATTGTACTGTGCCAGATTTTACATCAATAAAATATTAAAAACAGCGATATTTTTTCATCTTTATGTAATGTAGAATACAGAATATTACCCACCAATAATACAATTAAAACAACATTTATTCAACGAACGTGAAGGGTACTACTAAACTCCCCTCGAGCCACGCGCTGAATGGAAGTATCGCGAGATCTTAACTAGGAAGCAGGAGTGTTTGTGTAATGAGTTACATGTTCTACACATTTGTCGGAAACGTGCCCTCTAATGCAATGACACATCTCCAACCATGGCGAGCCACCTGAAGGTAAATTCAGACACTATCTAATCCCATTGTTAGGCAAAATAAATGAAAGTGTTGCATATGAAATCGCGGTAAAGCCTATTACCCTCTGCTACTTGGGTTATTCCGCCTAAAACTAACGTAAAACCATGGAGGACTGGGGAACACCTCTTGCATTTGACCACAGAGAAAATGCCAATACTTATATATAATGGAAAAATGCATTGTTTTTAGTCTTACTTTCAGCTCCGAGGACGGAATGGGTAGTATAATGCAGAGAACATGTCTAGGTTTATGCTAACTAAGTTTACAGATGAAGTTGTAGCTACATTTACACTAATAATAAGATTGTCTTTTAACTATCACTGAGGCTTGATCACAAGGAAACGGCCTGAATGAAATATATACATCAGTGGTATGCAGCTTGGGTCCTTGAGGGCTAGTATCCTGCAAGTTTTAGATTTAGATTTAGTTACCTCTTGCGGCACACCTAGTTCAATAAATGATCAGCACATCATCAAGCTCTGCAGAAGACCTGATAACAATGGAATGGCTTTCAAGTATGTTGGAAGAGGGAATTTACAGCAATTATGACATAAAGTCGAAATTATAAGATAAAAAGTTACAATTATGAGGTAAAAAGTCGAAATTATGAGATAAAAACATAATCGTGAGATTAAAAAAAAAAAAAAAGTCATAATTCTGAGACAAAATCAGAATTATGAGATTAAAAGTTGAAATAATACTCATGTGGCCAGGGGAAACGGTTCTCAGTGGGAATACGTACCTGTGCATAACACTGGCCCTCAAGGACTGGAGTTGCCTACCCCTGATCTGATAACACCATGACTGTTGTGTTAGAAGTGTTTGTGTTTGCCCTGACAATTTGTATCTATAGACATACTGATTTATTGGTCAGTTATACAACCTTAAACATGCTTCTATTCATTATTAAAGGTCTATGGAATGAGTAGGCTACATGATGTCAATGTCATGTATCTTCATGTATTTGTATTTGTCTGATTACAGAAGCAGTTAAAAGAGGCAGTGAAGATCATCAGCTCAGGTAGCCTTCTGTTCGCCTCATACCTCACAGTGGTTGGAGATGAGCGTTTCTATGCCAACCAGTTAATGCCCCTGCTGCAAAGGATTGTGGGGGCAGAAACAGCACATGTTTTGGCTGTGAAAATGATAAGTCTGGGTCTTGTTCCTTTAAATCGCTACCAGGACCCTGCATCATTGGTAAGTGTGTTAACTCATTGTCTTAAACAGGGGTGTTGAAGTGTTTTTTAGTTCAAGGCTACATATGATGCCGAATATGATCTCAAGTGGTCTGGACAAGTAAAATAATAACCTGTAAATAATGTCAACTCACAACTTTTCTGTATGTTTTAGAGTGAAAAAAGTTAAATGACATTCTGAAAAAAAAATTCCATTTCCAAACTATCGGACAACCTGAAAATTCTTAAGAAAACTAAGTGCAATTTTTACAATATTATACATCAGTTAGAGCGTATAGATCACAGTGGATCCACAAAGTTATATCAATTCATTTTCATTTATAAAGCCTAATATCATAACAAAATCATCTCATGGGACTTTACAGAATTGTTGAATTAATTTTTTTTTTTTTTAAAAAGGTAGTAAGCAGTCGGTGAAGTAAATTGATTAATGTTCCAGGCATCCCCCGTCCTTCTCTGCAAGGAAAAACTAAAAAAAAAAAAAAAAGCAAACCCAGTGGGAAACAAAAAAAAAAACAACCACAGTAGAACCACAGTAAAGCAGAGATCCACTCCCATGGACGGACAGGCTCTAGATGAGACCAGGACTAACAGATCTTCATTTACTGATGTAATTCCTGTCTGTAGGGATGCAGTAGGGTGGGGGTACATGCAGACTGCTGAGGGGTGGGGGTGAGGAGGTCCATCCAGATTGGTGAGTGTGAGGGGGTCCATCTTATATTACAAAGCAGTGTTGAAATTGCACTTCTCTTAAAACATTTCAGGTTGTTCATATTTCATTTGCTTTATCCTCACTAGGGTCATAGGGGTTGCTTGGAGCCTATCCCAGCTATCCTCACTAGGGTCATAGGGGTTGCTTGGAGCCTATCCCAGCTACTTAAGAACTTGTCACCACTTCATTACAGGGCTGGCATATACAGACAAACAATCACTCACACATTCACACCTATGGGCAATTTAGATTAACCTATCAGTGCATGTCTTTGGATCCCATTAGAACCCATGCAGACGAGGGGAGGACAGGCAAACTTCACACAGAAAAGTGTCACCCACTGGTGTTGGAATCGAACCTGGGACCTTCTTGCTGTGAGGCATGAATACTAAACACTGCACCACCCTGTTGCCATTCATATTTATGTAGGTTATTCACATTTTTTGTGAAAGGTTAGTTTGTGAATGTAAATATTTTTGTGTAGTTTTATTTTTTTTACACTAAAGCAAAGAGAAACTTTGGAGTTGTCATTATTTGTAGATTACTATGTTAGTATTTTACTTGTCCAACCTAATTGAGGTCAAATTGGTCTGTATATGTGTTTGACAGCCTTACTGCTAATAATCTTCTTCTTGCATTTCACACATTCATCACACTTTCCATAACCACCAGAACAATTTAGAACATAGTAACGCTTTGTGTTGTTTGTCATTTTGGTTCTGTAGCAAACAAACGTTCTGGGATTAAAGTTCAAAAATCCCATCGGAATCGCAGCAGGTTTTGATAAACATGGAGAGGCTGTGGATGGCTTGTACAAAATGGGCTTTGGCTTTGTTGAGGTGGGGACCATAACTCCAAAACCTCAGGAGGGAAACCCTAAACCACGTGTGTTTCGACTTGCTGCTGATCAAGCCATTATTAACAGGTAAGTTCCAAAGTGTTCACGTAAAATGAAGGCACTGCTGATTATACCATTTATATGTGTTTAACTCCACATAATTATAATAACACACAACTATATTTTTGCACACTTATTTATATTATGAAAGGGAAGTATCACACAAAATCTGGAAAGAGCTGACGTCTGCAGTTTGCCGTACTTATGTATTTTTGCTCAAGGAAGAGACTAACAAAAATAACAAGTTGATAAGACCAATATTTTTGGGAGATATTAGTAATTTTGGAATGCAATAGCCTTACAATCACACTGCTATACCCATGACAACAAGAAATGTTTTTCTTTGGAGGAAATTCAACCCAAGTTCATGGGAATCAATGGACAATGAAGTGTAACTGAGAAAATGGGATACATTACACTACATTTGATTGGTTTAATGTTTAATACATGCAGATTTTTTCATGTATGCTAAATATTGCCTCTAAGATAGTCATAGCTTTCATGCAGTTTGGTATGCTTTAGATGAGTCTTTCATATTCCTCTTGAGTCCTTTATGTGATTCCTGGCACTCCAATGCAGTTTTGTTTGATGCTTTATTACTGTTCGTCTTTCTCTTGATCACTTTCCAGAGGTTTTCACAGGGGAACATGTCTGTAAATGTGGAATTGTCTAAAATATTTTTCCAGGGCTGCATGTAGAGAAAAGTTAGTCAAACCTTTTTGAAGAAGAAGAGATCTAACATAATTGGATTGGTACTTGTATTATAATTATTATACAGTATACACTATAGTGTACTCTTGAGGCATTATGGTATCTCCATAATTGCTATGCTGTATGACTGTATGTATTCCCAAGGTAAGCATATATAATGCAGAGATTATCTCTGTTATAAGAGTGTATAATATACATTCCACATACCTACCACATATCCAGATCTTTCACTTTGTTCTCAGTTTACAAAGTACTTATGTCTAATAGTGTCAAATCTATGTTATCACATAAAGTAAGACAATCCTGCCATCATGGTAAAGCATTACAACATCTTATAACAAGCTCAAACATACAGCTGTAACTAAATGTATTTCTTTGTTATGAAGACCATCTCATTACAGTGGGATGATTTTCAGATTTTTCATTTATAGTGAAGTGGAGGTTGTTAAACTGTGGGCTGCCACATCTTTATTCACATGATGCTTTAAGCCTCAGTCACAAAGCTTCCTACGAACGATGGGTTTGTACGAATCTCCCTTGTTTGTGCGAGTTCAGGCGTTCATAGACATTCGTGGAGGGAGCAGCAGTTTCTTACGACCATCTTATGAAGTCGATATAGCTGCCGTTCTAAACGCAAGAGCATCTTGAGGCTTCCATGAGAAAATGATGTGATTTTGTGTCATACGAACACCGCGTACAGTTGTCCCTGTTTCCGTAAGGGTGCCTTGGGACCTTCCTACATCAGACCGATGGCCACTTCATGAGTTATTTTGTCATAAGGTGACCATAGTTCACCCTTATATGCAACTCACGGCACTCTTAAGTCAATGGTAGGAAGATTACACTGTTTCAGAATACTTAGATGTATATATAAACAGTGACTGTGTACTAGAAGTCCCATGTCCTGATCATCACATTCTAGATGGTACTAATGCCCACAAGGCTGAAACTTTTACAGCTACAAGGTGAAAAAGATGAAGATCCAGGGGTTCTGGCCACTGTTTTGGTCTGACATCTGTAGTCATGTCCACTTTCACCTCTGCAAAAAAAAAAAAAAAAAAAACTTAACATAGTTTAATCTTAGAATATTATTCATTCATTTTTTCATTAATTCATTCATTTTCTGAACTGCTCGATCCAGTCGGTCGGTCTTGGTCCAGGCACCGGAGCCTATCCCAGCATTAGAGACCACCATAATGGTAGTCCACCATAATTTGGTGATGATTGATGCTCTTTTCAGACATTAAATTCTATTAATCTGTTTTTCATAAAGGATGTGAATGTGCGTATTGTGTTTGGGATTGTGTGCTGTCCATGGTGCTGAGTCAGGATTCCTGTGACGTACATGGGAAAATTGACCCGTACTGTTAGAAATGATGACTCATAAGACATCAGATGAAGAAGTCTGAAGTAGAAGATATAACAATAAAACAAAGATACACAAGAATAATACAGGAAAGTGAATGTTAAAAACACAAACGTCCAACACTGAGTGCCGAACCTGAACTGATCTTCCTTCTTGTGGACTGTACATTATCTTTCTCCAGGTCTTTCTTTATGTTTAGCTTTCTGGTAAAAAAAACACTTTGTGCATTCAAGTCTAGTCATTCACTCCGTCTTGATAGTTTGTAAGGGACTCCTCTAAGATTACCACGAATGCTGCATGAATGACGCACTACTTTCTATAGAAACACCTTACTTTGACCTTCAGAACACTGTGTACCCTGTACGACCCCTAACAACATAATGGGTTCTTGTGATCTACTTGTGACCAGTGCAGGAACATGGGCTCTGGAAAGGCCTCCTGATCCACAAACCTTGTGCACTGTTCTCAAGTTGTTTCTAAGGCATTCATTAATGTACCCTGCGAATGTGGGGTTTTTACTGCATTTGTGGAAAAGCTTGAACAAGATCGCTCACCTGGCTACAAACGTAGGAAGGGTCCACAAACACTCCACTCTTATAAGTACAGCTTGAGAAGGTCATATCATATGAAATGGTCTATAGATCGTTCACATGGTGTTTGTAGCTGTTTGTGACGACATTTGTGACTGAGGCTTTTATAAGAAATCTGACTTCCTGTTGAGAGATAATTCTTAGTGCTGCTGCTGTAGACACTCATACGATGTCTTATAGGTGACTAAAATGTTTGGATAAAGTATTTAAATTTTTTTAAAAAATCCCTATATTTAGTGCTTAATTAAATTCTCTGAAATCTTTATTCATCCCACAGTTCTCTATGAAGACTTAAAGCTGAGATAATTTTGTTTGCCTTTCTCTTATGCTATTCTTTAGCATAACTTAAAAAATACGGTTTGCATAATTATTTTTACTGGACTTCTGCAGATTCATTTAAAGGCTGATAACCCAGTAATCCTGAGTTTTAAGCAGTGAACTGTCTTAAAATGGTCTTAGAAGTTGCAGTAACCTCAGGCATTTAAAAGAAAAAAAAATTGTCACATTTTCCCTTTTATCATGCAATCATGCCATACAGACTAAATGAAGTCAACAACAGCCGTCGACATATACACGTACAGTTCATTATACAGAATATGAAAGTGATTGTTAATTTCTATAAGTCAGCCCTGTGATGAACTGCCGACACATCCAGGGTGTATCCTGCCTTCGCCCACAGGTAGCTGGGATAAGCTTCAACAACCTCCACAACCCTTTTAAGAATAAAGTAGTTCAGAAGATGAATGAATGTTTTCTATGAGTCAGAGTCCCACGTCCAGCAGTGTTTTTTAATGTTTATTTTTCTGTAACCAAACACTGTAATTCATCATTTCCATGAAATAAACGTAATTGACTCGTATCGATAGCAGGGGTCTTCCTGTTAATCCAGACAGCCCTTCTATTTATACCCAGATGAACTCCAGGAGGCCTTTAATTAAGCCTTTCATTTGTAACTCCACTGTCCAAATGACAGAAAAATCATAGAACTGCTATAAAAGCTGCCAACACAAATCTTCTGTATTCATATCAGAAGGCTCAGGTTTTCACTCATAGCATTTTTCTTTTTTGACAGTATGGGTATTTGTCAGAAAAGTGCCATAAATGGTCATTGATTTAACTAGCTAAAAATGGTATAATCCCCCATGGTAAAATCTAAGTTGTAAAGAAGCTGTACTATAAGTGCCTGTGTGTGTTCTGTGCAGATATGGATTTAACAGCTGTGGTCTAACAGAAGCACAGCAGAGACTGAAGGCCAGAGATGCAACACAGCAAGAACGCAGTAAAGGTCAGCAGATACTTTTCATGTTCTCCAACCCAATGTAAATGTAAAAGTACCAGTGTCAAACACTGCTACTCTCTCAGGTTTTAGTCTCCAGTTAATCTGTGATCTGCCCTTGGTGTTCATTACCCATACCTGCTCACAGCCCATTTAGCTCATCAGCAGCCTCTGTCCCAGTTGAGTCATGTGTCTGATGAAGCAGCCCCTGTTTGTGTTTATTAGAATTTTCCTGTTTGTCCGCATACGTGTGTGTCTTTGTTTATAGCTGGCCTTCCCCTGGGCATCAACCTGGGGAAGAACAAGCTGTCCCAGGACGCAGGGGCAGATTACTTGGAGGGTGTGAGAGCACTGGGCCCACTAGCCGACTACCTGGTGGTCAACGTCAGCAGTCCAAATACACCGGGGCTCAGGGATCTACAGGGCAAGGCCGAGCTCTATCAGCTCTTACAAACGGTAGGGCTGTCCAAATATCTACGAATTCATCATGTGACCTCTCTGTGCTGTTCTGTTATCTCACGTTCACATAAATTCTGCTTAGGTGTTGAAGGAACGTGATGCCATGCAGGGAGAGCACAAACCCCCAGTCCTGGTGAAAATCGCTCCTGACCTCTCTGTTCAGGACAAACAAGATATTGCTGATGTTGTCACTGAGGTCAGAGGTCAATTGTTGTTTGATTCACACAATTTGATTTAGTTTTTGTAAGCCAGCTATCATTGATTCCATTTTCATCTACCGTGTTTGTTCCATTGCAGTTTGTGTGGATGTAAGAGTTGTGTTTTACTCAGAAACAAGGGATTAAAGTAAAACCCCAATCAAACTCTTTACAATGACACTTTTTACATTTCATTTGTTTGCTGATTATTGCTTGTACAGAAAACCCCTTGAACATATTTCTGAAAACGGTCATTAAATTACCTGTCGTTGCACATTTTCCCCAGATCCTTCTCTTTAAATGTGTTGTAGTCAATTTATAGTTTAGTTTATTATGTTGACTTCCATGAATTACTGTGTGAGTTATCTTTAGTACTACATCTGTGTCTCATTTACTCCTACACATTATCATTTACATCAGAAGAATAAGCTAACATCATTTAAAAGTCATTTTTCTCCTGGTGTGTTTATTCTCAGTGGGGTGATGAAGAGATAAATCTTGATGGAAGAGACATAAACGTGGGAAAAGAAAGCAAATATTTCAACAGCGCTTCTATATCTCAATACACAAACCATTAAAAGGGCTCTAAAAGCCAGACTTGAACACTTTAACCTTATCTTATCACAGGCACAGATATCACTCACTTCCTTTCACTTGTACTTAATCTGTGTATTGTTTCTGCAGCTGGGAGTCGATGGTTTAATGGTGTCGAACACCACCGTGTCTCGGCCAGACACGTTGCAGGATCCGCAGCAGTCTGAGGTTGGTGGGCTTAGCGGCCACCCTCTGAAAGAACTTTCAACACGCACCATCAGGGAGATGTACACCCTCACCAAAGGTACAACAGCATTTCCTTATTTCCCACCTAAATGTCATAAATCATCGATCGAACTGGTTGTTATACAGCTATGCACACAACTCCACTGGCCAAACAAAGGAAAGCAGGTATGATTTCAGAGGTGTTAGTATGTTTACTGTACAAAAAGCTTTTAAATGTATAAAAAGAAGGTGTAATTCTGTTCTTCGGTGTAAGTAGGATTGGGCGATAAAGCAATAACCATATATATCACCATATAACTTTTCCTTCATAGAAATATGAGTCATGCTTAATACAATTTCTAATGAATTCATTCGTGCATGTTTTGCAGACATAAGAACAGCCAATCATAATTAAGTAGTGCTGGGGTGGGGGATGGGGGGCTGCATATGGCCGTAAAACTAAAAATGAAGCTTAAGATGCTTATAAGACAGGAGGCAATGAATCTTAAGATGGGGGACTGGGGGGAGATGAATAAAATGGAGGGAATAATACATAACGGGGGGGGGGGGGTTGTAAGAGGTAATACGATCTCTCTCTATCTCTCCCCCTCTCCCTCATGATTTGAGTTATATTGTGATACATATCTATATAGTCTGATATGACAAAAGATTATTGGATATCTCCCAGTCCTAGAGTTAAGTAATGAAATGAAATAAAAATAAATTTAAAGATGTACAATCCATTAATGGTTTTCAAACCATGGGTTTGGAAAGATATTTTTTTGAGGGACACAAGCAAGATGGTTTTTGCTGTTTTGATTGGTAGCCTAAAACTGACTTTGATTTGAATATAGGTGAGGCGTATCTAAACATTTATGCTCTACCGAAGCCTGTTCAGTTTCAACATAATTCACAATCAGCTGACTTAAAATTAGCCTCATTGTTTGTATTTTCTGTATTATGGATGATGACTGCATAAACATAAACCTGAACCTGGATGTCAGAACAATACATAGAAAAATAGGCTTCTGATGTTTTTGAAGGTAAAATCCCCATCATTGGTATTGGCGGTGTGGCCAGTGGACAAGATGCCTTGGATAAGATCCGTGCAGGTGCATCACTGGTTCAGCTTTACACAGCCTTCGCTTACCAAGGTCCACCTGTTGTGATAAAGATAAAGCGAGAACTGGAACGACTTCTAAAGTGAGTATGACGATCAGTGGAGTGGGAGAGTTCAAAGTGGATGGAGACATTTGCTGGAAACAATGAACTGATTTTAGTTTGGCTGAAGATCATGGTCATCTAACATATTTTGAGCCATAATTAGAGATTTAAAATGCTCATTTTCATAAAGAGGATGCACTTGTGTTTTGTATACAAAATGTCAAAGGTCAACTTCGCTGTATCATCATAAGTTTCTGGAAAACGCACTTCTGTTCTTTATTTAACACTGTATTCTTCTGTTTTATATAGTTTCACCATCCTGTAAATGCTATAGTAATATGTATGTACTTTTTTTGAATGTCACACTGTAGTTGGTTACTTAAATAAGGATAAGGTTTGTCATCAGTGCAGTCATGAGCCAGTCACTAACATATATTCTTCAAAGATTTACAATCAGAAATGTTTATAGTTGCAGTTGAACAGCTGGTGACGGGAAACTGCTGCTTTTTAGCCTTAACCACAGACCAAATGATTAGTAATTTGTCTGGTTCCATGGAGTCACTGATGGTCAACCAAATGACACAGTCAATAACAGTACATAACATGTGT
This sequence comes from Maxillicosta whitleyi, assembly GCA_029822895.1. Classification (NCBI taxonomy): domain Eukaryota; kingdom Metazoa; phylum Chordata; class Actinopteri; order Perciformes; family Neosebastidae; genus Maxillicosta; species Maxillicosta whitleyi. The sequence continues at coordinate 8,614,962 of JAPSES010000001.1, forward strand.
TCTATATGTACAATGTGGCTCATTTTTACATGTTTAAACCCAGAAACATTGCACACTATGGGTTTAAGTATATCAGCTGTTTTATCTTTTAACTATGTAAATACATTCTTTTATATATATATATATATATATATATATGTATGTATGTATGTATGTATGTATATTCACTATTAATTCTCTTTTCCTAGGGATGAAGGTTTCAGCAGCGTATCGGAGGCAGTTGGAGCAGATCACAGGTCAGCAGAAGGGACGACTCACAAACAGAGCCTGCTCAAGGAGACGCATAATCTTAATATAGACACTGACGGTTTATCAGCACCTGTAGCTGCCATTTCCATCAACTCCTAACAAACCGCACGTATGGAGTATTTATAATAATCCATCCACTCCAGGTTGAGACTTACTGAAGTTCAACATTGTCAGTACGGAGCTTTGAACTTTTACTTGAAAGTGATGGAGAACAGAATAATGTTTTTGTGTTTGTAGCGTTGCTTTTTCAGGATGTCAAGTGTTTGATCTGTTTCTCACTTTGTAACAAAGAAATATTATTTGTATCAGTGTAACAGCAGTTATGTTTTTCAAGTGCAACGTTACGCAAATGTGCGCAAGTGACACTCACAAACCCCTAAAAATGTATACAAACTGATTTATTATATTACAACATACATATGTACAGCATACATATTTCAGGGTACTGGTGCCACATGGATTACACAGAAAATGAGTGTTATAAAATATCACTGTAACTTTTGATTGTGTAATTGTAAATGATATCTGTTCCACTGATGAAACTGCTGTTATACTACTGATAAGAAACACAAAATAAATGGGGTCTTTGGGGGAAAAAAGAACAAATAAGAACACTTTTAACCTAAGCTTAGGTTTGTTTTTTATTTTCATGATTTTTTTTTGTTCGAGTACACATTATAGTTAAAGTGTGCGTGTGAATGTCCCTAGATTTGAACAAATATCACTCATTGTGTGTCTGAAGCACAGATGCATGAAGTAAGTATTTTGAAGTTGGAATTAAATCTGCATACTGTAGTGGAAAAATTCTTATTACATTATGTACATGTATGATATGTTCTCTGTTAAAATTAACCTGGAGAGACAGCTTATATAAACTTTGAACT
>JAPSES010000001.1:8619899-8631524 GCA_029822895.1 Maxillicosta whitleyi
GATCATAGTTTACAGAATATTGATAGTATCTGGATCATACTTTTACAGATCACAGAAAGTATCAGGACCATGTTCTGGATTTTTTTTTTTGCCATTTATTGGAAATTTCATTAAAATCCGTATAGAATTTTGAGTTATCTTGCTAACTAACAAGCCCCGGCAAAAACAGAACCTCCTTAACTGAGGTAAATATGCAGGATACCGGCCTTCAAGGATCAGGATTGGTGACACCTGCCATAAAGACTCAGTGCTACTTTTGTAGCAGCTCCTAAATGAATTTGTTGTATTTAATTATTAAGTGATTGACCATTTACATTGTCTCATGCATTTCATTAAAACATTAAAGTTGAGGATTGTGTCAAACAAGGTAACATTTTTAGTTAAATATCATTAACATAAACTAGCATTTCCATCCACTGTCATTTATTAAACTCCATGGGTTTTACCAGTGAATCTGTTATAAGTGAGTTTCCATATTCAATATGGAGCATCTTAACAGGTCATATCTGACCATGAAAAGATGATAAATATTTTACATGCATTGATAGTGGGTCAACAGGTATTCAACCCTCATCCACGACCATCCGACCCAAGATGTTTAAGGCCAAATCAGTTGAATGTTTCATTTCATGAACAGCAGGAAATTTGCAGATGAAGCTTTTCTTCTGACCCATGACTTAATGCATTTTTCCTTCCAGGATTTTGGAGGCCTCTCAAACCTTCAGGTGACTCAGCCAACTGTCGGCATGAACTTCAAGACACCACGAGGACTTTGAAATGACATCATGTACAATATTCCTCCAAATAAATATTTAAAAAATGGCCTCTTCTCTGGTTATAAATCTATACATTTCAGTGTAAATAAAATTGTCACCTCTAAGAAATTAACATTTGTAAGGCTACACATGAACCAGGCAGACCTGCATTAGGATTAATAAGACAAATGTGTTTCAGCTTCAGTTAACAGTCCTTCACGAAACCTAATTTTAGGAAATTAAACAAAACCTAAGAGCATAAGCTCTGGGTTGTTGGACCCCATGTTTAGTGAGCTCTGTTTTAAAGTTTCAGGGGAACAAAGTCCTTTAGCAACAACAGACAAAATTCAAATTCATTTCTAACAGATACTTCAGCCACAGGTGAAAAACTGCTGTACCATTTTTTTCCCCAGTGAAGACCACTTGTGAAATAACTCCTTCCTTTCAAAACAGACTTCAGAAGATCTTTGAAGCCAATTTAAATGGCACAAAGTATTTACAAGAACCACAGTTCAAGCATTATTTAGTCATTTGCACATGGCGGCTTTGTTACTTTGATCCTCAAGTTGTTTTTTTTAAAGCACATTTTGTCTACCAGCGACATTAGTGTAAACCTCATTTCTTTCCAATTTGACAAACTAAACCATTTCAAGACAGACTCAAGTGCAAAAACAATTGTCCCAACATCACTTGTTGAATTGTACATCAGTCATATTTCAGAGCAGCCCTGGTAAAGAAAACCCAGAAACAGTAAGACTCAGGTCCAGACATGGGGGTAATGCTTAAACACCTTTATTGTGCCCAATCAGAACATACTCCACAACTGTAAGTAGCAGCAAACTTGGCAGACCACAATGAGGTAGACTTTCAAAACTCTAAAAAGCAGCTGGGCTAAAAGGGACAACAAGCTCAGCATGACAAACCAAATGGATAAAGAAGACATTTAGTCTTTGGCACACAGCTTATTATATTATGCATTAATGTCCAACTGGAACAGGAAGGCAAAATGGGGTAAGAAAGCGTGGAATTGTGTAGTGGGGTCTACTCAAGCTCTGGATAGATTAAATTTATCAGCAAAGTGGAAGTTCTTACATTCAACAGGAAACAAGCAGCAGTTCTAATATAGGCGTGTCCCCCTGCTGATGTACAAAAGTGATTAAAAACCACTGCCACCTCTCCACAAGTGCAAATTAAAAAGTGCAAAAAAATCCAACTATGTACAGTCTAAACATGGATTCACTCTCTAGTCTCAACAAGATCCATCAGTTGATTTTAAAATGATGATAACCAGTTGTAGTAGTGCATCCAGTACTATTGTTACACACTTAATATAACTGGACCAACAAAGTTAAAGTATTTCCAACACTTTGTGCCCATTCAGTTGAAGTTTGAGAGAGCAAATTAAAAAGTAAATAGCCACAGAAAACCAATGAATGAGTCAAAGGAAACTAAAAGGGGGTTTTCCCATGAACAGCCGCCTGGTAGAATTCTGTTCAAAATTTTCATGTCATGACTTAAAACCGTTTGTGTACAAATTAGTATAAAACTGCGTAAAAATGTCTGAAATGCGACTGGTTAAATGAAGCCCAACATTCAACTCCCAAAAGTAAGAAACACCAGTTGGCTTGCACGGAGAAAAAAAAAAAAAAACCTAAGTGATGCCAACTGAGGCGGGGAAGGGGAAAATAAAAATGTAAAGGCACTGTATGGCATTTGCCAATGAACGGCAATGAGACTTGCGTGATTGCTCTTCACTATGCAACACATGTAAACAAAAAAAGAAAAGGCATTTTCATCCACTTCTCAACTTTAGGCTGACTCCCATCTTTCTGTCTGGCCACAAGTCTGGGAAAATGCATAAGTGTGAAGGGCCCCTTGTCTCTCCCAACAAGGTCACTGTGCATAGTGCCACTGAACAGCAAAAATGTAGCAAGTGCAAAAAGTGAACATTTTCTACAGTGATATCCCAGTGCCTGGTGCAGTGCCATGGTGCTCTCAGACTGAGGCGTCTGGCACTCGTGCTCTCCTTGGCGGGCAGCGTGGCCCCGAACACTGGGGCTCCTCCTCTGGCCCTTCTGCAGGTCCGGATGCCTCAACTCTAGCTCGAATCTCTGTTCTTCTGGTTGCGCATGAGGGGCCGGTGGTTGCTCAGGATGTCCATGGAGTGTTGCCAGTGCCAGCAAGAGCGGCAGTAGTACTTGAAGCAGGCCTGCATGTGGAGGACAGAGCGACAGGAGTGTTTTCCACCAGACTGAACTGACCCACATGTTAGTCAAGGCTGGAGTACTGGTGCAGTACTAGCATTAAACTGGAGGTAAATGTGGGTCAAAATCAACTCCTATGTAGGTAAACTGAGTCATGTTAGCTTCGTCCTTCTCATGGGGGGGGACTTTAAAACATCTTTAGGAAATATTTAAATGCTTTGAATTAAACCGTCACCATAAACATCTGCTGTTACCCTTTTGAATATGACCCGATGTCATTTTACACTTGTGAAAAACACCATAGAAACCTCTTTAATGCCTGCAGGTAAACACACCAGGTCTTATATTCCCGTTAGCGACCATCTTACTGAACCACAACTGCATTTTATGTTTGTTTTTTTTTCTCTTGTACTCCAAATGCCTCTTACCAAAGGTTTTAGTAGATGTAAAGGACCACAGTGAACATTTCCACTGACCTGGTCTCTGCAGAAGAAAGGTCCAGGTTGGCGAAGGCAAACTTGACACATTGAGTCTTCCAGGTAGGGGTCAATCTGGACCTAAGGAGAAAGTTCACAACATTCAGACAAATCATAATCCAAGTCCCAGGCGTTCACATGCCTCGTACATTTGGCGTGTTCCTACCTTTTTTGTAAACTTGGGGGTTTTGATCTCCACAAACGCTGCACACACAGCCTTCAGATAACTGTGCTGATTGCTGAATGTGACACGTCCAGAGCCTGTTGCAAACAAAACCTGGGTAAGAATCTATACCTTTCACCTTTAAAATTCCTACAGAATCCACGCGTTTCGCCTCATTTCCATCTTACCTATGGGGTACTTGTGTTTGTCTGTGTCAATGCCAGTGTACATGACGCCTCCAAACAGGTCATTCATTATGCTGGCCAGAGCCTCAGCGTTGAGCATGCCATGCAACGCTCCCACAAACACAGTCTTGCTGGGATCCAGACGTTGGGCAGGGCAGCGAACATAGTTACTGTCAGAGATCACCCATGGAATCACCTGCACCTGAGGGACGATAGTCAAAACAGCCAGATCAAAATCAACTGAACTCACAGCATTAAATCTGTTCAAGCTTTTTCTACAAATCCATTTTACTTTTAATACAAGGATGCAACTAGAGCATGTTTGCTAAAAACGTCACCCACTGGAGGATTCTCAGAAGTGCTAATAATTGGTGCGGTGTGGAGCATTGCCAGGGAAGACGAAATAAATTAGCCTAACTTATCTAGGCTGAGCAGCAGCAAAAGAGCCAACGTCAAGTTAGTTTGAGTTTAAGTAAACACTATTTAGAACACCCACCATTATACTGACAGGCCTGAAACATTGACGCACAAAGGGGTAAAGAATTTAAGACACCAGAGACCAAATAGAAGCACAGCGTGAATGTCAGTTTACACCTTAATTCTGATAAGACACTAAAGGAGCTTTGGCAAAGTTATCCAGGAAAATGAACCTCTGACTGATTTTGCACATTTCTACATAGGAACTGATTTTGTTCAGTTTCAACATGAAAGATGATGCATTTCAGGTAATTTGACTTGTGCATTCAAAAAACAAAGTATGCTCTACACTTAGTTACTTTAATCTTGAAATTTTACATTATGAAGACTGACTACATCAAGTAGTACAGATACTTTATGATCCAAAGGAAATCAAGTTTCTCAATACAAGTGAATGTGGTGTCTGATACTGACAAATTGAATCGGAACAAGTTGGCAGTTAGTTATTTTATCTGAAGGTTTACTTTACCTCTTATGTTACAAGAGGAAATTTCCTATCCATCTAATCCCAGTCACCATTTGATTGGAAACTGTTAAAGGTCATGTTTCATATCAGCATACACAATACATTTAAGTCTCATTTTCAAATTATGCTAAATATGTAATCTTCCATTTTGATATTAAGGTGGGGGGTGAGAAGGACAAATTAATGAGTCACTGCTCTACACTCATGCAGTAATAAAAAAAAGGAACTGTGTGCTTTGAAGCGCCCTCTGCCTCACCAACAGCCCTTTTGGGATTGATCTGCTAAAGGGGGTAGGGGTATTCAAGGGGGCCGTATTCTGCATGTTTTAGACATTTCCTTCTTCCAGCACACTGTTAACAAGCTTCTACCGAGTTTGATCTCATTAATTGAACCAGGTATGCTGAAAAAAGGGACGCATTCAAAACATGTAATACACCTGCCCTTAAGGACCAGATTTGGACACCCCTGTAGACTGAACGAGTTGCACACACATTTTATCCAGATTATGGAAAGTCAGGGCATAGAATCCTCACATTGGATCACAAAATCCCCACAAACACTGTGCGTCTCCATCTTTATATGCAAAATTCTGCAATTGAATTTCAAAATTATTGGAATCACATGGAAGATATGTTTATTGGACATATCTGCAGCAAATAAATATTTTTTCCTCATGATTACAGGGGAGGCTGCATGTCATTGATTGCTATATACAGGTTTCCTACACATTTGAAACTTCAAAATTACATACTTTACACATGTCCAACCAGCCTTCATGTCTACCCATTAGGACAATCATACAAGGCATGTTGAAATCACCCGTCCATCAAAGCAGGACACCTGGATGGGCCTTAATAGGTTAGACAAGGATAAAAGCAGTAGGCTGAGCATTCAACTCATCAATCTGACCAAAATATTTTCAGGGATGTGTAGCCTACGGCATGTGCTCAAACATTTTAGCTGTGCTAGCAAGCACCTTATAGTAAGTAATCCTTTCCTTTGTTAAAAAAAAAAAAAAAAGATATGCATTTGAAGACTTTTCCCTGTGGTCTACAAACTGTAAATGAAGCCCACAGACCCATTTTCAACCCCTACTGTGTAATGACACCAGAAAAGGTGCTTTAAGTGCTGGCCCTTTAAATACACATGGGGAGCTTCATGCCCCACTCCCTCCAGGTTGTTTGTTATGCTGCTCTGTCTTGTTCAAAACAACTAAATATTTTAGGTAATCTGCTTTAAGTTTGGACATACTAACAATTATGGTACTGAGAAATGTCAGTCAGAAGTCTTGACCTTATGTGCTGATGGCATGACACAACTAGTTATCAATCTAACAAATTAAGCAGGAATTAAAATAACTTATAGAAGTCCACAACAAAGTGGGTTTAGCAAAAATATGACCCCTTTAACATATTAACACACTTTATTTTTAAGAATAGAAAATTGGTAGTAACAGTCTTGGAAAAATGATTTTTCCAGACCTGGAAACTTCTAAAAATAAAGTTCCATACTTGTGTAAGAACCCTGTATATAATGACCAAATCTCATACATGACATGTTATGTTGAGGTTTGTACCGTCTGCACAGCATGGTTCGATTTCTGAATTTTAAAGTTGAGGATTCAAAACAAAAAAAGGGGGGACAGCATAACATACTGCAAATCACATTTAGTAAATCCATTTTTCAGGTTATGCAGGCGTTTCTACTCACATCCTTGCATCGCATTCTGCGACTGGACATCTTGAAGTAGTACTCTCGGTTATCCTCTGGGTGGAAGGGGTCCTGAGAGCAGGCACGCAGCAACGCCCTCACAGACTTCTCATTCTCAAACACCAGGTAAACATAACCTACAGAAAAGTTTAGGACATGCAACAGTATGAAGTCTGTGGATGCATCAGTTTAATCTGAAGCTGTCAATAACTGAACAGCCAATAAAAGCACATGCTCAAAAAACAGACTGCATAAGGTTTGAGTTGAATAAGTTCATTAACTTTAATCAGGCACATTTCTATTTGTACATCCAGAGAACCTGAAGAGTATAAAGTTACTACAGTTAAAACACCTTCAGGTAGTTTGGTAGTGGGCCAACTGTCATTGTCCAAAGCAAAAGAAAAAAAAAGTCAAATCAAACACATTTGCAAAACAGGAGAACTACATTAGTGAATAGTGTTCATGGAGTAAATTACAACCCAATATCATTACAGCCTTATTCCATCACCTCCAAAGTAATAAACCCAACCACTACAAGCCTTCACAAAATTGGTCTAAAGTCAGAGTTAATAGTGTGAGAAACACTTCATATATCCGTCATGGCTGACGATCAAACTCACCGTCATGCCATGAGTTCACCACAGTGCCAACACCAGTCAAGACAAAAAAAAAAAAAGGATAGCCTACCAGCTTGTCATTACCTTTGGCCACATTACCTTTGGGGGGGCAGCGGGGGTGTTTCCCATCCTTACCTGGCCACTCTACAGTCAGAGGGCCATAACCGCTGAAGGTGTTGATCAAACCAGCTGAAATCAGTGATGACAACTTTAAGTAAACAGTCATGTTAAATTACTTTAAATCTACATTTTCAAACAGCAAAGCTCTGTTCAATGCACTGAATATTGGCCATGTCTGATGCAGGCTTATAACATGAATGAGAGCAGCTGAAATATTTTGCAATGAAAAGAAATTATGCATCTCTGAAACTAGCATAGCTAAACAGTTACAAACAAATAAGTTGGTTAAAAAAAAGGATTCTTCATTTTCCCTTTTAAGTCAGCATTTCCAAATTACAGTCCAATATCTGAAGATACAAATATTGTATCAAAGCCTTTTTGACAGAGGCAAGGACAGGAATTTCAAAGTCTATTGATTTTGGTTCCTGCAGTCAAAAGACTAAGTCTAAAAAAAGACATGACTGAATACTGTTTCAGTTGTAGGAATGAGATCTCCTTCACTGCTGTACTCTGACACTGAACCTCAAGTCACATATGACTGAAAAGACCATCAATCAGAATTATAGCTGTCAATCATGCATTCATTACCCTCAGTGATATCCCAGGGCACACCGCCAAGAAACACCTTGCAGGAATACAGGGGATCCTTGTTGTTCCTGGGGGGAAGCTGACCGCTCCAGGTGAATGTGGCTTCATTCACAGCTGATAATTTCAAAAGAAAAGGCTGAAACAGGCTCCACCATTTACAAGATACACAAAAAAATTAAAGGTTAATGTGTGGCAGTGAGAAGCCGACTAGGCGTTTCCAGTTTCACCTGCAGCCTGCCGGTGCAGACGGGCCTCTCTTTCAATGCTGAATGCATCAGACTGGTCGAGCACATCTGCACCGGGCCATGGAGAACCAGAACGCCAGCGACGGGTGATCGCAGAGGCAGGGCTGGCACTGGGTGGAGGAGTCAGAGGAGAGGCGGTGTCCTGAGGGTCCAGACGGGAGCCCAGACGGAACATGTCCTTCTGCATGTTGGATGCAAGATAAGGCAGGGGAGGAGAGATCCGCAGAGTGGACTGCAAACAATAAATTAATGTAGTTTAGTGACAAGTTCAAGTGAAAGAAAAAGAATGAATAATTATTGAACAGGTTCTGCAAGTATACCCATTACAGAGGTCTGTATTATTTAACCAAACCTCAGGTGTTTGATGTCAGCCTACGCAATTATAAAACAAGGGTCTAATTTAATGTCTAGTATTTGCTCAATGCAAGAGAAAAAAACTGCAGAGGGGTAGCATTTCAATAACATAAAATTAAAGTTAACATTTTTACAGTATTTGGAAATGATATTGACATGATTTTTCACCACATTGTGCAGACTTACAGTATACACAAAAGTCCTGTTGTAGAGGGACTACACTACACATGAGAACCTTTAAAATGCAGTTTTAATTTGGCGGCTATGGAACTACTTACTCTTAATGCAGTCAAACGCCCCCTGGGGGGTTTGAAGTTATTAGGGCTTTCACATTTATAGATTTTTCTGTTGAACTATCAAAGGCTTTCTGCAGATTTTTGAAACACAAAGACCCATTTCTAACAGCAGCTTAATATAAAATGTAGAACCAAATAGACTTGCAGGAGATTGTTCATGTGAATGTTTCAGACAAATATGCCCCACCTGACTGAGCCAAATAGTCAAAGGTAACCATTACCAGCATGTCACAGATGTGGTCCGAACCAGAGCTGAAGCCACTGGTTTCCGAATCTTCTGGACTGCTGGAGCGCGAATCCAGGAAGGACTGGGAGTCCAGCCTAGTTGCTGTGCGGGGGAACTTCTCCAGGAAGTCAGCAGTCATGCTCATGGACTCAGGGGGCAGGTAGCCTGGGGGCTTCCCAAGGATGCTACTGAAGGGGCTGTTCAGTATACCTAGCACTGAGAAAAGGGACAATTGCAGCATTTGCAGGCTTTTAGATGAGTCATGACAATGTCAGGGGTCGAACAAGCAGCCACGGAGATAGAAACCTTTTGCTTGTTTGACGCAATCCATTTTGCTAGATTAGCAAACAGATGAACGTAGGACATGTGCTGAATCTACAGCACAACATTGATTTACCTAAAAAAAAAAAAAAAAAGTACCCTGCAAATTCCACTTTATTCAAAAGGAGTTTGTTTTTTTAACTGGAATAGTACCGACCAAAAGCATATTCCACAAAATGTTCAATGTCTAGATCCAGAAACATTCACCCTGAAACAAACTGGCTGCCAATGTCAAGATCCAGGTGATACATTCTTTAATATTAAATGAGATTATGACACATGTCACAAAAACTGCAATCCTGAGCAATTAGTAAGCGTTGGACTCATTTCTTCCAAGTCAAGTCACTGCCATACAGCAATTCTTCAAGTACTAGCACAGTCTGCCTTTTGATAACCAAATGAGTCAGCTGGCAGTGTGAAAGATACTTCTGTATTACTGCATGGCCTTTAACTGTACTGAACACAAGGCTCCAGGGGGGATTATTCAGCTGTAGGCCGCATTCACAGCTCTGTCCCAATTCATTTCAGGCCCAGTTTAGAAAGCTCTAAAATGAAGTTATGCCAGGTCAGTTTGGACAGAGCAATACAAATGGGTCAAGAAAAAATAAATTAAAAAAAATGGGGCATCACCACCGTTGTGGGCCAGCTTTAAAAAAAACAAAACAACTGAGCTGAAATGTTACCTCATCTTATCTGATACATTGTGAGTTTGTTAGCTAGCACCCCCCACTGTTTGATTTTGTATCTGAACCAACCATAACACTGTTCAACAGCAGAACAGCTCAAGCTAATAAAGCAAATTTAAAGTCACACTACAAGGAAAAGCAAAGTTGGCTAAAATTGTATTTGTGTGCCTGTGAGCCTCCTGGAGATGCAGCAAAGCAAAACTGCCACATCATCCTCCCTAGTGACGTTACAGTCTGTTCCCACAGTCACCTCTGTTAATATCCAACCATCACACATTTAATGATAAATACGCATTGCCTTGTTAAAGGCCACAAATGTGTGCTGCACTATAAATAACGTTATGAGAGCTGCTCTTGGGAAGCTGCTAGCACCACTCAGACCAGGGCAGGATGTGGTTGAAAACAAAATTATTAAAATGAAGTAGGTCTGTTACTCACTGGAGGGTGAGCTGGTCTGGACCTGGGAAGGAGAAGAGTGTGAATCAGTGTCCTGGTTGCTCCAGGGTCTGTCCCAGCCAGACAAACGAAGCGACTGGAGGCCCAGGCCCAGGTCTGTGACACTTTGTTGGCCCCTGGATGATGGCAGATCCTGTGACCCAGGCATGCCACCACAGTTGGGGAACAGCATCCTCCTGCTGCCCACTGCAGCCAGCTCTGCCTCTGTTCGGCCCAATATCCAAAGTAGAGATTAAAAAAAAGACAGAGAAGTATTAGACATCTGCTGTGAACTTGGTTGTTACAGTCTGTTAAGCTACAACAACAAAGACAGTTTCTGAAAAGAGAATTTCATTTAAAAAACTACTCATCGTGTCACCCTCGCCCTGCTGATGGAGCTAACCTGCTGCCTCTGTGCCCGGTGCAACTGCCATGCATCTCCGTCCGCATCACTGACCCACCTAGCAGCATGTGACATGGCTGCTGATGCACTCGCACACCCCTGCTAATGACATCAGCTTTCCCCCACCTCCCTGCCTTCTTGCCTAACAACTGTGTAATGAAAAATTCCTTTCGGAGCTATTGGCTTGTTGATAGAAGTACTCCCTCTCTAGTAGGCACAGCACGTCTGAGCTGGAGGAAGACAGCCGTTGCTACTGCCGGTGCTGCTTACACTGTGTCTAGCCTTGTTTCCTCAGTGAGCCGACAGAGGCGAGGGGCGGGCAGGGAAGGAGGGGGAGTCAGGGCAGAGCTAGTGGTGGGAGGCAGCATGGGAGAATTGAGTGAATGACTCAGCAGACTTTAACTTAAGTACTCCAAACTAGAGGATGCTCAATAACTCAATGGGGAATTAAAGTTAAATAATTCAAGCACTCTTTAAAAACATTAAAAAAAAAAAAAAAAAAACAACAACCCATGCGGAGAGAATGACAGAGCCTTGCTGTATCAGAAGCAGCTGACTGATCAGATGTTGAGGACTGAGCGATTTGCACCACCAGCTCCTCCCTTCCCTCCCCAGGCCTGGAAAGCTTCCAGCCCTGATTCAGCAACACCAAGCTGGGGTGTACAGGGCAGCGAGGCCACAAGTTTAGCTCAGTTTTTCATTTTGATCCAGTTTACTACTCTACCACCAACTCGCACTTTGCAGTTTGTTTTGTGCCTGTGGTTATATGGAGCAGAGCAGAACCTTAGTACAACTGCAGTAATGCTGAGACTTAAGCAAATTAACATTTCATGGAAGCGATGCAGGCACTGTGCTGAGCCTAAATCTTGGCAAATCTCACTCTTGAGGTTAATATATA
>JAPSES010000001.1:8685072-8700340 GCA_029822895.1 Maxillicosta whitleyi
TTCTGACCCCCCCCTTATACAACCTCCCCTTCTGCTTCAACCCCAGCTTTCTTCCACACAACAAACCTCCTAATTCCTGTAAACTGGCCCCTGCTGCCTGCACTCTGCCCATTACCGCTCTCATACATCCTCCACCATTATTCAACACATCTCCCAAATACTTGAACTCATCCACTCCCTCTAACACGACCCGGTTCCTCTCAAAGTTTTCTGTTTGCACCCTTCCGCCTCTCACACACGTCTTACACACAAAATCCCTCACTCTGCTCAAACTCCCTTATTCCTGAACACCTTTTATGCACCCATCTACCGTATCTTTCACACTTTGTCGAAGCTGAAGTGCTACAAAATGTCCTACATCTAAACACAGGTTCAATTTAAGACTCTTTGGGCCAGTTTCAGAGAAAACGCTCAAGTAGGGCTAAATTGGAGCCTAAATGAATCCTCCAAAGAGGCAGGTTTTCATTGAGTGTGTTTGTGACAGAACAGGTGTAATTATTTTAAGGATTTTAAACTGTAGTGTGTGATCTTACATACTACCCCCTTTCAAAAAGTTTTATAGATCTTTGAGATTCCTGAAATATTCTCAAAGGACATATGAGTAGATATGAGTTTTGTTTACCTCAAAGCGTTCATCCTCACATCTGTAAATGTGCTCTTCATACTGGGTCTTCTTGGAGCTCACAAATGTTGAGTCCTCAGACCACGATGGAAATGACACCCATGTATCATTCAAAACCTGTAAAGAAAAAAAAAAAAAAGGGCATCTTGGATAAACTCGCTGGAAAACAATCCTCATTCAATGTCAGTAAACTTATCAGAAGCGAGAACGTAATCGTATGAACTTATTTTAATGAACACAAATGAAATATAACTCTTGCGATTTGCTGCCGTTTATAAATCTGTCAGTAAAGACGTTTGAGACTGAGAAACCCATAATACCTCTCTGCACAGCGGTGTCCTGCCTGTACACTTGGGCTGCTGATAGCTCTTCGGAAGTGCTCTGTAGCTCGACCCCAACCTTTTACATGAAGCGTAGTCGATCTCCATGGCGATACCCTCTGTTGCGCGCTCCTTGGGTAAACTCTCAGCATGGCTCGTCTCACCGTGACTCAACTCTCGATAGCCCAGGAAGTTTTTAAACCATGAGCAAAGCTCTGGGAATTTTCTGTAAATTGTACCAGGATGTGAGTAAACTGAAGAGATAATATTGTCAGGAGAGACTGGATTCATTAATGTCAACAAAAAAGTGATTTGTATCATTACTACTGAATATGATTCTAAATACGGATGTGTCTCTGATGCGTAGGATGTACAAGTGCTGCCCTCACCCAAGAAATGGGATGACTAACTGGACCAGCTCAGCCCGTGAAATGACTTCCTGGTTGAAGATGTGCAGACACCGTAAGAAGTTATCATATGCCTCTGGACTCCTGAGGGCCTTCTTCACCTGCAATGAAAAAAAATTAATTCACTGAAGTGATGAATAACTGTAGTAAGACTTTCTCCAAGGTGATTTTATTATATTACAGACTATGTTGTAATAATCATGGGTATTCAGGGAGGACTATTAGAACACAAACCTTTTCAAAGAACATAGTTTCAGTGCTTGTGCTGTGTTTACTGACTTCAGTCATTCCGTGGTCCTTCCCCAGTATTTTTGGTTTCTTCTGGAACATAAAATTAAAAAAAAAAAAAAAATGATGTAAATTTAAAACCAAAAAATAAAACTAATATGCAAAACGATCTCCAGATCAATCTTCAGGCTTATGTTTTAAATGACTTCAGAAAAATTCATTTAAAACATACACCATTTATTGACACCTAAAGAAAAATGTTTATGTCTATTTAAATATTCTTTAAATTGTATATTTACATGGCACAAACCAATTTTCAGTGTATAAAGTATGCACCTTTATAGGAGGTGTAGCCCCCATTCCAGAAGGTCTTCTGATTGGCAGACCGTTCTGGCTCAGCCGCTGTTTGTTGTTTAGTAAAGGTCTCTTCACTGTGCCGCCGTGGTCGTTTCGGACAGACTCGGCTCTGTCTGGTGCAGCTTTGCTCAACAACTGGAAAGAAATTAAGAGAGAGTCACATAATCTATAAATGACAAATTGTATTAAAAGCTTTTTAATACACAATGTGGGAAATGAGGATTAGTGGCTCTGCTGAGGCACAGAAGACACTCTTTTGTCCAAAGCTTCATCGATTTTTCATCTATTCTGGTGTTAAATTTAAGTTCTGGGCTAATCAATTCTGAACGGTATTAAAGACTCTTATTTAAGTTTTTACCTACATCAGTCAACAGTGTGTTCACATACAGATTTTAACACAGTGAATGAAACAAATACTTTATTTATATTCCTGATTTTTCCCCCCAATGGTGGCAGAGTTGTTGGACCTTGTACAAATCCTGTATCTCATAAGCTTACAAATACCCACATCTTTGATATTGAGCTTGTTTACATTCACATTGATATTCCAATCATAATCCAATTCCTGGAGTTGTCAGATTATTCAAGTGATCATGTACACAGCATAATCTGATATGATTTATGAGATAATGGCAGTAATCTGATTATGAGAAAGGTGTGGATTTTTCCCAAATAATCCAGTGTCTTCCTGCAATTTATTCAGGTTAACTGGATTTATTTAATTTATAAGATTTAATTTTTTTTTCATCTGCATACATGTAAAAATAATTAAATTGTAGAAAGCAAAAGTTACCTAGTCAAACCTGAGTGGAAGACGATAACAGGAAGTTTGGTTCTACCATCACTATGAACGTAGGCACTCTGAAGGAAACCAAGCAATGCACTGGAGTGTCTACACCAGGGTTTTTCAATTATTGCATTCCTGAAGTACATGTAAATGCTTCACATCTGATTATTACAATTATCTGATTACTAACAGTTATCAAATTTTTATGGTCCTGTAAATGGGCTTATTGTTTAAAGGTGCCCTATTACGTCTTCATATACTCCAGTTAGAATTGTTCTATGGACTATACAGAACATGTTCATGAAGTTCCCTGCTCAAAATTATCTTAAAAAAAAAAAAAGTTTCTCCAGCTCTGTTTTCCTTCAGCTCCAGTCATTTTTACAGCACGCCGTTTTGCACAATAGGGCCCCTTTAAAAGATGATGCGTTTCTCCTTCTCCTCGTGCGTCTCTACTTCTACCTTGTACTGAAAACTGCAACAGAGATGCAGAAATTGGAAATACTAATAAATCGACATACCACATGATTGAAAACACCCAATTTGGAAAAAGGCCACACATCCAAATAGATTATAGGCATTTCTCAATATCGAGTTTGCCGAGTTCAGTGAACTGAGCTCTTGTCTGCTGCAAATCTATGGACGAGCTGAGAAGCAGACTGAGGAAGAGGCTTGTGAAAGAAAGTGGGAGCGAGAAATCCTAGGGCTGAAATGGGAGAGGAATGAAAATCCATCTATGGTCTTGGTAGGAACAGCCCCAGAGAACAGACTTCTGAAGAACGCAAGTCTCTGTAACAGTCATGGTTGGTGCTTGTGAAATTTCCTCCCTGGTGCTGCTGTTTTTCCACAATCCACCCCGATATGCCCCTCGACTTGATTTCAACACATTTGTACAACTATTTACATGTCATTTATATTTTTCATATATTTTGTATATTCTTCAAAACTGGGTGAACAAATTTTGTTTAACCCCATATCATGGTAATGAAGATGTACTTCTTTGCTATTCTGTCTCTCACCCGTGTTCCAACATTGTTTCATGTCATCTGGTGAAGGTCATCTACTCAATAAAACATTTCTGAATTAAGTTCTAACAGAACCTGCCGCTGTCTCAGAGTAAATTGACAGTAGCACAAAATACATCTCAGGGTATTTTCCAGCCAAGGCCACACGTGTCACCAACCAGTGCATCCTTGGTTTAAGCTAGCAGGCAAGAACAATATGTGAAAATTCCATCCAATCTTGTTTCGTGTGAACATTTAAATGGAACAGCACTTGGACCTCAACTGATGACGTGTCACGAGATCATGACAACATGAGAACAGAAAAGAATGTGAAATGTGAAGAATGAGAAATGCCTTATGTTTGACATGACCCATATTAAATTTGGAATACCGTCATAATCATAACGGAATGTTAATCCAATAAATAATAAATGGAATGTTATTTTGCACGTAAATACGCTGCTGAAGACTCACCATAGAACTGTTTGCATCAGGAAGGAACTGGCCAAACTCTGAGAGCAGATCTTCCTGGTTCTTGAAAAGCCTGGCCACCTGAGTGTAGACCTCCTGTTCAGTCAGTGCTGGAGTGTAGTTTCCACCTGCCTCTTTAGCATTCCGTTGTTCTTTCTGGAAAGTTAACATTAGCATTAACACTGTATGTACGCCTTTGACTCCAGTTTACTTTTCACACTGCCTATCCATCCATACCATTACCTGGTATGTGTGCAGGATTTCCAAAAAGGCTTTGTAAATGTCTGGCTGACCCTGGAAGCGGTTCTTGATCTTGTTGACATAGTTAATGGCGTGGTTGAACTCCACCGGTTGGTTGTTCTGCAGAGGCGGCCCACTGCTTGGCGTGCTGCTTACTGGAGTTTGGCACTGAACCGAAGGTGAGCGAGGTGAAGCGTAGGATGGGATAGATGGGTTAGGCTGACTGGTTGGGGTGTGGGCAGGAGACTGCAATGGCTGATGGGATAAAGAGAGAACAAGGGCATGCCATGACATATAGAAATGTTTCAGTCTAGATCTGTGATCATAACTCTACAACTCCACCGATAAAGCTTTTCAATGGTCATAGAAGTGACATTATTAACAAAGAGAAGAAGAGTCAAGAGAATTACTGCAAAAATAAACTGCAAATGTTTTCCATTCAGAAACCTTGAGGCCAATAATAGGAACTGAATAATGTGCAAAAATGCCTTTTGTCAAATAAGGATGACAAAGCAAACACAGCTTATCACAAATCACACACATGCCAAGGAAAAATCCATTGTTGGTGTCCTCAGTCTTAATCTGAAAGGGAGTGAATTTCACCATTTAAAAAAAATCAGTGATGAAAATTGAGAGGAAGAAAAGTGATACTGAAAGGGTTTTCTAAAGCTTAAGATCCTCAAACAGATCATTTCATCCACAACCCTACTGTCAAAGAGGACAAAAGAAATTAGAGAAACAGAAATCAAGAGAATTTAGACTCATTTTCTTTAAAAATGACTCAACTGATTTAACTGTAATGGTGTGTTTTTAACCTGTCTCTTTTCCACTTTTGTAAAGCACTGTGAACTGCCCTGCGTAGGAGTTGTGCTATACAAAT
Source organism: Maxillicosta whitleyi (assembly GCA_029822895.1). Classification (NCBI taxonomy): domain Eukaryota; kingdom Metazoa; phylum Chordata; class Actinopteri; order Perciformes; family Neosebastidae; genus Maxillicosta; species Maxillicosta whitleyi. Next base: position 8,690,386 of record JAPSES010000001.1, read on the forward strand.
AAATTTGCCCTGCCAAACCAATGATTCATTGTTAGTAAATTTAGTTTTTCATCGACTCATCTGATCAAGGTATTGTAAGTTTCAAACTTATGCATTTTCTAGGTCAATTTACATCATCTTATGTGATCATATTGTTGATGTTTGTTTCATATTTAATACTCAATTAAAACTGAAAAACAGATGCCAAAGGTAATGTGTTATATTTCAAAACACCAAATTTCACCAAAAGATGAAGTCTACATTCTTAAAAATCTTATTCTTTGAGTTTTCCCAAGTCCTTTAAAGAGTTTAATACATTTTTTTTGGCTTTTCCAGGAGTTTTCCAGGTCATACCTGTAAACCCCCACTATGTTCTAATGAGTGTAATAATTACCTTGCTGGTTTTATTGGGTGGGGGCTGTGTGGCAACCGGTGGGGTAGTGGGAACGTGGGATGTGGTCGGAGGCAGACTCTGTTGCTGGTGGTGACTCGCAGGTTGGCTCGACGCCCCAGTAACGGGGATGTTCTGAACTGAGATACCGTGAGGTGTGATGTAGTGGATCTGACCGGGTGTAGTTACATTGACCAGGTCATTGGTCTGGACTTCAATCTTGTAACCAGGGGGCAAGAAAGTGTTAAAACCCATAATGAGGTCTGGGTGGCCTTTGAAGAGCTGGGACACACGGTTGATTACTCCAGGAGTGTCTATGCTGTAGGACAGAATATATTTATTAAAAAAAAAGAAAAGACAAAAATACGACTACATACTCAACATTTAAACAGAATCTATGAAGTACAGCAAACTCACAACCCACCTCTGTGACTTGAACTCTTTCATTATATCAAGGAAATCATTATAAACTTGTGGTTGATTCCCAAACTGGAGCTTCACTTGATCCAGATAAGACAAGGCATCTTCAACCTAAAGTAAAAGCAAACAATCGTTAAACATATTTTACACCTGGAAAACACCCAGTAATTCTGTAACTACTGGATACACACAATTGAATAAAACAGTACAGAAGGCTCTCTGTAGGTTTTAATATGATACAATATCTGTAAAGTATTCACATTGCTACACTTTTTTTTTTTGTAATTTTCTTACAACCTTACAATTTTTTTTTTCACTTTATCATTACGTGGTATTGTGTGTAGAATTTTGAGGTAAAGAAAATAATTTTTTTTGGAAAAAGCTGCAACAAGAAAAGTCTAACACTGTGAATACTTTCTGGATGCACCATACATGTTAAACTTTTAATGCGCCCGATGTGAGTAAAGTACAACAGTGGGTAATAGAACATTTTTGGTGACAACTTTTTACAGCTTGCAGGCTTTAATGTTTCTATGACTTCCCATGTCATGTGACGTTTTCCATTCAACGTTGAAAACCAGTCAAAGTGGCATCTGACAAATGTTTAAAATTCAGTTTAAATTTTAGACTTTTTAAAAACACCTGTTGAAACTTTGAAAACCCATAAAAAAAAAAAAAAACTTTCCTCACAATGAAAAAAAACCTTACACCAACCCTGCACCGTGCTGCATTCACAGTCCTGTGTAATAGTGGAAAATATTAAACCCAATAAAAGTGACTTCACTCTATGTGAACTGTTACCAATTGGTGGAAAACCTGCTGCGGGAACTAAAAAAATACCTTGAAGCCACTTTCTCGACGTTGTCTGTTCCTTCCAGTCCCATCAATGATATATGGATTCAACTCAATAGCCCGAGTCAATCTAATCCCATTTCCCACAAATCCTGAAGGCAGCTCATTCCAGTGAGTCTGAACTCAGGGGAAACAAAACCCCAAGTTACAAATCTGTTCTGCAACAGCAGTGTAGAGGATGTCTGAGGTGGAACTGATGACTTGCATCTCAGTCTTTTTGTAAACTGCATGTTTTTTATTAATTATATTTTGTTAATTGTTATCGTTTGATTCTAATAGACCAAGATAAATTCCTCATATATGAAAGTGTACTTTGTGTGCAATAATAGCTCATTCTCGAATCAAGACTCCTTCCTACATTATGTACAGGTATATCTACAGTTACAATTATAAATGCACTTGGAAATGTTATGGCTCGCCCAAATCTTCCTCGAATAAAATAATGCATCTACATTGCGTTTTTTTTTTTTTTTTAAACTTCTCGCTGTTTTATCTCAGTCTGCTATTTTTGCATCTTTTATATCATCTCTACATTTCACAAAGGTCAACAGTTAGAAACTCTTCCAGGACAATCCAGGAGATAATGAATTCAAATTCACAAACACATCTGGAATGTGGGTTGCCAAGTTTGGGAAAAGCAGTTTAACCCAATAAAAACCATGCCAACACCCACACAACACTATGCCACACAACATCTACACACATTATCAAATAATCGTGCTACAATACAACATCCTTATATGTGAATGTAAGTTAAAGCACCTTCAGTCGTTGAAACTGCTGCTGCCCCTGGCTCGGTGTCATGGGTGCAGGAGGATGGACGTGGCCTTGGACCACCGGCGGACCCTGGGATTGGACCGCCAGACTGTGTGCATGGGGCCCGACGTGGGGTCCAGTACTGTTAAGACCATGTCCACTTGTGCTCTGAGGCATCGTAGGCACCTTGGTAGAATGAAACATTGACATTTTACAGTTTCTAGTAACAAAAATTATCATTTGTTCAACAAGACAACAAATTTATACTAAATTAACACTTCATACAACCATAGCAAACATTTAACCAAATACAAAACCAAAGAGAGAATAATCTTCTAAAAATTATTAAGTTACAGATATCTTCATGTTTTACTTGTTGAACATTATGAAAGAAAAGAGGCAGAAAGAAGAACAATCGTATATTTTATGTCTCTTTAACTAAATACTTGTTAAATTACAGAAGGAATTTCAAAGAGAATTGTGAAATCAGCATCTTAATACAAAATATGCCATCATTTACTAGCAGTAAAAGATTAATTCATCATTTGCAAAAAACATTTAATGAACAAAATTTATTCTTCAATTTCCCATTAGTGAAACATGCAAAAAACACACATGAACATACCAAGCTGTCACATCAACACATAATTGAATAGAAAATGTACGTACAGTATATTCAGTGTTTAAAGAACAGAACAGCACAAAAAACAAGAGTTAGATCCCTTTCTTAAAAAACACTGCCATTGCTGTCTTGTACTGCTTTTCCTCATTGGTATATTTACCTAAAAATTGTATTTTACACATTCTTTTCAACCATATATGTTTTTACTTTGCATTAATTAATTTCATGTGATGGTCCAGTGATGGAAGAAGCAACGTCTTCCATTTATTGAATGGTAAGGTTATACAGCAACGTTTCACAGCACCATTAATGACAAACTTTGGAAAACTGGATATGGACAGATCTACCCCTTACTCATGCAGAACAAATACATATAAAGGATGTACATGAAAAAACACCAAATCCAGGCAAGTAAACCACTGAGGGCAATTTTTCAAAGTGCACCAGAGTACTTGTATATTTAAAAAAATAAAAATAAAACAAAAACACTCTGCAGAGAGTCTGTAATATGTTTTGGTTTAATTTATTGATGTACAGCTTCTGGTTCTGTTATTGAAGTTTAACACACCAACAGGACCAAGGAGAAGTGGACTTGGATAATTATGTGGAGAAATAGAAAGTTAATTGTGAACTCAGATTATAGGTTTCAAATAGTGCTTTTTTTGTGCTTAGATGTTTTAGAGCATACTGGTGTACCACTGACCTCAGCATCATAGAAACAGCAAACAACTGATTAAAGTTACCAATGATGGCCAACAGATGGGCTATTTGATTTGTTCTCCCCAATGATCTATGGTGAACCTTATGGTGTAAAAGAGTGTCTGAAATGTTTTATATTATTATTAATACTACTACTACTAATAGATTGGATTTATATATACATATTTTTTTTGTTTTTACATTACTAATCCATTTTTCCTTCTCTCTCACATTCACACTGGTGGTGGTAAACTACATTTGTGGCCACAGCGGCCTTGGGGCAGGCTGACTGAAACATGGCTGCCAAACAGCCCCTCCAACCACCACCCAACATTCATATGCATTCACAACCCAGATTTTGAAACAATATCAAACACATCACTATTTTTTGTACATCCATTATTTATTGAAATTGTTAATAACTCGTATATCTGAAATGTGAGTGGAATATTACACCGCTTTTTACTTTTTGAAAGACTGTCATAGGACAAGTTTGGAGATAACTGGTTTAATCTTCAAGAGTTTCTGTATTTTAAAAGTTTGTTAACTTTCCCATTTTCTAAAATCTTCATTTAGAAATTAACTAAAGCTGACTAATAAAAAACTGGTAGCGAGGTGGAAATGAGTATAAAATAGAAACACTCTAGTACGTAACACAACCTGTATCTAAAGTTTTGTTTACTGTGACATGGATTGAAATGTGTTCTTCTTGGTACCTGGTGAATAAACCAACATCTCCTACCTGGTAGCCCTGGGGGAGAGAATACTGGATGCCGGTGGACGGCTGCATGTTCTCTGCAGACGCCTCTATCACGGTTGGGGCTGGGGCGAGGGCCCGATTCTGGAAGGTTTCTGCAATACCTTGAACCGTTGGGCGCCGCGACTGCTGCTGCTGGGATGCAAATATTGGTTCCTGGTCCTCCGCTCGCCTCTTCATCGTATACACATACTCAAAGGGGCTGAAGTGGACGGACAAACAGACAAACAAACCCCATGTAGGATATTCATTAAAAACTTGTGATTTTTTTCCCCTCAAGACTCTCCTGAATCTGAGACAAGGACCCAGACATATTTTTTGTGGTCAATTCCAAATGAATTTCTCTCTACATTTAACTATTACAAAATAATTTACAACCATTTATTAAACAAATGTCCTTTGCCTTTTTTGGGTGCATATTGCATTATTTCTACATAACAGGCATCTCCATCCACTCTCATTTAATAAACTCGACAGGTTTTACTGGTGAATCTATGTTGCAGAAGATGACTGACAACATTTCCACGTTATAGATGCATCTGAAAAAGACATTTCATCCGGATGAAAAACTGAAAAAGAACATTTTACCTGAATTATTTCACTGTATTGAAGGTATTAGTAGTTCAAAAGATGTTGTAGATTAGGAGAAGCTTTTGGGTCTTTGAGGCTTAATTAATTAATCAAGTCCATTATGGAAAGTGAACCACAGCATGAATTTAAAGACAAAACTGGAGCCACAATCGCCAAATAAAAAACAAAACAAATTTATACAGACATATAAAGGCTGCTCCATCTTAGTATTAAATATGCCATGAAAAAATGTTTTTTAATATACCATTATCACAGGCATGAAAAAAAGTTATGCATGATGCATTAGTTTAAACCACTTCATTTATCTGTTCCTGTTCTACACAATTACATGTGGTGAAAGACTATTTTATCAATATACAGTAACTTTTGAAATACCAGTACTAATAACCTGGTTCAGATTTTGCAGAACATAGCCTAGTACAAAGTACAGAACAAAGTAAACTCAAACCAGACCGGACAACAAGCTTCTCCTTCTAATGTTCCTTTATGTAACCCAAGAAAACACATATACAGGGAATGCATGTTCTGTCACTGTGATCCATCTGTCTTAAAATACTTGGACAAAACATTCTGAGACTACCCACTGAACAGTGAAGCTGATCACCACAACCATGGTGCCTTAAAAAAAAAAAATCAATGATATTTTAAGTTTACATTTATGTATATTATTATAATTCATGTTGCCAAACTTGAAACGTAATCACATGACAAACAAACAAACAAAAAAACCCAACACACTACAAAATTAGGACAACACATCCACAGAAAATGCATTGCAGGCAATTGTACAGTGATGGTGTGCGTTTCCCTAAATAGACCTGCTTTCATTCTACAGCAGTATCTGTTAGGGACTGTCCTCCAAAAACTATATGTATGAAAAATGGAAAACCAATGAATTTCCGAAACACACGAATATGTTTGCCTTTTTCTTACTGAATCAACATATAGCACATATATATTAATACTGAAGAGTGCAGTGCACATATTGTTTGTAGATGTAATTTGACTTGTTCATAGTCGTTTATAACTTTAATAGATATTTTATATACACTTTTACATTAATACTTATTGTGGTTGTTGTTTCAGCAGATTCTGGAAAAAGGATGGGGATATGCCTTTCACATTTCTTTCTACCTACTGAAATAATCATTTAATACATTTAAAAAACGATCAGTATATGGGGCTCTAAACTTTCATTATCAAATCTGTAAAGCAAATATTTCACACAGTAGTCATGTGTAGTAGATATTTCATGGACGATGGATCTACACCACAGAATCAATACTCTCCAAAAATGTTGTGGAGAGGAAACGTCAATTGTGCTTTTCAACAGCTCAGTTGTTCGCTTATGCGGCTCACAGGTCAATCTTTTTGTGGTCGCTCCCTAAGCAGACGTCACACATTCGGTCAGACATTGAGCTTCGTCGCTCTTCGCCTCCAGTTTCGGAAACACAGCAGCTACAGCGTACGGTCTCCAGTCGCTGATAAGGTGTCTGTCGCGAATTCAGCTTCGATTATTCTTTACCGAAACGCGAAGCAAATACGGCAGACAGTAAAAGACAGCGAAATTAGTAGACTGACGCTACTTAAGCGCTTTTATTCAGCTTCCAGCCAACACTGAACCGTTGACGGGCTCGTAGGCGCCGTCTCTGTCCGTGTTGGACACCGTAGCCCTGCCTCTTCCCCTCCCCCTCTCCGCCAAACACCGAGCTTAACGCCAAACGTTTACTGTGAGCCGACCGCTTTCGCTTGTCTGATGGTTGACGTTGGCTCTCGAGCCTGAAGTTACGTTGCAAACAAGCTAACACTTATTATCTGCAGACAAACAACCAGTAAGCGCGTTGATTTGTCACTAGTGGGGGAAATCGTTGGATCGCAAACGGGACACCGCTTACTCAAACATCTGAATGTTGGCTAACTAACCTTGTTGTTTAGTATGGGCAGATGTCAAAAAAACAGTCATGCCTCAACGCAGCTGACAATGCGACCGATGCAGTCGGTTGCTTAGTTAATGCGAAGAGGTCAATCGTTACACCACGGCAGACAAATAAAGTTATATGATCTGTAATTCTTTCTGATGGACTGGTTGGGTCAGGAAGACCGCTTGCAAGCTAACAAGCTAACGCTAGCTTAATGTAACACATAACGTCGCGTTGACGTGAAGTTATGCGAGATGTTAGGATAAAAAATGTGCAGTAGTCACAAAAAACGTTTACCACAGTTAACATTTACACAGTAAGAACTTTATCTCATGGAGTAAACAAGAATTAATTAACAAGAAAAAATTGTTACTGTTAGGTCAAGTCTGCTTAGTGTTAGCTTCCATGCTAAATCATGGTCGACACTCTTAGCCTGCTAGTCCCACTTTGGCTAGCTCGAATTAACTTATTGACGATACAGGCTGATTAAGCCTCGACTTGTAGCTCAAATGTTGTTTCGTTCTAAGACAACAACATATGCCAAGTGATCTCAGAAAAGCAGCCAGTGCTACTTGCTCTGTTCGACAAGGTTATGTAGGAGCTAACTAAGCTGCAACCAACCCCCATCAGTACAGGCTACCTTTGGCTAACTAGCTAACACTAGTTTAACTTACCTCACAGGACTGCCGCCAGCAACAACTTCACACAGTGGAGTATGGGAGCCCAACAAGCGAACCGCCGCGTTTGCATTCACTCAGCTGTGGCAGGATGTGAAGTTACGTGAAGTGGTCTCCAAAAGAAATATCAAAATTAAATTGGCAGTAGTGGCTACGTCGCTAACAACAGTGTATGTATGAAGCGGTGTTCCTTGAACATAGAGGCGTGTCTATGAAGAAGGCGGGTTTGACTCCTCCCAGTCTGAGACTGGATTGGTCAGCTCTCACAGAATGAAAACAAATACAGTAAAGGCGAAGAGCAGCAGCTTCGGTTAATAAATACATCCACGCCAAGTCTATCTGCAGCTCAGCCTCCATGTTACATTACAGGTGCATGTTTACATATGGATCTGTCATGTTCAAAGCCACTTAAATAACTTTTTCCAATTCTGAGTTGTTTTTTTTTTATTTTGTGATCTTTCAGAATCACGAAAAGCACAGCAAACAAATATAATAACATTTTCTCCAGCCATTACAGTTTTGTGTTTGTGTTGTTTTTATAAGTACATGAGATTATGTCATTTTGGGATACTTAAATTAATTATTTACTTGAGAGCCAACACTAACATTAACTGGGGAAAAAGGTGGACTATTTAGTAAAAAGAAGCCACATATATGTCTATGTTAGTTCTACATTACCTGAAAGTAGTTACTAGTTATGACTGATGACTTCTTCTTATTGATCTGAACTGACCTCGATGCTGTATTTACATTGCAGTGCTTTAACCAAAGTGACAAAATTAGCACATGAAAAAGAAGAAACACATCCCTGTGAGTAGGAGATATGTCAGCATTGAGGGCTGACATGATATGGAAATATTTTAAGTCACATTTTAATATGCTTTCTCTGCTGCCAAAAAAACAAAAAAACAAAAACAAAACAACACTAATGAACTTGGAATTAATGTAGCATTACTAATTAAAGCCAAATAATTTAATATCAAACACAGTGACCCAGCTGATGACAAATGGACGTCATCCGTCCAAGTGGCTTGTGTTATTTTAGCCAAATAAATAGCCTCCACTGATTGAATTTAATGTAAGTTTTAGTTTAAGTAAGTTTAGTGAAGTCAGTTTCAATGGAATGTGATATTTGATCATAATGGAATGTTTTTGCAATTAAGTTCAGTAATGTAACATGTACATATTGTCATCAGACATGGCCATGTTTTACAGTTAAAATGGGATTAAACATATGTCCTCTTTTAGATTTAAGATTAAGTAAACTCTTACTGTATTCTGAAGATAATATACTGTAAATTTTTTCTGCCTGATACAGTCACTTAACTTTAAAAAATGGTAAAAGCATAATTTTGAATAATAATATTTTTGCTTCTGTATGTGTGCTGTTAAATAGACATTGGCAGTTATTGAATCTCATCAACATAAAGTTTGGTACCGGTCTTTTAAAACAACCTGCAAATGTGTCAGAAGACTTTCAAAACATTAACACAGATAATGGAGGGATGGAGAACTCAATTCAACTTCATGAAGGACATTTCATGCACGAGGCAGACTATGTGCTTCACAACAGGTATAGAATACTTTATTTATCCCACCTTGAGGAGATTTGACAATAGTGCAGTGTAGAAGTGCAGAAATTCTATATAAATAAGAAAGACAGGAAGACCGTGAGAAAAAGACTTATTTGCATTGTTTACATTACATTGCGGTGTGTATTTGGGGGTTATATATAGTGAGTATATGACATAAAAACCAATCATAAAAAAGAATGCAAGTAAACAATCATACACCCACACAACTCAACAGAATGCTGTTGAAACTGGTATATTTTGAACCCATTTTTAAAAGTTGTATCACGCAGGGTGCTTTATTTTTGTGGGGCATGTACACTAAAAACCGCCTCCTCTTTCTTGGATCTGGTGTGAGGGACGAGTAAGTTGCCACTGCCTGTTGACCGAAGTGTTCTTGCTGGGATGTGATGAGCATATCTGTGATGTACAAGGTCATGAGGTGCTTTGTAAACCAGGGTTTGCCAAATCTGTACATTCCTAAATATATTTTGTACACATGTGTGTTGTAATTGTGCCTTGACAGCATATGTGTGTGTGTGTGTGTGTGTGTTGGTTCAAAGCCAAATTGAATACTTCTAAGTCCAAATTATATCCTCCATCTGAATAATTTTACATGGAATCAAACCAGTAAAAATACTGTTTTCTGTGTTTCTTAATCAGTCCATAACTGTTGGTAATAAGTGCAAACAAAAAGGGTTTAACAATACATTTCTGTATA
>JAPSES010000001.1:8740850-8753917 GCA_029822895.1 Maxillicosta whitleyi
ACCCCCAAAAGTTAATCATTTCTTCCTTGTGCCATTGCCAACAAATCCTGAAAATTTCATCAAAATCCGTCCATAACCTTCAAGTTATGTTGCTAACAGTCAAACAAACAAACAAACAAACAAACAAACAAACAAACAGACAAACAAATCCAGGCAAAAACATAACCTCCTTGGCGGAGGTAATAAAACATAAAACAAACAAATGTACATTTATAACATTATAAATCTACAAACACAACTAAAGCCATCAATAAAAAGCATACAGTTTGAAATGATAAGTAACAACATGTAAGATGAATCATAAAAAATACACACAGTCATAATTCATTAATGACATGAACACCACCCCGAAGTTAAAGTCTAAATATATTAAAATATTAGCTGGAAACTAAACTTGCTCTTAATACCAGGAAAAGAAAAATAGAGTTGTGCAGAATGCCTAAACTCATAATTTAAAGATAGTGTTGTAAGTAAAAAGGATGAGGGAGTAAATGCATTTAAATACAATCTGAGGCTAATGAATTTGCCTCCTTATAATTAGCAACAGCCCCTTAAAGGGATGTTGAATGTATGATGATGAGTAAAGAAGGCATGTCCAATGACACATCCACAGTCTAATAAATGTGAGGTAAGGTTGGATGTAGATGCATTCTGATAAACAGCATTATAGTAATCTACTACTTATACTACTACTATAAATCTACTGTAAGTTTACTTTACTGTGAAGTTCTCAAACTGGCAGGAAAGAAAACTTTATATTTTAAGATCACTATGGTCAATTTTGATTAAATAACTGTAGCTTCCCCAGCAATGGGAGGATAATCAAATTGTATGTGTTTTGACAAATTGATTTTACAGTAAATTGTATTGATTCTACATGTCATGCAGCACCTTTAGCTTTTAGCTATGAATGTGGGTCAGCGGAGCAGCCAGTGTTAGCCGATAACATCACAATCTTTCTCTCTCAGAGTCAACAGTTGACATCAAGAGCTCAGAGGCATCCAGGCAGCCTTCAGCCCACAGCATCCAGTCAAAATCCACTATTTACACAGAGACGATCCGCTTCCTGCTGCAAAACAATGCCCTGCAGGTAAGATTATACTCAGCAGCTGGTGTTCCGCCAACATGAGCCGACAGCTCGACTCTCACTAGACAAATATGGACGAAAACAACCTGCTCTGAAATGAAACCATAGTACTGTATGGTTATTTAGTACCCCTGGTTATAGAGAAAGATGATTATCAATCCAATATGGAAAATGATTCCTCAAATATCCATATTTAACACAGAATAAAGTATAGGAAAATGAAAATTATCCAATCCAACTTTATTTATAAAGCACTTTAAAACAACCACAGTGGACCAAAGTGCTGAAATTATGTGCAATACAATCGGATAAGGTGTACAAACTGAGAGTCACTGAGACCTAAGTCTAGTGTCTGTAAATGATATGTTCAGCAGTAATGATCCAACAACTAAAACTGAGTGTTTAACCTTGTTATGTGTTGTCAGATGGCTGAGCGTGCTCTGTCCCAGGAGCTGCTGTGTCCAGATGGTGGTCGCAGTGTGTCCTACCTCCTTCATCTGGCCCAGTTACAGCTGCTTAGAGCTGACTACTGCAGTGCTGCTGCCAGTTTAGAGGAGGTTCTGAGACACAGAGATCAGGTACTCACACTGTCACTGCCTGAACAAAAACACCCCTGCACTATTATATTTAACCCTAGTCTTATTTAGCCTTTAGGTTTGATTCTGAAACACACTATGGTATCATTTCAGTAAACTTAAGCAACATCACATTCATTTCCTTTGTTTATTGGACACATAATGTAACTGAACCTAGACCTGACCCACTGAACCAACCCCCGTCATAGAACTGAGCCCACAGAGTTGGACTGTAGGCACTAGGCATGAAGAGTAATCACTTCATCTTCCTCTTTTTTCACCCTCATGGACCATCACTCTGGAACAGGGTCAGTCTGGACTCATCAGACCTTTATCCACTGAAACACAGTCCACATTTATGTTCTCTATAAAACTGATGGATGTTTATGAAGCTACTGTATCAGCTAACGGGTTAAAGAACCTGTTGCAGATGTAAACACTATGTGGACAAATGTATTTGGTCACAGTGAATTCAGGTGTTTCTTTTGTAACAGGGGTCTGGGCTACAAAACAATAACGACAAATGCCACAATATAGGTTTGTAGTGTGATCAGTATCTTTGCATTGTATGGGTTAGATTTCTTTAAAATGCTATTGTTGCATCCAAAATGCCTCAGAGATGTTTTTGTTCTTTTTTTATCCATGACTATGACTTTAAACGTTCAGCCTCTAAATTTCTGAAATATTTTTCATGCTGTTACTGTAAATAACAGTTTTCTACCTCAACTGACCATCATCTCCATTAAACTTTAAGGAAATATAGATGTTTATATCTCAAATCAGCATGTATAGGACATCTTACAACCTGTAGTCATATGTCCCAATATTCTTGTCCATATCATTTATAAACATCATTATTTCCTGACTTTGTTGTCATGCTAATCCAGAAAAATGCATCTTTTTTGACAGTGTTCTGTTTAGTTGTGTGTGTTCATGTACAATTGTGTCTGTATGTGCGCATGTGCGAGTTTAAGTGTGTGTACTTGGTTGTTAACTTGCACCTGCACTTTCATTTTTATTTATTTTTGATATTATATACCTGTTGTGAAGCACATTGAGTCTGCCTTATGTGTGAAATGTGATTTATGAATAACGCTGAACTGATATGAACTGAATTGAATTGAAGGACCAAAGAGTAATGACTATAAATGTATACCCTTTATTCTATTATATTTAAAGGTGAATTGGTCTTTTTTTCATCTACACTAATTTATGTCAGTCAAAATGTTGTATACTTTGTACTTCAGGATGAATAAAAAGAAAACATTTTTCAGTATTGGGTCTATAAAGGGAAAAATTGTCCAAACTATTTCTTGTTTCTGTGGTGGATGTCTGAGCAGGACGCTGATGCCTGGGCTCTGAACGCTCACTGTCACTACCTACAAGGATCATTCAGCGAAGCCCAGGTCAATTATGAGCAGAGCCTGAGCTTCCAGAACCAGCCAGTTGACTCCCATCTGGTTCTGCTCCGACTTGGATCCATCTACCTCCAGAACAAGCAGGTGAGAAAAACACGAGCTAACTGCTGTTGGATCTGTGAAAAAAAAACTATCTGCTCATAAGTCAGAGATTTCACTTAGATTAGTGGTTCCACACGCCTCCTATTCTCCCATGGGCATTAAGTCATGACCCACTTTTACAAAACTCAAAGCAAGTAGATGCATTTTCAAAAATAGGCATGAAAACTTATTTACCATGTCATAATGAGCCTTTTTTAAAATGTACACATATTTTCATCTCTGCTTTGAGAGTATGTTACTAATAATAAACTGAGGGAACATCACAACTAAGTCCTGCTGACTCTTAATATGAATAAAATAAAACGAATCATGCTAAACATGTTTACACATAAAGTATATAAAGTCTAGAAAAATGTGTATCAGATGATATTTCATAATATTAGTCAACATGTGCTACCAGCACAAAAATGTCATTTTATGTCACCTATAGCAGTGGTAGTGAAGATAAGGTATTTATTTACTTTATTATTTATTTACTTGTTCTGTGTACATTTCTGAATGAATTTATCATTCAAAAACATTGTGATGAAGGTTGTCTTAAGTTGGCCTATTTTTTTTATTATGTTGCCCAAGCACAAAACAACCTAACCCCAATAAATTAAAGTTAACTAGTACAAAAAACTTCCATAACTGCATCTGAATGAGTCAATAATTTCACTCGGTGTATTCTTAATTTTGGTGGAAGGGTTTTACATTTCTAACAGATGGTTCAGGTTTAATGGTTTCATTCTCTGTTAATATTTGGAGTTTTAGTCCCCTTTTTAATATATTTTGTAAACCCATATTTAACATGCTCTAGATTATATTTGTATCTTTCACATCTTCCCTTACATTGACAACTATTCTCATACAAAATTGTTGGCATTACCTTGGCGACTGCAGCTTTTCACTCACAACTGTCAAAATAACACTATTGCATCAGATAAAAAAATGTTTTAAATCATCTGTTTTTATTGTCAGAGCTGCAGTTATATTGTGTGTTTCTTTTTTTTTTTTTTAATACAATGAGAGTACTAATGTACCCTGTCTTCCTAAATGCCTTGTTTCTATGTTTCTGTGTGTTCCACTGTTAGTTTGATAAAGCCAAAGTTGTCCACCTTCAGGCCTGTGAACAGTCTCCATCCTGCCTCACCTGGATGGGTCTGGGAACCACCTGTTACCAGGTACGACTTCACCTCCCCCACAGTACTCAAAACTTAAATAAGGAGTTCATTTTCTGTGAAAAGACATGGTGGTTGTTTGTGTGTTTGTAGATGAAGGATCTGTGTCTGGCTGAGGTAGCATTCACTGAAGCCAACCACCTGAATAATCAGAATGCAGATGTGTGGGCGTACCTTTCACTCATCTGCCTCAGGGTGAGTGAGGATGATCATGATGAAGATGATGATGATCCCACACTACATCTGATCAAATTTTAACAGTGTTCCTCTGCAAAGAATAGAAACTATTCCCAGAAAATGTCAACATTTCCTGCCCACAGAAAATGTGTCACAACCTAATTCTATCAATACAAATATATGGCTTAACATGCAGCATTCAGACCATTTTTGGGAACCACCTGAGCCAGAGTCATTTCAACAGGTTAAACTATTTCTATCCCAACTCTTCTTTTGATGTATTTGTTTTAGATTTTATTAACTATGTACAATTAGACTTTTTTTTTTTTTTTTAATAAAAATTCTTTTGCATCATTTATACACCAACGTCTTTATCAAACTTAATGAAGATGCTGGAATTCAGACAGAAACCAGGTTTTGTGACTTGAATTCATATTCACCATATTTGCAGTGTCTTAGCCAAAAGCATTATTTCTTTCAGTTAAACTCATCAGTCTCTTTGTTTTCATCTCTTTTCATCTGTTTTTAGTCTGACAGACCAGAGGAAGCAGAGCGGTTTCATAAGTATGCAATAAGGGTGAGCTTTAACATTTTAACATCTGAAAGTGTTATTCATGCTCAGTCAATATGCCCTTATCATTCAAGATCTATAATTGTATGACATATTTCACATTTATTGCATGAAAAATATCTCTGACATAACTCATGTTCTTTTTTCTTCATTTGCAGTATAAACTGCAGAATGAGTCGCTCCTCAGGGAGTTTAAAGAACTAAAGGATCAGATCCGCTTCAGTCATCTGATGTCCTGCTTCGAAGGCAGCTCTGGATCAGGGATTTAAATCGTATGTCAAAGATAACACTGTTATACATCTCTTTGTTTTCAATGTATCAGTCTAAATGAAGTAATAGTTTGTGTATGTATTGATAATTTTATATGATACACAAAGCCATGTTCGATCAAAATTCACAGACAATGGAGATGTACAATAACATCAAATTCTGTTTTAATATCAAGATCACATACAAACCCAAAGCAACTCAAATAGTCTAAAATGTATATAAAACAAGTCAGTATAGTCTCTTAAAAATGCACAGCACATAAAAGAAAAGAAATAGGGCATTTGGTGAGTTATTTCAACAGATAAAAAGCGTTGTCATTGACTCTCTTTCAATACATTCTGAACAATAAAACAAACCTGAAAAGTTGTCAAATGTCTAACCAGGATTTTGGCACACATTTTCCCACATGGAAAGGAAATATTATGTGGAGTAAATCTTTTTTGGCCGTAATTCTGTAATGTATTTTTAATGAGTGGACCTCACAACGATCAGCAGCAGCTGCTGATGCAGAAGCTAAATGGTGTCCAACAAAACAAACAAACAGATTAACTAAATTCGTGTCGTGCAAGAAATACATTTTTAGGGCTTAGAATATTTAATACAGACTGCACATGTATTACCAATGCCCTGTATGTGTTCATAAATGTATTAATGCATCTGATTGTTACCCACTGTATTTTGACATATTTTCTTTCCATTTAAGGGGTTCTTACTGTGCCTTTTTCATTCTTAGTTTTGGCTCTGTTCTCTGTTGCTGAACCGGTGAGATCATGAGTGTCTGACCCGCTCAAACAGTTCTCTGAGCCACGGTGAATCCTCGTAGAGCCGAGGGTCGCCTAGATACTCCGACGTCCTCTTGTAGAAATAATAGTACAGCACTGACACTGTGAACAGAAACACATGGAGACTGAAACATGATAAACACAGTAAATATACTGCAGTATATACACTTATAGTATCAGCATCAGTCTGTCATGTTAAAAGCATCCAATACACTTTATTTAAACATAACGGAGGACAATGCATTCATTCAATTACTTTCAGGGACTTCCATTGAATGTCAGTTACCTACAGTGGTCCAAGTAAAAATGTCGCTTTTACATTTTTATCTATTACAGTTACTATAAATCTGTATTTATACACTATGCATAAAGGATGTTGTATTTACCTGCTTGAATTAAAATTTGCTGATGTATTCTAAATAATAAAAAAAAATATATAACCCAACATTACAGAATGTGTTTTTTTGTTTTTTTGACTGGACACTTATGTTAGTAACAGTGTATATACTGTATTTTAAATGTTAACTGTTAGCTTATTTATATTTAACATCATTAAACATTATTTTTTAACCAGCAGTGAAAATGTATTTTTAATTTAGGTAAAAGGCTGAAGTTAGACATTGTGTAAGTATTTGTCTGCATCAGTTAATCAATCAGTCAATCAATCAATATAACGTCACATCATAACAAATACATTTAAAGATGGTCTAAACCAGCCTCAAGCTGTTAGCTTAGCATTAGCTCAGGTACCATAGTCATTAATGAGCTAAGTGCTAACAGGCCAGCAGTAAGCTAACAAT
The DNA here is from genome assembly GCA_029822895.1 of Maxillicosta whitleyi. Classification (NCBI taxonomy): domain Eukaryota; kingdom Metazoa; phylum Chordata; class Actinopteri; order Perciformes; family Neosebastidae; genus Maxillicosta; species Maxillicosta whitleyi. Next base: position 8,747,793 of record JAPSES010000001.1, read on the forward strand.
TATCAAAGTAAATACTATATCTAAATGAAGATCACAAGACAGTTTACAGCTACATGATACACCAAGGACATGTGGTTCTTCATGATCACACGGCCTTTTTCATTTTATTTACATACTTTGTTTTCACTCAGTGGGTGTGACTGTAGTGATGTAACTTGCATGCTAAGTATTTTATTACCCTCCATGCATCGATTACATTATTTTCACTTAAATTGATCAATTTAACTCCAAACTTAGAATACAATCTTTGGCACTAAACAGTTATTGAGTAGTTAATTCGTCCTCATATTATATTGGTTTACATGTACCTCCCTTGGCAAAACTTTGTGCAAGCATTGCATTACTGCAGAGATACAGGAGGATACAGTTGTATATAGATGTTAACTGTTCAACAGCAGACTAAGACAGATTAGAAAGAGGGAAATTGTAATCACCATGAATAATTATGTGCAGAATGATAAATGTGCAAGAATCTCTGCAGAGTTTACTGTGGCTTAGGTTGGGAGTTTAACTCGGAACAACAGACTGTGTGGGACTTAAATAGAAAACCAAACAGAGACAAAACATGGCTACAGTATGTTGATAAAGGATCACATGTAGAGAACAATAACTGGACAATAAATCCTTTCATCCACTTATGAGATTATATATGTATGAGTCACTGTCTGGAGGCTGTTGGTAGATAACAGGAATTACTGTATAGAACCTAGACCAAACCTGATGTATGTGACATTCTTTGGAGCATCAGGTTTACTGTGTACAACAGAAGCTTTCATCTGTTCAAAACAATGGAACAATTTGATATGTGGGTGACAGTAGCATACCAGAGATTCATGGAATTTTGGTTGGATGATATACTAAACTATAAAGACACTTAATGCAATGCACAAAAGATGAAATGAAGGGTTATTTAGTCTTACATAGTTTTTATTTCGGGGGGAAGTGTGTTCATGCATGCAAGACTCATGCTCATTTTTGCTAAGATATAGGTCTATAAAATCAAAATAAGGTAAATCTGAGTATACATTACAACTTCCTTTTTGGTCAGTTAAGATAAGATAAGATAATCATTTATTAGTCTCCTGCAGGAGAAATTCACAGTGTTTACAGCAGCAAATATAAGAAAGCACACAAGAATATAATATAAAATAAAATAAAATAGCAAAATATAAAAACCAGATAAATATAAGTGAATGAGGGATTAATGACTGTTGAGTCAACAGAATAAAGTGACCTCAGTACTGAGTTGTTATTGCACATTATGAACGGGCATGGTGACAAAAAAAAAACAAAAAACAAAAACACTGATTTTTATAAGGTTACATTTAGCTTTTTAAATCCCTTTTACTCAGATGTTATGCACGGTAACATTGTACTATTGTTACAATTTTCCTAAATTATGGTTAAAAGTAACATTTAAAACAATATTCTCATTGTTGTTGTTTTGTAATATCAGTAGTTAATAACTGATGAATAAGTCACAGTAATATAACCCTAAGCAGATACCATATATATGTATATAGTGGATATAAAACATTTACACATCCTTGTTAAAATGCCAGGTTTTTGTGGTATTAAAAAAAAAAAAAATAGACCAAGATAAATCATTTCAAAATGTTTTCAACCAATAATGTAACCTATGACCTCTACAACATAATTGAAAACCAAACTGAAATCTTTTAGGGTGGGGAAGTAAAAATAAGCAACTGAAATGATGTGATTCCACAAGTGTGCAGGTTCTTATAACTGGGGATGTGACTGTTATGTGTTCAGGGTTCAGTGTTCTGTGCCACTATTTTAACCCCAAATACAGTTGGACTGTTTTCATAGTCTTTTCCTGACATTTTTTACTCTTACAGCATAAGCCATGGTCTGTAGAGAGCTTCCAAAGCATCAGAAGTGTCCCAATGTTCAAAGGTGTAAATATACCGTGGAACACAGTGAAGACATCATCATCAAGTGGAGAAAATATGTTCCAACAGTGGCATTACAGAGAACCGGACATCCTTCCAAAACTGATACAAAGACGAGACGACTGGATAGATTAGTAGTTTACATTTATTTGATGCGGAAGACTGCTGGTTTGAATCCCAGGTGGACCCTCGAGCAAGGCCCTTTATGCTACACATGCCTATACCTTATTTAACCTTTGGATAAAAGCGCCTGCCAAGTGTAATGTAAAGAACCACATGTAAAGGATTCCAGTCTGGAAGGCTGTGAAGAAGCCGACAGCAACACTGAAGGGAATGCAACAATTTCTAGCAAATTCTTGTGATGTAGTACATCAGGTAGTAAGACAAAAGCCTTATCTTGTGAAGAAAAGTACCCAAATCAGGCAAAAAAAAAAAAACACATTTTAAAGCTGCCAAATGCATGTGGGAAAATGGGTTGTGGTCAGATGAAAAAAAGGTTGATATAATTCCAAATTGTATATTTGTCACAAACACAACGCTGGTCATCACCAAAAGAACACTGTACCTACAGTGAAGCATGGTGGAGGCAGCATCATGCTTTGGGGCTGTTTGTCTTCAGCCGGAGCCTTAGACAAGGAGGAGGGAATTCTGAACAGTTCCAAATACCAGTCAGTGTTTGCACAAAACCTTCAGGCTTCTGTTAGAAAGATGAAGAGGAACTTCATCTGTTAACCTGACAGTGACCCAAAGCCCACATCCAAATAAACACAAGAATGGCTTCACCAGAAGAAGGTTTTGGAGCGCCCCCCCCACAGTCCAGACCTGAGTCCCATCGAACATCTGTGGGGTGATCTGAGGAGGGCAGTGCACAGGAGATGCCCTCGCAGTCTGACAGATTTCAAGCATTTTTATAAAGAGGAGTGAACAAATATGGCCACATCAAGATGTGCTACACTGATAGACTCCCACTCAAACAGACTGAGTGGAGCAATAAAAGCCAAAGATACTGCAACAAAGCATTGGTTTAAGGGTGTGCATATTTATGCAGCAGGGGTAAGGATTGGGGTTTTTTTTTCCTTTAAAAAGATCTCTTTGTTTTTCAGTTCATTTGTACAGTTTATGGGTCTCATTAATGGTCTCATTATGTATTTGTATACAGACAGAAATCCTCCTATGAGTCCTCATACATGTGAATTACCTACAGATACATACAGATAATGGAAAAATCACACTTACGAGTGTTGACCCATAGGGATCCACAGGTTCTAGATGTGGTAGTTTTTATGCTGTTGTGAATTCATATATGCTGTACCGCATTTGTCCAGCAGTCACCGACAAAGCGTTATGGCCATAGCAACATGATTGCAAGGCCATTGTATTCCAAAATGGCTAATATCTCCCAAAATATTGGCCCTATCAACTTTTCATTTTTACTGGTCATTGAACAAAAATACATAAGCATTGCAAACTGCAGCAGTTCAAATTTTGTGTGAAGCTCCACACACACACACACACACACACACACACACACACACACACACACACACACACACACACACACACAAAGACACTTGGCTTTTATAGTATAGATAATAATTGTATATATAGCCTTTAGTTTTTAAATAAAAAGAACATGTGACCATGTGCATTGGGTTTGCATTAATCCTTTAACCCCTGAGACATTAGTTCAGGTAAATGTGCAGCTGTGAATTTACACTTTAGAAGTGTCATAAAAGCTGCTGTGAGTAGGTGCTTATGGTCCTTCAGTGGTTTTGCTTTACTGTGTGCTTTAGAGTCAAAACAGGGTAGAATAACACAGGTTTTGACTAAATTAGCCACTTTAGGTTTAGGCTGTTGAACATGAACTGTGAACTGGAACACACTGAACAACATGAATGAAGGCGCAGTAGTTTTTGTTTTTGAGCTCTTGTTTTTGTTAAAATCAGAAATCGGTCCAGCTACTTTTTGGCACCTGGTTGAACTCCATAAAGCATTTACACATAAAAACACAGTAAAAATGTTATCTTTTAAAATGACGACACTACAACCATAAAAAGAAAAAACAACAAGGACAACTGTGTGACAAAAAACTCATGGTCTCACTCACTCTCTAATTGGCCCCCCATTCCAAAGGTGCCGTGCACTGAGCATGCTCAGATATCTACAGAAAGTGCAAGGTCTATTCTATCAGCACATTTAGAAATGTTTCCTGTTGAGCAAAGGGTTTGATTTTTCTGAATATTTAAAATAAATCATACAATCAGAATGCTCACCACAGACACGCCAGGGGTTAAAGGCTTAAACGTGTTGCATAAATTGTAATCTTACCAGTTCTTTGGACAACAAAAAGCACCTGCAGGCCATCTGTCCAAATAAATCTGTTGTTGTTCAGCCAGCGTAAATTCTAGGACAAAAAAAAAAAAAAATCAGACAAACTGAGCTAAATTTGTTATTGCGTGTGGCTTCATATAGAAGTAGAGACACAGAATAAGAGCTGAGACTGTGATGCAGGGTTGTATTCATACTGAACATACCATGAGCCATGAGTGGAGTATGATACTGAAGGTCAGGTAGAGAGCAGAGAGCATTAACAGAGCTCTAAAACGGTCCAGTAATAAGGAAACCAGGCCGACCTGGAACACGTAGGTGTTGAACAGCATCAACAGAATGATGATCAGGTTGAAAAGGATAGAAATGTCCTGGATTCTGTCAAATTCAACAAGAGAAGAAAAAAATGTATGAGGAGCTGAAACAAAGAGGAACAGATGGGTTTTATTTTTATTTACAGGGTTATTGTCTGAGGATGGAGCTATTTCAAGTCTCTCCAGCATCCCATATGACTCAGTACCGACAACTAAAGCCTTGTATTTTTAGCTTAGAATGGCTTTCCCTGGAGCATAATAAGACCATCTTTGGCAGCAGGAATAGCTCACATGAACAGCACCAGTTGGACGGCTGGCTCCGTCCTCAGCAGCTCACTGAAGGAGTTGACAAACAGGTCATAGCAGAGCAGGCTCAGCTGAATCAGTAACACCAGGAAGTAGTTACTGGTCTGGAGCTTCTCCGGCCCGAAGCCCGGATACCCGGCCGGACCCTGGTTCCACAGAGGATCCAATGCTGCGCCCGCTCACACACACACACACTACATACAAACATCCACTCAAAACCGTCCTGGGGGGTGGTTTCCTAGGAGGACTTTAGTCCACTTTAGTCCAGGTCAGCGTAAGAATAGTAGGGCTTCATTTCCCAGGGTTAATACGAGGTTCATGTTTCAGGACCAGACTGGAAATCCCAGACGTCATCATGTCACTTCTTTATATGTAGAAGTCCAACATTAACAGATGTGATGTCACTATCACATGGACTCTCACACATTAAACATGATGATCAGCACCAAAGGAAATCCAGCAGAGACTCTGCAAAAAAAAAAAAACAGAGTTTGTTTTATCACTTATTTTATTATATTATTTATTTCATGTTATATTTTACACATTTCACCAATACACAGTGCATGTCTTTGCCCTGCCAACCACCATAAAAACCAAGAAGAAGAGGAGGTCTGCGTCAGTCCATTGTTTGTAAGTAAAAGGATTTTCAGTAACTGACTCTGTTTTACAGCTGAAAGATGAAGTGGAAGATCAAGCCGTTGTGGCCACTGTTTTGGTCCGACAGCAGCAGAAGAAGGCGGACGTTCTAAAAGGCATAAGTTAAAAAAAAGCTTAATGTAGCTTAATGACAGAGAACAGTGATCAATCACTACCAGAGTTGGTGTGGACATCTTTAGCCACGCCCACTTTCACCTCTGCAAAAATCACAACCACATCCTCAACTTTATGGATGTTGTCCATGTTCAGCCTTTTCCTCTCCAGAGGTGCACGTTATAGAGAAAAAGATGAACAGAGTTTAGTGTCTGAAAACAGTGGCCAGTCATCACCAAATTCTGCATGTGTAGATAAATAGTAACTGAAAACCCTCCGTCTATTGTCCATTTCACATAGCCAGAGGCTTTTGGCTTTTGTAGAAGCTTTTATTTTACTATTAACTGAGTTTTAGCACTGACTTGACATAATAATAAAAAATATTGAAGAATGGGAACTATTGCTGTTTGTTATTGGTATCGAAGCAGGAAGTTATCAGTTATCTGCATCGTGCATCCCTTTGAAGTAATCAGTGGTGTTTTGTTTTCACCTGTTTTAGTTGCCTTTTCTTGTA
>JAPSES010000001.1:8765537-8779849 GCA_029822895.1 Maxillicosta whitleyi
TCACCTCCAAAATGTAATCATCTGTTCCTTGTGTCAGAGCGAACATTTACTGAACATTTCATTAAAATCCGTTCATACTAACAAACCCTGGCAAAAACATAACCTCCTCGGCGGAGGTAAATATCACACTGAACCTATTATTTGAATGAAAAATGTTTGCAGTGTCACACATAACAAGGCTGGATACACTGTCCGTCACTTAGAAGCATTTTATTTATTTATTTATTTTAGTACAATTTCCTAAGTGAGGAGATTCCTGCCTTGTTTTATTTTCAATAAAGGCTTCAACTGACGTAAGTTAAGGACTAAATATGACGGTGCGTATCTTCCATGGTGCTCCACTTCATGCACACAGTTCTCATTGAAACTAAATATGTGACAGCCTTGCTTTACTGCACATCTGAGCACTGTTCATCCTGCATTTGCAAATGAGACTTTTTTTTCTTTGTGTAATATTAATTTGACAGTCCCATCCTGACTTCCTGTGTTAGGCCTTTTCTCAGCATCGAGGTGCACTGCTATCATTATAACCACCTCATTCATAATACACAACTCCTCAGAACATGAGCTGGCGCTGAGCTCTACGGCCGCCTCGTCTTTTTTTTTTTTTGCTCACTTTAAAGGATTCTATCATAAAATTAAAGTCCTCCTCAGCTCGTCCAGTTTTTATGTCCTCTTTATATTCCTCTTTCTCCAGTAATAAGACTGTAGAAGCTATTTTTAAAATATCAGTGCCTTGGAAATACAGTTGCAGATGCAGAAAATGCTTGGAGTTCACGTCCAAATGTTAACTTTCTCTTCGGTGCAAACTGCTGATGAACCACAAGGGGAGACTCTTTAGTCATCGTCAGACCATTTGTCAACCTGCCCCCAATAATGTTGAATTTTATAGCAGAAACACTGCTCTACTACTGGCACTGGGAATTGTTGTAATTTAACCAGTTCTTTTAATTGCTTTAATTCTTACATGTGTATTAATTAAATGGCCAAAATGAACTAAAATCACTGAAATCAAGATTGTGTTTCTCAGATATTTGTTGCCTTAGAAATGGATGTAGCAAACATCAATAAATGAGCAGCTTCCAGCATGGCATTTTTCCACCGACTGTATCGGCTCAACTCAGCTCGACTTTTCAAGGCTTGTCTTGGTTTTGACACAGTTGGATTTCCACTGCAGGTTAAATAACCCCCCAGAGTGACTTGCAGCTATGAGCAGGATGGCAACAGCTGAGAATGAAACTCAAAAGTTTTAAGCTATAATTTCCAAATAAAGTATATTTCCGGAGTCAAAAATAAAGAGTCGGTTAAAAGTTAGGTTTCTAATTATAGCTGAGGTCAAGGTGGACACCAGCAATTAAAAGCCAGACCTCAAAATAGCACAATGAAGATCTAGAGTACATCTACATGTGTAATTTATTACATTCAAACACATACTCTGGCTATTTTCAACACTTTGTTCTAGATCGTCATCTCAAATGTTATTGTCTGTGTCATTGAAACTCCTGTTTGTACAAAGTGTGAGAGGAAGACAAAGTTTACATAATAAGAGCATTGTTAAGTATTGAAAAGATACTGTTCTCTCTTAGAGCTGAAGCTATCAATTACTTTTGTAAATGATTAATCTATCAATTGTTTTTCTTTGATTCGGTTAAACGATCATTTGAAATGGAGAAAAAAATGGTAAAAATGTGAAACAGACATGTCTGAAAATGACAACAAACACTTGTCCAATTATTCCAGAACCAGCTGAAACATAAAAATAAAAGGATATATATATATATATTAAAAATTTATATAGAAATAACAACAATAGTATAAGAGTATATATACAAATATCAATAGAGAAAGAACAACAAACAAGTCAAATGACATCTACAAACAATATGTGCACTGCAGTCTTCAACACATTTGGATCTAACTTACTACTTAAGATGGAAATAACATATATTTTTGTGTTGATCCTGGTGTCATGTTCATCACAATATGTGTCTGTGAAACATAACAGCAGAACCAATGTTCAGTGGCAGTGAAATTAGGAAGAATATCACATAACTGAATGAAAAAAAACCAAACAAATTCAGTGATTTAAAGAAAATATACAACAGCGCTGCTAATACTAATACCATCCTGGGTTAAACTGCTTTTCCTTATCCTTATATATATATTAAAATGTTTGGGGCTTTTTATATATTCCTTTAAACTGGTTTGTGTTTTTACTTGGCTTTATTCCATCTGTTCGACTGTTCCATAATTTAACCTCTGCTGTGTTCTGACCCAGTGCATTTAGATTCAGTTTCTTTTATATTCCGATCCTTGACTGCAGAGGGTGCATATAAACACAACATCTAAAGCTGCACATGCAGTTGGAGCGACTGTTCTGTAGAATCTGTGCGGACGCATATTTTCTTTTTTTCTCACATGATTATTAATGTCAGTGCACTAGTGGACTCCTATTAAGTTTTTTACATCCTCACCTGCTCATTCTTCTACCTTTTAAAATCTATAATCATTGTCTGCTGTTATTTTCCGGTGTTCAACAGGTCAGGTGAAACGCCAAACCATCCGTCCACCGTCATCCCCATTCTTCGCCTTTACCTTCTGTCTTTACATCCTCCTCCTTTCTGTTCTTTTTTCTCCATCATTCATTCCCTTGATATCTCCTTCACGGTTTGATTTACAGTGCTTTCCCAGCTGGCTTGTTGCCATAGAAACTGAGCCCCCCAGACCTCCTGTTCTTCCAACAGTGAGCGTTGTCTGCCACTGGTCTAGAGAATAAAAAAACCAGCTCTGACTTCCTGTGCCTTCATCCTGATCTGCTCTCCTGCTGCTATAACTGCTGTCCATGACATGTGTCGGCAAGAGAGTGATTAAAACTTCTCATCACAAGCAAAAATCCCATAATAACTACAGGCTCTTATATCATGAATGGTAGTGTTCTTTGCTGACTTTAGGGTTTTTATGTTCACCTTTTTTTCTGTCTCCATGTCTCATTAGTTGAATGAAGAGCTGAAGCAGAACCTGAGGGAGACGATGACCCAGAAGTATCGTCAGAGTTCGTATGAACACATCACCAGAGCTGTGGACAAACTGCAGCAGGAGGTAAGACACTAAGACACTTCCATGAACTGTTGAGCAACGGAAGCAGGTCTTTTACAGACTGAAGGCTCATCGTCTTACTTTTCAGCACATCCGGATCATTCACTTTAGATCGATGTGTTTTTCTTTGACCTGAGAGAGGAACAGGCTTTGCATTAGTTCCATCCAGGCTGAACCATGATTTCCTAACATCAGTCACATGTAAGTGCATGTGGCTCATTCACTGGATAGAGTTTGGTGACCGATTATCCGTCAGATTAGAGATTCTACTGACGAGGACGAGTCAAAAACAAAAACAAATCCCATTCAAGTCCCTCTGACTTCAGCTCAGCGTCACTCTGGATGTCCATAGCTCTGTCTGTCTGTCTCTCTCCTCTCTCTGTCTGTCTCTCTGTCTCTTTCTCTGTCTGTCTGTCTCTCTCTCTCTCTCTCTCTGTGTCGCTCTCTCTCTGTCTATCTCTGTCTCTTTCTCTCTTTCTGTCTCTCTCTCGCTCTCTTTTTCTGTCTATCTTTCTGTCTGTCTCTCTCTGTCTCTCTTTCTCTGTCTGTTTCTCTCTCTCGCTCTGTCGCTCTGTCTGTCTATCTGTCTCTCTGTCGCTCTCTCTCTGTCTCTTTCTCTGTCTGTCTGTCTCTGTCTATCTCTGTCTCTTTCTCTCTTTCTGTCTCTTTCTCTGTCTGTCTCGCTCTGTCTATCTGTCTCTCTCTTTCTTTGTCTGTCTCTCTCTCTGTCTATCTCTGTCTCTTTCTCTCTTTCTGTCTGTCTCTCTCGCTCTCTCTTTCTGTATATCTTTCTGTCTCTCTCTCTCTGTCTCTCTTTCTCTGTCTGTTTCTCTCTCTCGCTCTGTCTGTCTCTCTGTCTATCTGTCTCTCTCTCTCTCTCTGTCACTCTCTCTCTGTCTCTTTCTCTGTCTGTTTGTCTCTCTCTCTCTCTCTGTCGCTCTCTCTCTGTCTATCTCTGTCTCTTTCTCTCTCTCTGTCTCTTTCTCTGTCTGTCTCGCTTTGTCTATCTGTCTCTCTCTCTTTCTTTGTCTGTCTCTCTCTGTCTATCTCTGTCTCTTTCTCTCTTTCTGTCTATCTCTCTCGCTCTCTCTTTCTGTCTATCTTTCTGTCTCTCTCTGTCTGTTTCTCTCTCTCGCTCTGTCTGTCTGTCTGTCTCTCTCTGTCTATCTCTGTCTCTTTCTCTGTCTGTCTGTCTGTCTCTCTCTCTGTCTATCTCTTTCTCTCTCTCTCTCTCTTTCTGTCTACCTCTCTCTTTCTCTTTCTGTCTATCTCTCTCTTTCTCTCTCTCTCTTTCTGTCTCTCTCTCTCTCTCTCTCTCTCTCTCTGTCTGTCTCTCATCCCAGTTGACTGTATAGCAGCTTCAGATAAAAACCTCATGTCCAGTCTTATCTGTAAATCTCTTTTATGTCTGTTGTATTTGAAACTTTCTTTGGATATTTACAATAATGTTTTTAGACTGGCTGCATTTTATACATAAATAAGATTTTTGTATGTGAGTTTTATGTATTAAACCATACTTACAATGTGCAAATAAAACCGGGGCCTCTGTCCAGAGAATCTACAGTATATACACACACACTAACATCAGTCCATCTTTAGTGACACCAATAGTTAGACGTCACCAAAATAACTGCATCTGGACTGAGCTGAGCATAGAATAATCACATAGAAAGTTCTTTTATGTTTTACATTTTTACCTTTGAATCCTACTACATTTTAACCACACATGCAGTAATATAAAATAATCATTTGTAAAATATATTAAGTGCTCATGTATAGTTGTAAAGAAAATGAGTAAAACCCTAAAATATCAGTGTGATCACAAATATTCAAACCAAATATATACAAATCGTTAACAGTAGAGGTGTTAAAATTGTAAGAAAATTAGATGATTGCAGAACAAAGGTGCATATTTTTTTAAAACATAGGGACAATTTCAGCTTGTATCTCTAACAGCCAAATGAGGCTTTTAACAGATAACACATTAAAAGCCAATGGGGCCAAAAAATAGCTCTGAACAGAAACACTGATGCATGTGTGTGATGTGATGTCTTTCTTGGCATGGAAACGTATGTTTACATTGTCCAAGCAAATATCATATTGAACAAATGTACATGCAGTTGAAGATATTCCACAGTAGATAAATATGTAAACAGAAAATACATGAAAATATTGGTACTATTGCTATTCTGTGTAAAATGGACTGGACAAAGTTAATGGCACCTCGTCAAAATTGTGAGAAATAATTGCATTCGAAGCTTTTCAGACGCATTTATGGCAGGTAAGAGGTGTGAGAAATGTAGGACTCACAGTTACAGCCAGTTAAAACAGAGGAAACTGTCTTTTTATGTGCAGTATTAAATACATGGTGTCTATGTAGTGCAGGAGTATCGCCCTGGTCCAGGTCTGTCCTGCTGCTCAGGGTTTGTGGTGGTTTTAGGTTTTTTTTTCTTTCTGTGGTATGAACAGAATAAAGCTACCTTGGTTGTGGTCTTCTCAAACCCCCCTCAGTGTCTCAGTCTTGACTCTGGATTCCAACACTAATGTGAAGACCCTCAGTATCTCTGTGTCAAAAACAAAAAGTAGAAGAAGCAGCTGTAGAACGGAAGCATCATGTACTGGTAAATGAGACCAAAAATGCAGCAGAGACTTGGAATACTTTCTCATTCCACTGATGACTGTTTCAGTACAAACATTTGCAGTCCAGTGTGGTGGTAATGAGATTTACTCACCAAAACAGACGCTGGGTATGTGGATTTGCACACCAATTAGTGAGAGAGAGAGAGTACTGAACCGTTGTTTCCTGTTGAGATGTCTTCAGTTAAAATACAAGTAGATAGGAGCCACAGAAGCCAATTACACCAGATGGGAAGTTGTGTGCTATATCTTATGTAAAGTATCCATATTTTTTATTTTGTGCTGTCCTAGTGTTTGATTGATGAAAAATGTAATATAATATAAAATAAGGTGTGAGATTTGTGGCACAATGTGATTAAAAAAAAAAAAAAAAAAGCAAAAGATGAAGCCATGAATATGCTTATGTTGTTGCACAATATATATATATATAATATCTCATCATATCACATAACCCTGGCATAAAACACTTCAATAGAATTACTGTTATATATAACTTACCATTAAAATGTTTACAGTATCAAGTGGCCAAATGTATTTCCTTTCCCTCCTGCCAGTTCAAGTGCTGTGGGAGCAACAGTTCTTCAGACTGGGCCGAGAGCGTCTGGATTCGCTCCAGAGACGGGAATGGGAGGGAGGTCCCAGACAGCTGCTGTAAGACCCCCTCCAACCTGTGTGGCACCAGGAGCCATCCTTCCAACATCTACAAGGTTGAGGTGAGACCACGGAGGGCCCCCTCCAGTGTCAGGATTAAAAAGAATTATATCCGCGATGAATGCACTGCATTTGTTTACAGTGGAATTTGAGCAGCTGAGCGACATTTAGGGTTAAATCAACAAAGTTATTCACTGGATGCAGGACGTTTCATATCAGTGATTCACATTCAATTCAGAATACTTTATTAATCCCAGAGGAAATTGTGTATTACAGTTTTTCCATATAAATATGACAGTAGCAGGGAAGAAATTATCAATACCACACACACACACACACACACACACACACACACACACACGGTGGACAGCTTGGCCTATCATCCTCATCATCATCCTCAGGCTTGTTTTGCCTGTTCTTCATCACAACCATTGTGTTCATTGTCAGCTGAACACATAGGTGCTTATGTATGTATTTAACTAAGGTTACATCTGGTAAAGTTATTTCTCTGTGATATGAAAAAAATGTTGATTTGTTGTGTTTTTGTGTGAAGTCTGTTTCAGTCGTGTCATCCATGTTTTCCTCATTCCCAGTTGTCCTCACTTCTTCAAAAGCCATGTTTGTATTTCCATCGACACCGTAACTTCAGTGTGTGACCATGCGTCATCTCTGCCGTACCTTACATTCTAACCCTCAGATCCATGCATGTAACAGCTACAGGAACGCTGGTACAAACCAGAGATGAACCTAAGGGCTCCATGTAAAATATGGATATGGGTGAAACCTCATCTGTACTGTGCTTTCATGTCGTCTGTATTTCTGCCTATGTTAAATTTTATGGCCGAAATGGGTCAGCACCAACATAAATAAAATACAGTCTCATTAGTTGAGTTGCCAATAGTTGAGACACTATAAATTTTATTACTTTCGTTTCTTTATTGTGTCACAGACACAGACCGTCATGTAGAACATTACCTCCACTTATGCTCCTTAAACCTCTTCCTCCATGTTTGTCGTATGAGAGTTGGCTGATACTTTTCACCCATAGTTGTCCATCAGTGGATGCAAACCAAGACATACAGAAGAATGTGGGCGGCACAAATCTGCCTCTACAATACAAAAGGGAGCATAAATGAGCCATAAACCTGCAGAAGCACTCAGTAATATTCAAGAAATAATGGAAGTAGAGCATTTTTTGATATTGGACTTCATTTCCCGTAGGGTGGCTGTATCACTAAACTGGAGAACTTCATACTGGACCATCTGAAAATCATTGGAGCAGTGGGTGTTGGGATTGCATGTGTACAGGTGAGCTTTATATGACCTTTCTGCTTCTGAATTAGATATATATATATATTTTGCTATAATAACATTTTCTTTCCTCTGTTCATCGTCCAGGTCATAGGCATGGTGTTTACATGCTGCCTGTATCGAAGTCTAAAGGCAGAGCCATACTAAGATGTAAAATAAGAAGAGTGTGGGTGAAGGAGGTAACTTCATCATCATCACATGTCATACTCAAATAGCCCATAGGTTCTTTTCTTTGTCTTGCACATGGGGGAGGCATAGCTGGCAAGGGATCAAATGTAGCATCTGAGGATCTCATTTTGGTAAACAAAGGGTGGAAAAACACTGCGAGGGTTCTCAAAGTAATTAGTCATTCAAATTGCAGTCTCGGTGACATCTTTAAGATCACAGCTCTGCGAGGAAAAAAGCCTCTGAGAGACCGACGGATGGGAATCGTGTAAATGAGTGCGGGACAGCCTCTGTGGGACTTGTAGTTTTATTCTACTCTGGTATGCCTTGATGTACATTTATGTTCTCCGACCAGGTGCTACACCTGAGATTGGCGTAAAGATCAGTGGACTAAAACAGGCACTTTGCAGAAAGTGGATGCTGCGTCTTTCTTGATTTTTCAGCAGATTGGTTTATTAAGGCCACCTCTGGGCCTCCTTCACCTGCAGCAGCATTTCCTCTTCGTGTTACCCAGTCAGTCATGCATTTTAAATATGTTGGTGTAATAGTGGCCTTGTAACTACAGAACTGTTAGTTTTATATTTTATAAATGATTTTTTTTTTTATGTAACTCTTTGAGGTGTTTTCTTATTAGCGTTTGCCTTAAATACCTAATGCGTCATCACGGCAGCATTTCAGTGTTGGATCATGTTCATACCACATCGTAAACCCTGTAAGACTGAAGGTACGCAGGTTAGTGCCTTTCATCATAGTTTAAAGGTACAATATGTAACATGTGCATGTGTTTGTTTGCTCACATGGAATTTGCACTGGGAGCGTGTCCTGCAGACATTAGACAAGTCCGTCTACAGTAACATTATCTGTATTTGTTAAAGGATGCTGAACTATGAACAAGCAAAAGGATCTGGGAAAATGGGACCAGAACCCCCTGTGCATGCTGTTATCATGGAAGTAGATAACCCAGACAATCAGGGGAGGTACTAGTTTGAAGTTGCATTAAGATACGTTTTAACACGGTTTAAAAAAAAAAAAAAACAATTAATGCTGCAATGTGTTGGATCTAGTGGCACCTAGTGGTGAGCAGGGTTCCATTCATCCCATTTGTTTATGAAACTGCTCATATTGTTTTTCTGTTCAGTTTCTCTGTGTGTAAAGCAGAGCGGCTGACGTTTCTCACACAGTAAAACATTTATTTATAATTGATAACTTATTGGACACACTCAGAGGCAGAAGTGATAGTTAGTTCCCATGGTAACAGGGATGCACTGTCTGTTCCTATACGAGTCAACTGTGGGGGGAAAACACTGGGTGATGTTGAAGAATCCAATACAATTGATACCCCTTGATTCCCCCTCCCCTTTCCAGTATGCCTCTAAATTATTAAAAATCACTAAAAGGACAGGAAGAGGACCTGCTCCCTCCGATTAAAATCTGGTAAAGGATGCACAACAGTTCTTATTTTCAGGTGATTTTACAATTAACATTTTGCGCGTCACATATTGTACCTTTTAGTGCCAGTAATGTAACTCTTAACGTGTAAAGTTTGATTATAATGAAGTGATTTTGCAGTGCCACTAAGAAAGCACCTCTGTATGATTTCTAATGCCTTCTTTTTATACAAGGGATGTATCCACTCAGACCAAAGTTGGTAACTTTGTGTAAGGACCTACTGTATCACTCTCAGCCTTATCTACTGATGTCTCTCTTTTTAGATTGTTTTCAGAAATGAAGATTTTGTTTACTTTTCTATAACCTATGACTGTATTATTGTATTTAACTGACATGTAATAAGTCAAAGTCACTCACTGTTAACGTCTGGTCTTTTCTTGCGTGTGCAGCGATGCCACTAAATCTGCTGTATTCTTGTCTTTGTGATTCAGGAAGCTTTTTGTTTTAGTTTAAATAAACATCCATCACCAATACGGTCTGTGCGTGCTGTGTGTTTGCTGCGTCGGTGACCATCCCTGAGGTAATGACTTGAGTTGCTAGATGCTCAAAAAGCATCCTTTAACCTAAACGTAACATAAAGTCCATCATTTTGGTTTGACGTCCTGCCCTTTTACTTTTCTCGTGGGGAAGGACATGCTGAGTTTTGATGTTTCCACCAACTCCACTGGTGCATCCTGGAAAATTGAAAAACAAAACAAAAACATGAAACCCTGCATTTGGTTTTGGAACATGCATCATGTCCAGATGCCCACTTTCTGGCCATAGTCCTGGGTGTCCAGTGGTTGGATACGCTGCTGCTCTAGTCCATCTGCTTAAGGTTTGACATGTTGTGTGTTTAATGAAGCTTTATTTCATTCCTCTGTTGTAACCGTTGGTGATTTGAGTTAATGTTGCCTCTATCTATAACAGGCCATTCTCTGACCTCTGGCATCAACAGAGCACTGCTGTTCACTGCATATATTCTACTTTTTGGACCATTCTTTGTAAATCCTAGAGATGGTTTTGTGTGAAAATCCCATTAGATCAACTTTCTCAAATACTCAGGAAGTTGATGAACATTCATGTCTTTCTTCCAAATCCTTATCCTGGTCTCAACTTCAGTACATTGTTTTGACCGTGTCTACACACATGAATACACTGAGTTTCTGTTGTATGTGTGTGTGTTTCTTAATGTCCAGTTAAAGGTGTGTACCTAATAAAGTGGCCAGTGACTGTTCAAATCTAGATTTATGTTGCCATTTCCTGTTCCATTTCCCACCAGATATATATGATGATACATGATACTTACCTGCTTTAAAAGGCATCTTTTAACTTGGAGGAATTTCCTTTTTTTTCTTCTTCAACGTTAGTGCTTGGGGAGAAAAGCCATGGTTTATAAAAGCTATGAGAAAAGCATGCATGACATGAAACTGTGATTTACAGCTGTAACGTTAACTTCAATTATCTTGGTGCAGGAGTCAGTTGTGGTCAGAAACATGAACACTGCACAGATGATGAACATTGACCTCTGTCTGACTTATCAGGTCTCATCGACCGCCAAAAAAATCAACCCGCAGTGTTAGGACAAACCCATGTGTCAGTAATCAGTGGCCCTGAACGCAATTGGCACCAGCTTACAGGTGCATTAGGGTATTAACCCAAACTCAATTCCCTAATGTGTGATATAAATTTGGGATGTGAGCCATATTTCTAACAGCTGCTACTGGAGTGCATTACCTATACGTATCAGCTCTAAGGGCTGTAATTGGACTTATTCTGCTGGTCAGTACAAGGATGACTCATTTGACCCCCTTGTATTTTTTCTGACTGTGCATCAGTGTCGTTATTGGACGAGACTGCAGCAGTTACTGTGCTCAGACACAGGGGGGCAGCACCTGCCAGCCTTTCACCCCAACACACAACACCACACTGATGGAAACAGCTGGTGAAAGTGTGTGCAAAACACCCAGAGGCTGTTGAGGATTAACCCCCCCCCCCCACACACACACACACACACACACACAAATACTGTTGGCAGTTCAAAATGACATAAAACCTTTAATGTGTTTTTTTCTCTAGTGTTAGAGTAAAAAACTTTATTATTAAAGAATGCTTTAACAGGTGCAGAAACATGATTATTTTTTATTATAGATTAAGCTGTCCATAGTATTTTTTTTCTTTCAATCAGTTGCTTGGTCTTTAGAACGTCAAAATATGGTCGATCATTTCCTCCTTAAGCTCATTTTGAACATGGAACAGATTCATAATTTTTACTTACAGTATTTTCTTAAAGGTTGTAAACGATACAAATGCATCATAAGAATTGTTGGAAAATAGATGGAAATACATGACTACACTAAAAATAAAAAAAATAAAAAAACATGGTATTAACTTAAAAAAGCTAGTGTCCTTGTTGCCTAAGTATTTTAAGTTGACCAAATTTGTGAAAATGAGTTAAGGTAATTTCAAAACTATTTCAAACAGTCGTTCCCAGTTAAATTAACTTGAAATTATTTCAAGTACACGTACTTTTGTGTTCAAAATAAGTGTGATTTTTAAAAAATAATTCTAAACGCTAACATTCCATGTCAAATAAACATGATATTAATTCAGCTACATTTAAACCCATTAGTTCTTTTAACAGTAAAACAAGTCAACTTCAAATGTATACTTCTGTCACCTGGAATTTTAAAGCTGAATATAGTTGACCTCCAGTTCTTCATGCTTCAGCTTACATCGTCAACATTATTTTAAATTAACATATAAGTGTGGACCAGATATCACAAGAAACTACATGCACTTAAACATTCCTTAAAACTTTATTCAACTGAATTTAAATAGATCTCACAGGCTGAGTGACATAACAGACAGAGAAGCCAGTGTATGTTTGTGTTTACTAGGCTATCACAGAACAATTTATGCCCCTGAAAACACAACCTTATAGCCACAAAACCACAACTCTATAATATGCATCAATAAACATTGTTGATAAACTGCAGGGTATAAGCACAGGTGTCAAACATTCGGCCCTGGGGCCAAATCCGGTCCGCCAAAGAGTCCAATCCGGCCCTTAGGATAAATTTGTGAAATGTAAAAATAGATATGATATTAACAACCATTTTAGTTCAGGTTCTACATTCAGATCAATTCAATCTCACATGGGTCAGATCAGTCAAATACTACCATAATAATCTATAAATACTCACAACTCCAAATTTTTCTCTTTGTAAATGTAAATATTTACACGTTTTTACACTAAAACAAAGTATAATCTCACAAAAAATGTAATCTCAACAAATACGAACATCCTGAAATGTCTGAAGAGATGTAAGTGCAATTTTACCAAATATTCTGCTTGGTACTAAATGTTTTGTGTATTTGTACATCCACTGTGTCTGTAAATTATAAAGAACATATGCGGAATATGATAAATTGAAACATAATATTGTTAAAATTACATTTATTTTTCAGTTCATGTTATTCACATTGTTTGAAAAAAAATCACTTGTAGATGTAAACATTTTTATTGTTTAATTTAACCTTTTTCGCTCTAAAACATAGAGGAAAGTTTGGAATTGACATTATTTATAAATTATAATCTTATTATTTTACTGGTCCAGCCCCCTTCAGATCAAAGTTAGCTAAATGTGGCCCCTGAACTAAAATAAGTTTGACACCCCTGGTCTAAAGTCAGTCCCAAAGAACTTTGTAATTGATAGATGAGACCATAATGTTTGAGTGTGTATGACAGCGGTTGCTATCTTTTTTGTGCTAATACAGAAAACTAACCCACTAACTAACAGTCTACGTGAAAATATGCACAACCAAAAAGGTAGACTAAATTTTGCAGTATTAAAAAATACTTTTTAGTAATGACATCAAAACATAAAGTTTACAAGATAAAATATATCTGAATTTTGTCAACAACTGTGGGGATGCCCAACTGACTATGGTTCTAAGAGGGGTTCTTAAGTATCGTCAGCTGGGAAACCAAACCAAAACTGGAAAAGTTTCACTGTATTGCTTAATTGTTTTCATGGAAAAGTCTATTTGTCAGACCATGAATCCTTGCACCAATATTCATGAGAATTTTCTGCATGACTTTGAAGGTGTCGTAGCTCCTTTTGGATAAGTCAAGTTTATTTATATAGCACTTTTCTTACACAGGGTTAATTCAAGATGCTTTACAAACCAATCAGTGCACAGGACAAAATATAAAAACAGTATAAAAGTAAGAAATAAATACATTAAAAATATCACAGATATAAAAGATCACATAAAGCACATAAGTAAATCATTTAAGTACCAGTATAAGGAACACATAAGGAGCAGGTAAAAGCACATGTAAACATAAAGGTTTTTATCTTAACAATGTCCAGTCCATACAGAGGAACCATTAGCATAGCTACCACTTGTGAGTGTCTGATGTCCTGCAGGATGATTGGATTCTCTGGCACCAGCCACATGTCCAGGAGGTCCTGTCCGTCTTGTATCAGAAGGATGCTGACATTCATGTCTCTTGCTGTGCGTTCTTCAGGATCTGTTGCCTGTCCAAACAAAGGAAAAATAGAATATCAGACTTTAAAGCCACAGGACAGATGGGGTCTGCCGCTTTCAATGAAGCCAAATGTCTTTGTAAGCTCTGGCCATGCTGAATGTGAATTTGAAAGTAAACACCGGAAATGTTAGGATGCACTACCTGTTGCTGCTCCGTGAAAAGCTGTCCATTGAAAGTCAGTGTTTCAAAGTAAATTTGATCATTGATTAATTACTTACATTGAAATACATTCTAAAACTGAATGACCCATGGGATGGATGGAGTTGGGACATAATCTCAATGCATGTTAAATGTCAAGCAAAAAAGTATATTTATTTATTTAACCTTTATTTTACCGAATAAAATCAATTGAGAACAGCTTCTCATTTACAACTAGAAAATCACTTAGAGCACAAACCTCCTCCCAGCAGCACAGTTCCCCCACATATTGTGACTGACACCCCATAATATTACTGCCACATTTGTT
>JAPSES010000001.1:8855083-8874073 GCA_029822895.1 Maxillicosta whitleyi
GCATCACAAATCCCAGCAGTTTTAAAACCCTACAACAGCCCTGAGTGTGACCCCCCCAATGTTTAACCCAAAGTTACGCCCTTGATTTAATGGTAAAGTGTGTAGCATTTTCTGACTGTTCTTTCCAATAATTCATCTAATTATTGATTAAAATTATTAAAATAGTGTCTGATGAGATGTAATCAAACAAATTTGTTTGATTACATTTAACATAGAAAAACCCATTTAAATATACAGAGCGGGTCCTGCTTATGGACACTACCACGAGACACTGCCATTTATCCCCTACAATAGAAGAAGTATCTGTCTGCAGAACAGGGTGGACTTTGGTTACCATGGCAGCGCTTCACATAGCCTCACATTCACACACACCAGTAGGACGATGACATATACCAGACCCTACTGGGAGAAATTTAGGGTTCAGTGTCTTGCTCAGGGATACTTCAACATGTGGACAGTGGGAGCCAGGATTTGAACCACCAACCCTATGGTCATCGGACAACCTGCTCTACCAACTGAGCCACAGGAGGGAAATCTGAACACTGATGAGTGAAGTCTCACTGAAAACTAGTATATTGTGTGAAAATAGTGGAAGATAGCAGATCAGATATGTGGTTCAAGCCATGAAGAAAAGAAAACGTGATGAAACTACTAAACTTAAAGACCGACAGGGACAAAAAAACTGGGGTGAATGTCAGTGTTGCTCATTCCAGATGTAAGAAGGTGGTGGACAGCCTGAGCAGTGACACGGCAGTAGTATGTTTTCTGTCGCACAGATAAATCCACACTGTATTCTAATTTCTATTGTGATGCCATTATTCATTGTACGCTTGATAACGTCTGTAAATCAGGGCGACACTGGAAAAGTTCTTAGAATGGAATAGTTTTGTTACTGTCTGCGCTCCAATGCATGGTCTGATAATGTAAGAGTCCGTGCTGGTTCTCCAATAGTGCTCTCATCTATGTGGGTTCTTCGACTTGTTCACTTGTTTCTTATCACATACAGGTTGACTGAATGGAGATTTAATTTTAGTCACTTGTGTCTGAAAATATTAAATATGCAGCCCATGGAAGCGTGAGGTGTAATAACGTTAATAATAGTTCAGTTTCTTTCTACTTTTCCCTTCAGGGGTCGCCACAGTGAATCACATTCACATGTTGATTTGTCACAGGTTTTTACATCGGATGCCCTTCCTGACACAACCCTCTGTATTTATCTTGGGACCAGAACAATGAGACACTGCCCCCTTATGGCTACAGGTATAGGGATATATAGCGTAAAGGGCCCACCTAGGTCTTGAACCACCAATCTTTCGCACCAAAGCCATTGGTGTAAACACTAAGCTAGTCAGTCACTTCCTGTAATAATATTTATAATGAAAAAGAGTTATTTACCAGACCTCAGTTGCCTGTTTTTCTTCATATTTACATTCTATAGGCCATACGATGACCGGAAGTTGGACATTTTAAACGTTTGTAACCAGCAATGTTACAATTAACCCCATGTTCAAACCAAATCAAATCAAATTTATTTTGTATAGTGCCGAATCATAATCAAAGTTATCTCAACCAAACTCTGAAGCCAATTTACAGAAACAGCAGAATCCTCCAGGAGCAAACATGTACATGTTACAATAAGCCCCGTGTTACATTTATCCTTGTGCTCCATTTTGCTATAAAAACATAAGGACATCTCTTTGTCTTGTTCATTGTACATATGTGTAATGACAATAAAGGTGTTCTTTTCTATTCTACTGTTTATAACTGTACTTGTACTACTATGCATTTTGCCTGGTTCTGAGAAGACAATAGTTCCAATAGTTCCAACTGGATAAAGGATGTGTCCTCTATGATTAATCATCGGGTTGACATGCATATTACCATTTTCAAAACCAAAGTGGTGTATGCCGTTGTTTGGTTTGGAATGTTCAAGTGAAAAAAACTGTTGTAAGGTGATACCTGATACTGGCACAATATAGATATCAATCACTCATTGTACAGTAATGAAAACACAATCATTTTTATTTTACAGAAATTATGCACTAATGAAGACATCCATCCATCCATTTTCAGAACTGCTCAGTCCTCTTGAGGCTCTTGGGACAGCATAACTTTATTATTTTATTTATGCTAATAATTCCTCTTACATTTGGAATGCTACCTCTTTAAACCAGTTCATTTCTGTGCTACAAATGTGAGTCATGAGTCAAGTTCATGCCACAAGAAGATGATAGTTTGTACCTAAAACTGGACAATAGAATCACAACCAATAATCTGAATTTTATAAAACATTACTCCCAAATTCTAACTTTTTATCTAGTTTTATTTGATTTTCTGGAATCTGTCTGTGATAAGGTGTTTTGTGATCTGTCTAGAAACTGGAGTTTTGGTATTATTTTGGACTGACATTATGACATAACTAACAACGTCCAAATCAACACAGCATTTCCCTCTCTATAAACTTCTAGACCGGTGACATTATAAGCAATATTGTAATTGCATTGATGACACACTGATAAATGGACCATTTAAAACAAGTGTTAGCCGAACAGAAAAGTTTTGACAGCACTCTAATTTGTTTTTAATGACACACTCTGCACAATCCCTTGAAAAAGTAGAACATTAACAAATTAAGATTAATCACTACCTAAGACCATGAGTGTGTCCGGCCCTATCTGAAAACAATGTTTATTAATGATCACTTCATCTGCAACAATATCACACTGTGACAACACTCAAAGATGCATCATCAGTTAATCCTGTATGAAGAAAATCAAACTTACCAAGTACAGGATGAAGGCCAAAGACATGAAATATGACAAAAAAAAAAAAAAAAAAAAAAAAAAAGCTCCCCCTCCTCAGCACGTGAGAGTTTTAAATAAAATGATTAATGCTTTAGTCTGCATGAATCTAAATATGCCTAACACCGGGTATCATAATGCAGCTCCAAATAGTTTTAAACAAATGGTGTCTCTGCTTAAATTGTGTTTTTTTTGTGTGTGTTTTGTTTTGATCTACTTGGTTAAAGCAGCACTAACACTTGTCCTCAGCTCTTCCCAATATAACACAACCTCATCTGACACTATGTACTTTACACTCACTTTCTTTTCACCTCTCCTCTATGTCCTTTGACAGGCATGGAATACCTTTTGAGAAATAACCATAAATAACTTTCTCTTTGTCACATGGACTGGCCATATGGTCTAAATCTGCACTACAAAGAAGCCTCGCAATGCACGTGACAATAGGACGCAATGAACAGTCAGAAGCGTTCAGCTTATGTCCCGTTGCCCAGGATGATATGTGCAGTTTTCACAGTCGGCTCAGCAACCACGGGCCTAAGAATGTGCCTGACCCGCACACTTCGCTGTGAAGAAATGTTTGGGATTGTGCCTCTTGCCATAAGCCACATTATGTAAGTGCTAAGTGTGAAGTATCAGGAGAAGCTGGCTTTGTGCCATGATGGTGCTGCATGTGTTTGGTTGTGGGTGCAGGTGTTGAAAATATCTTATATGAATAGTTCCTCTGAGAATATAAATAAGCAGAAAAGAAATATCAATATGCTGATGCAGATTAAGGGCTAAGGAATGCTGAGAAGCACTGACAGTAAGTGACAAGAGACGAGATCACTTTAAATGTACTTATAGTGACATCTAAGGCCTTCTGGACATCTACAGTATTGGCACTGCACAGCTTCAAACCAAAGCATGGAGGTAGTCCAGTACTACTACCACAGGGTGAAAAAACACAAACAATTCTGCGTTCAAATCTAGGGCTGTCATGATGTGCCATTATGAGTTGAAGGTTACTTACCAAAATATAATTGTGATTCACTGCCACTGCTATGCCACCCATAGTTTTTAGTAGGGAGCCATGCAGACGTGATTTGCACAACTAGTTTTTGAAAAACACAGCCAAAAACACAGTGCAGGGCTTGACCAAAGCCACGTTAAATATCTATATAATTGTTCCTTAACTTGTCAGTTCCTAATTTTGGCTAAATCCATCTTTTTTTTTTTTGTCTCAAGTACACGAGTAGCAACTGATATCTGGATTTTTTTTTTCTGCACTCAAAACTCTGATTCCTGCCTAAAACTATGATGCCACCACTATATTGTCATAAATTATGCACCTTATAAAACGGAGATATTTATCAACATACACAACCTCATCAAGAGAAAAGGAAGCCACCTGGAATTAACTAAGCAAATCGGTACATGCCTTCCATTAGATAATTACTGCAGTGAATGATGTTTGAAATGTAAACAAATGATTTAACCTGAAGTCACACAATCCAGAGGTTCTCATCATCAGGAGACATATCCTGTGCTTGTGGAAAAGGTGTAGCTGTTTCAGAAAGGTCAAATTGGCCTGCATTGATCAAGGAAAACAACTGAGGAGTAGCTGAAGTTAAATGGGTGAAAAACCATGTGATGCATAATGAAAATCTAAAAGGACAGAGATAGAGGTGAACCCCCTCATGAAGAAATGTAGTGAAATTATCATCAAGGATTGAATCAAACTGCAAAAAAAAAAAAAAATCAACATTAGAGTTCATGGCTGTGTTTAACATGCAAAATGTGAGGTGAACTGGAGATGTTGGAATTAAACAACTGTACAGCCTTAACAAATCCACTTAGTGATGTTAAATGGAAAAAGGATAGAGAGCATAAGGACATGACTGTGTTTGATGGATAAACACCATGTGGTCTGATGAGTCCAGAATGACCCTGTTCCAGAGGTGGATGAAGTGATTACCCATCATAACTAGTACCTATAGTCCAAGCCTGAGGGGTCAATGATTACCCATCATAACTAGTGTGTACAGAGCGAGCCTGTGGGGTCGGTGTTCAGATCTGGGTTTGGTTCAGTTGGTCGGTTATGGGTTCAGTAACATCATGTGTCCATAAACTGAGTTCACCTGAATGAGCAGGTGTGAACATCACTGGGCTTTTGTTTTCTCCGGTACATACAATCAAAGTAAACCTCAACAGCACTAGTTTGCTATTGGAGTTTTTCCTTTGCAGTGACGATGAAACCATGATAGAATAAGGTCTGTTTGTGGATTTAAAATGGATAGTTTTCTGTTAGTTTCATTCACTCGTTCGTTTTCTGAGCTGCTTTATCCTCACTAGGGTCACGGGGGTGGCTGGAGCCTATCGCAGCTACTTATGGGTACATCCTGGTCATGTCAGCAGTTCATTGCAGGGCTGACACTGAAACAAACAATTACTGTCACATTCACACCTATGAGCCATTTAGATGAACCGATTATCCTATTAGTGCATGTCTTTGGATGGTGGGAGGAAGCCGGAGTACCCAGAGAGAACCCACACAGGCACAGGGAGAACATGAAAACACTACCCCTTTGTGTTAGTTTATCCAACTGATTTTATTCTTGTGAATGAGAATCATTATTGTGATTTTGATGACTGATGATGATAGATATATGATATAAGATGAATGGGGGTCAAACCTATTGCAAACATGACTAAAGTAAAGGTGTTTAAATACCATCCGGAAAAAATCAACAAATAGATATGCATCAAGTCACTATATGTGTGTAGTGTCACTGTCCTGTTAGAACTATGCACCATTAAAAGTCAAGTTTTCACAAGTTCAGAAAAAGAGGAATGTTTTCATCTTCTCTGTTAAACCAAGAGTTTTAAATGAGTTAATTATTTAAAGGTTCAGTGCTTTATATTTGTGCTCCTCATATTCTCCTACAGTAGTGGTGCTGGTTGGGGCCTTTCACAGGCTACAGTTTGGTTCAGTTAATTGGACAGTAATTCACCCACACTCAGGCAAAGTAGGTGACATTAATGCCCCTCCGTGATATTATATGAGAATAAAGTCAATTTGTAGAAGTAGAAGAAACATGGTGATGAAACATGTTGAACTCTAAGGAAGTGACCCACAACCCTAACCCTTTGAAGACAGAAACAGCTCAATTTAAAACGGTCAGACTAATGAAAAGATAACTGTTAACGTTACATTCCATCCTCCTAAATCATACACTTTGAACCTTTACCACGTTTCCAGATACATGGTTTTCATTGGACAATGTAGAGGATGGCAAGTTGTAATATGAAAAAGAAACTAAATATGTGTAACTTATGAGAAGAAAAGGTACAATATTAACATCTAAAGTAGGGTGTAATAAATGCTTGAGTCAACTGGTAGCGCCTCAAATTAGACCTCTATATGTATAAAGTAAAACATATTTTCATTTAAGGGGATAGATCATCCATGTTGCATCCATGTTCATGTTTTTAATGCAATAATGTTTTAAGTACCTCTAATGTGTGCATATAAGTACTGCATTATATTACTGCTATAGACATGAAAGGAATTGCAGACAATATATACATTACAATTAGTAGAGTTTTCGGCACTGAACTGTTTGCACATGTCAATCATGTATTTAACTGATTTCAACTAAAACAAACCCCTTCTGGCTCCATCTGGCCTAAATGTTTCACTATACATACAACAGAATTAGGCATAAAAAGACACAAAAGGTGCTCAACATTCCAAACATAGCTTATACTTGGGCTCTATGTGTGACTGTGGTCTAATGATTTGGACAACCCATCGATAAGAATGAACACCAGAGACAAAACAAGGAAACACTAAACTAAAATCAATCCTTCTGATGTGAATACAGCCTTAAGTGTCCAACAAAACAGTGAGCACAACACTTTTGACTCACATCTTACTGTAAATAACAAAATAACAGCTGAGAAACCGTGTCTACAGCGGTTTAGTGAGGATAATGATACTGTTTGTTAATGAAGCTCAGCAGCCAGTGGTTTCTACCAGCCCGATGTCACCTCACATTACATAATTAGCGCTCCTGTGAATGGAATATTGCGTACTTGAAGCTCG
Source organism: Maxillicosta whitleyi (assembly GCA_029822895.1). Taxonomy (NCBI): domain Eukaryota; kingdom Metazoa; phylum Chordata; class Actinopteri; order Perciformes; family Neosebastidae; genus Maxillicosta; species Maxillicosta whitleyi. Next base: position 8,861,972 of record JAPSES010000001.1, read on the forward strand.
GCTGAAACGTGTTTATACCACATCTGAGCGAGGTGTAAATGAGACACAAGAATACATCAAGCTGCTGATGATACTAAAGTATGGCAGAGCTGTGCGCAATAATCGGCCAGAGTCCATATACGGAGTTTTACGCACTATTACGCACGGCTCAAACTGCGTCACTGTCCAGTGGACAGAGCGTCCAGGTGTGGGGAAAACCCAACCCAATTCACGAGTGATGTATTGATGATTGTAGCTTCATTTCAAGGATCTTATTAACATTGTCGTGGCAGTGGAAATTTTAATGATCTGTGGATAAAAATCACTGTCAAGGGAGAAAAGGAGGGTACATACCTTGGAAGACATCCACATCCCGTAGTTCCTCTGAGCTCGGAGATAATCATAGTCCTCTTGAGACAAGAAAAAAAAAAAAGAAAAAGAAAAGAAAAAAATTGTGCACGAAGTCCAACGGACAGGAGAGGAAGTTGCTCGTAACTCCCCCTTTCCAAAAGGAGTTTCCACAACAGTCATTTTTGCTATAGCTTTCCATCTGCGTCCGTGTAAAGGGATATTGTCATTTTGAGGTGGTTTCAGTGACACTGGGGAAACTGTTGTCACTAAGGGTCCAAATCTGTCCATACAAAACCTGGCAAGGCAAACCTTTTCTCCAGCCATTTTTAACTGATGGTTCCTGTGCTTAGCTCTCTGGTGGGTCAACTCAAGGCTTTTTTGGCCTGCTGTTGTGGAAAAGCATATTTGTGTAGATGTTGTAGAAATCATTCTAGCCCTGCTTTATTTAATGACTGACTCAATGTTGTGTTTTAGAAATGACATTTTGTTGTTAATATTAAGAACTGGAACAATAACAAAAGAAACTAATCTTATCTGTCTTATTTTCCTTTCTGGAATCCAATTTTAACTGGCAGCACATGAAAGGGGTTGTTAATATCCTTAGTTTGCTCTCTTTGAGAAAGTTAACTCAAACATTCTTCAGCCAAGGGGTCAGATGATGACTAAATTATTGCCATTTGCATGGCCTACAGTTTCTGTCTCTAAAATAAAAATCTGCCAAACCCGCACAAAATTCTACTTTAGTGCAAACAAATTGTGACTTTATTGCATAACAGCAAAAGGATCATCCCTACACCTTCTGTTATTGACAGATGGAACTCATAAAGTGCGAATGCATAGCCTGTCTTCTTTAGAATTTGGATTTTCTGTCAGATTTGGAAACCCGCACAGGTTAAAGAATACGTTCCAATTATATGTATAGTGAGAATCAATTATATCATTAGGTACATCTGGTCTATACGTTTTCAAGTGAGGGAGAATTAACATTTGTGATGTATTCACCGAATGCAGCCATAGGAGGGATTGTTTTCATCTGCCAATTGTCGACCTGTGGGTGTGTGTGCACGTGCGTAAAACTTGACGCGTGCGTAAAACTTGTGTTAGGGTGACCACCTGCTGTTGAGTTTACAGTATCTTTATAGGGCGTTTTCTGCTATTGAAAAAGAAAAAACAACTCTACTGTTTATCACACGTCAGTCTGAATGGATTTGGAGTTAGTGCTGTTTTTTCTGCTTATGTCTGTCCCATTTCCTTTACTGGGGCTTTTATCCAGCCCGCATAGCGACTCCGTCACCCCCTCCTCCATTTCCATATACTCCGCTTTGTCACCCAGAGACGAGCCAGAGGGCGAGCCTTTGAATTTCCTTAGAAAGTCCGGGAAGTAGGGGCAGCCCGGGGGCATGCTCTCCACCACCGGGGTCTGGTCCTCGTTATCGGTCTCTCTGTGGTAAAAGTAGTTGAAATTGGACACAATGACCGGCACCGGGAGCGCGATAGTTAAGACGCCGGCGATGGCGCAGAGTGAACCCACTATCTTCCCCCCGACCGTGATGGGCTTCATGTCTCCGTAGCCCACCGTGGTCATGGTCACCACGGCCCACCAGAAGGCGTCGGGGATGCTCGTGAACTGGGACGTGGGCTCGTCCGCCTCGGCAAAGTACACGGCGCTGGAGAACAGGATGACACCGATGACCAGGAAGAATATGAGGAGGGCCAGCTCCCTCATACTGGCGCGCAGGGTATGACCCAGGATCTGCAGCCCCTTAGAATGCCGGGACAGTTTAAAGATGCGGAACACCCTGACCAGGCGGATTATTCTCAGGATGGCGAAGCTCATCGCCTGTTGCCCGTTGCCTTGGTGCTGCGCCAGGTCCGTGCCGAGAGTTATGAAATAAGGCAAAATGGAGACAATGTCTATAGAGTTCATAATGTTTTTAAAGAACGCCGGTTTACTCGGACTGGCAAAGAAGCGGACTATAATCTCAAAGGAGAACCAGATGATGCAGACCGTCTCCACGATGAAAAACGGGTCGTTGAAGGGGGTAAATCCGTGGTCGGGCTGACTGGAGTTGTGTCGCGGCTGAAGGTACTCTTTTTCATCCCTGAACTCCGGCAACGTCTCCAAACAGAAAATGACAATAGAGATGACTATAACCAGGACGGACACGACTGCGATGCCCCGGGCGGGACTCGAACTTTCCGGATACTCAAACAGGAGCCAGATCTGGCGCTTGAACTCGTCCTCGGGGAGAGGTTTCTCCTCCTCTTTGACAAAACCCTCATCTTCCCGAAACTTTAGTATCGCTTCCTCCCCGAGTTCATAAAACTTCACCTCCTCGGAGAAGATGTCAAAGGGGACGTTGACGGGTCTTTTCAACCGCCCCCCCGACTGGTAATAGTACAGAATGGCGTCAAAACTGGGTCGGTTCCGGTCAAAGAAGTACTCATTCCTCAGTGGGTCGAAGTACCTGATCCGTTTGTCTGGGTCTCCCAGCAGGGTGTCCGGGAACTGAGTCAGAGTCTTGAGCTGAGTCTCAAACTTCAGCCCGGACACGTTGATGACCACCCTCTCACAGCAGCCGCACTCACTGTACACGTTCTCGTACCCGGACTGAGGCCGCCGGTCCGTTAGCGACACCGTCTCCTCCTCATCATCCATGTTACACAGAAAACTCGACCTCTTGCTCCCCCGGTTCCGCTCGTCGTCCTCCTCCTCTTCCTCGGCCCCCTCGGCCTCTTCCTCTATCATGATGTCCTCCTCGGATCCGAGCAGCGCCAGCTCCGAGTGGCGCAGGTCTCCGCCGAGCGTGGTCCGGTTGCGCCTCCACCGTCCGACGCCGCGCTGTTTTTTCCGCTCTCTGAGAACTCTCTGCTGCTGCTCGGGCTCCTGCTGGTGCTGTGGCGGCTGCGAGGAGGAGGCGGAGGTGGAGGAGGAGGGGCGCGAGGCGGTACCGCCGCTGCTGATGTTGGCGTTCGAGGAGGAGGAGGCGGCGCGAGACTGATGCTGGCGGTTGTTAAGGAGATGAGCGCTCGAGGAGGAGGTGGAGGTGGACCCCCCCACGCCGCCGCCACCGCTGCTGCTGCCGCCGCCGCCGCTGCCACCGCTACCACCACCGCCTCCTCCTCCTCCTCCCTCGGCACCGGTGCCTCCGTCGGCAGCGGCCGCAGCAGCCGCCGCTCGCGACTGGGCTGCCTGACGCTCCCTCTCGCGCTCCCTCTCTCGAGCCCGAGCCTGGGCATATCCGTACGGCAGGTGACTGTTGCACCCGCCGTCCGCACCCACCATAGCAAACTCCATTTTCAGTCAGTGAGCGGTTCGGTTCTACAGCAGCCGCCTCGGGGCGGTGTGGATGCAGGCCAGAGGAGAAAAGTTGCAGCTCGGGGCGCGTAAAAACAGAAAATGAGGCATTAACTGGTTTGACCAATCAGATGTGAAGACGAGAATGTCAGAATAAGAAACACACCTCATTTAGGTCCATGTTGAGCGAAATCCGTGGGTTTACTTACATGATAGGAGATATTGATCAGCCTATCTTCCGATTAGACACAGGCCTCCATTATTTTATGACATCATTACCATAACCAAAAATGTACGGGCCGGTGGCCAAAGCCTGTTACGCAGACGCTCAGGGTCCAAACTTGCAGCGCCCTTTTTATTTGTTCATCATTATAAATCACCAAGTCACCAAACAACACCAGAACAACCTCCCCTTCTCGGCTTCTCCGGCGCCCATCAGGTGGTTAATCTCTCCTCGCGCCCAAATGCGTCTTTTGATGCTCCGTGGTCACTCCTGGATGCCATTTTATGTGATGAGATAAAGAAAAAACATGTTTTTCTTTGGACTAAATAAACGTATCTCTGATGTTATTTCATGGAGCTCCAGTGAATGTGGATGACTTTATTCCTGTGACGCTCTCTGGAGCTGCGAGAAAAAGAGAAGACAAGAGAAAACAGCAGTTGGTTCATGAAAAAACATGTATTCATCCTGATGTCCATTGTTTAACGGTACAGTCCAACATATTACGCATCTACTGCAATAACACGGGCTAAAACTTGATTATTATTATTATTGTTGTTGTTGTTATTGTTATTGTTATCATTGTTGTTATTATTACTGAGCATGCCAGGCTTTCTAAAATACACGCATGGCAGACATTTATGTTTCAAACACGCATTACGCACGAAATTTTCAGCTCATAAAACAGCCTCCGTTCACTCCACATTCATACTTACAACTGAAAAGGGGCCAAATGAAATCGCCTCAGCTCCTCTACAAACAAATCTACTGGAGGAGGAGGAGGAGGAGGAGGAGGAGGAGGAGGAAGAAGAGGAGGAGGTAGGCTAGGTGAGGATGCAGTTCTTCGCTTTGCCCAAATTCCCGTCTTGATTTTTTGGGGGTAAAATCACAATTCCCTCGTCGTATCCATGGAGCGACCATACCATCCACTAAATCCATCCGTGGTCTGACGCACTCTGAGGAGGACACTTTTTTGGCTGCGTCTCGACGTCTCTTGTCTCAATTCAACAGGACCTATTGCCACTTCAGCCCCTGTCTCTGCTGCATCGCTCCGGGTGCTGGCACCAATAATCATTTAAGAAAGGGAAAAGGCAGGTGTGCGAAAAGCAAGCGGCGAGTTGGCATCAATGACAGCTGCGCGCGGTCACGGGGGGAGGACGCCGGGGGAGGTAAAAGTTTACCTGGACACAGGCGAGGGGAGACGGCCCCATGCTTGAGTGTAAGCATCACACATCTGTCTGTCTGCCGCTGTAGCCCTACCTTTACTCCTGTATCCCTCCCATTGTGTGTGTGATGATAGAGAGGCTCAGAGAGAAAGTCGTTCATGTACCGCAGCGCGTGAAGGCGGTGCTCGGTCCTCCCCCAGTGGACGCAGCCGGTCACTGCGCACCGTGCTGCAGTCTCACACCGGAGCCTCCTCTGCCCTTCAGCAACGCAGCCCGGGTGGCAACCGTTGCCCTCTCAAAAAAAAAAACAACAACACCAAAGTAATCTATTACTCTCTCACATTCATTTTCCTATTGTGACTCACCTACAATTACATCCACCTCCAGACAATGATGTTTTCTGATGTTATATCTTCAGAAAATATGTAGTAAAAAAAAAAACTCCATTTACTTTAACTGCACGTCAGTTATTATTATTTATTTTATTTTTTTAAATATATTTGCTTTTCTGATCCATAGGAGCGAGATGGACAATATTAACCCTTAAAGACCCCAAAACATGTGCTGAATTAAATAACTGTTCAGCCACTAATCCTTTCAATAAAATGCAGTTTGTCATCTTTTCAGCATCATCAGATGTCTTTTTTTTATGCATTCATAGTCTCTGTGGTCAACATGGAATTCACAAGTAAACAGAGGTGTGAGATTTTTGTTTTTCGTGAAAATTAATTACATGTTTAATCAGAAAAGTTGTGTTTTCTTCTGTGTTTTTCTCTGTTTTGATATAATAATCCTTCAATTTACTCTGAGATTTTATGAAGATTTTTTTTTTTTCAATCTTCATTATCAGTGAATTAAATATAGGAAAATACCTGATTTTTCACTATAGAGATGCAAAATGGAAAGGATAATAAATGGTGATAAATCACTTGGTCATGGTTAAATATATAGATGCATTTATGTTTACGTCACCATAAAAATTGCTCTGGGTCTTTATGAGTTAAAATGTGTCTGGAACCTGCACAGGAGTCACCTTCAAAAGACTAAAACACTATTATCTGTGGAACATCAGAAATGATCAGTATAGTAAAAGAGCAGGGAATACCTCAAACCTATAAATACAACTTTTTTATTCAATTTCTAAATGCCTATACATTTTGCATTTATTTAAAGGTTTTGATATTTTAACGTTTCTCTGTGCATTATAAAAGAACATGTCAATAACCAATGTAAACAGCACCGCCTCCAGTCATAATCATTCCAAATCGATATGTCGTGAAGCCCTAAAACAGCTCAGACTAATTTGGATCTAAAAGCAGACCCTTACATGACAATAATAACCTATATAACCGCAACACCAATAAAGGTGAGGGGAAGAAAAACTACAGAAACATCATATCATTACATCACATTTAAACCCCCGCATGCATAAGAGAGTGACATTTTTCTTGTAAATATTGTTCTTTGCTAAAGGCAAAGAAAACACCTCCTAGTGTTGTTGCAGAGAAACATTAATATTTTAAGACGCTATTTTCTTTTCATGAAGACTGTCCAAGATGAAAATTTAAGACAAAACAGGAGCCATTTAATTTTATTCTAAAGGGCCAAAGGCTGGTGGCAGATGAACTGTTGCTTTTAAAGTTCTCCTTATGTCTTTTTATATTTATTTATTTATTTATTTTTAATGTTTATCTTGATCAGTTGTAACTGGAATGGGATTTTGTTTCTCTGAAATATGTGTAATGACAATAAACAACAATACAATACAATACAATAGTTTAACATTTTGGATAAATACTTAGAACACAAACAAATAATGTGTGTTTTTATCATTTAAATAACTTATCAGTGTAATTTCATATAAGTGTATGTGTGGTCAGACATACTGTGTATTGTTTCTAGAGGCAGCGGCTTTATCATTTTCCAAACAGCAGGTGAAATGTAACACAAAGGTGTGTGTTTGCAGCCAGAGGATCATGAGTTAAACTTAAGTGAAGTGTCTGTTCACTGACTTTTCCTCTATTCTCTTCTCCAGTCTTGTCAAACACAACTCCACTTATTGATTCTCTGGGATGCTTAGATTCAACACAACCGCTGTATCATACCTTAAAAAGGCCTCAGACTTTGCTCTTGTGTAGGTTTCTCACATTGGCTCTTAAATCCTATATATATATATTTTAACCCGTCTAATGGTAGGTAAACAACTACTGATCCTGGGAAGGCTTTGGGCCAAATTTGGAACCAGCTACAGGTTCGATCCTTTTAAGCCTCTGGTGCTTTACTGAGGTCAGACACTGATGTTGGATTATCACCGTCCCAGTGGAGTCGACGGGGCTGAGGTCTGTCCAAAAGACAGTTTTTCACATCGAACTGGGGAAACTATTGAATCTGCACCGATGAACTGGTGTAGAAAAGGGAAAAAAACCTTAGTGTCATTAACCCGTAAAGACCCGTTGCTACTTTTATGGTAATCTCCAAATTATTTTTCTATCTATCTAACCTTTTTAAGTGATTTATCACCACTTATTATAATATTATTCTTTTACATGTTTTAAGTGAATATTTTCCTGTGTTTAATTCACGGATTATATAGAACACAGGTGTCAAACATGCGGCCCGGGCGCCAAACCCGGGCCGCTAAAGGGTCCACTTCGTCCCTTGAGATGAATTTGTGAAATGCAAAAATGACCCTAAGATATAAACAATCCTTTTGGTTCAGGTTCCACATTCAGACCAATTCTACCAAATGGGTAGAACCAGTAAAATACTAACATAATAACATATAAATAATGAAAACTCCAAATTTTTCTCCTTGTAAATGTAAAGATTTTCACGTATTTACACTTAAATAAAGTATAATTTCTCCAAAAATGTGAACAATCTGAAATGTCTTAAGAGAACTAACAGTAATTTTACCAATATTCTGCCTGTTATTGAATGTTCTGTGTATTTGTAGATCCACTGTCATCTATAAGTTATAATGCACATGTGAAAATGATAAACTGAGACATAATATTGTTAAAATTACACAGATTTTTTTCAGTTTGTTCACATTGTTTGTAGATGTAAACATTTTCATAATGTAAATTTTTTTTTTTTTTTTTTTTGCTCTAAAACAAAGAGAAGCATTTAGAGTTTACATTATTTCTATATTATTTCTATATTATTATGTTATTATTTTACTGGTTCGGCCCTTTTCAGATCAAATTTAATTGAATGTGGCCCCTGATTTAAAATAAGTTTGACACTCCTGATATAGATGTTCATAAAAGCTTAGATCAAAGTTGAGCGTTACTATGTCAGAAACAGAGAAAACTGAACAAAAAGTAACTTTCAGGAGAGATATCGATAACTGAACATAAAAGCAAACATTTCCAACCACTGTTACTCATCAAATTATCTGTAGGTAAAAATAGTGCAATTGTTATTTTCATGGAATTATTCATAAATAGAAACATAATTGTGGGCACTGTGTTCAACTTCTGCAAATAATCCTCTTAAATCTGTAAAACTGCATATTTGAGTCGCTGTTAATGTAATTTTTCTTAATATAAATTTTCATGTTATTATACCATACAGTTTCCTTCTCAGGGCGGCCGAGCTCAGCCTTAAGGCTCTCTTACATCCGGTCGTGCGTGGTTCTACGAGTGGTTTTCGTACCAAAAATGGGCCAAGTAGTGAGATGCACGCAAGTGGAAAGTACTTTTTTTGGTGGACGCAAACATAACGCATAGCACGCAGCCTGAAAAGTGGGCGGCCAGTTTTTTGCTACGACCTGGCTGTGACAATTAGCACACCTGGGGCACGCTGGGAGTTCGCAAGACAAAAGTACTGAGTAAGTTCGATAGGTTCGCGTGTAAGGCAGGCAAAACATGCAACAATTCTGTGGTATTTTCCCACAAAGGCGAACTTACACCAAGAGACTCTTACTTTCCACTTGCTTTCAATGTACGTGTTAACAAAAGGGGGGGCGCACTTCCTCCGTGGGTATTACCTACTTCCAAAATGCGTGTTGAGTATTACTACCGTACTTGTGAAGTACGTCACACTCAGACAACGAATGTGATCATCACGATAAAACGTGCGTCAGAAGTAGGCGATCCTGAGCAGCTCCTGCAGCGCTGCATCACGGTCTTCCACTTCCTGTTCAACAACGGCTGTAAAAGACGACGGCGCCTCCTTCTGGGTAGCGCCATATTGGATGGAAACAGTGGATGAAGAACAGACTCAATGCACCCTCTGATTTTAGTGGGATTTTACCTACGTTCTAACAATTTGATGCACGATTGTCTTACTTAACACTTCTGTGCTCCTTTCGTTTCTCTTACGTTTTAAGTATGATTTCTGAAAACGTACGCTTCACTTGCAATTCACGTCCAATTCTCCCTCTCATTGTGTGTGACAGAAGTACAGATCTTACCTGCTCCTTACTTCTTCGAAAAAGCCGTACAGAACACTTGTGCTCCTCACTTTTTGAGCAGGACACACCCACTCATTAAGTACTTACTACATACTTCCCCTCCGACTTAATTTTCACCCTGCGACAACTCAGAGAATAGACAGTGTCAGTGTTAAATAGTCAGTGTCAGTGTTAAATAATCAGTGTTAAATAGACAGTGTCAGTGTTAAATAGTCAATGTCAGTGTTAAATAGTCAGTGTCAGTGTTAAATAGACAGTGTCAGTGTTAAATAGTCAGTGTCAGTGTTAAATAGACAGTGTCAGTGTTAAATAGTCAATGACAGTGTTAAATAGACAGTGTCAGTGTTAAATAGTCAGTGTTAAATAGACAGTGTCAGTCTTAAATAGTCCATGTTAAATAGACAGTGTCAGTGTTAAATAGACAGTGTCAGTGTTAAATAGTCAGTGTTAAATAGACAGTGTCAGTCTTAAATAGTCAGTGACAGTGTTAAATAGACAGTGTCAGTGTTAAATAGTCAGTGTTAAATAGACAGTGTCAGTATTAAATAGTCAGTGACAGTGTTAAATAGTCAGTGTTAACTAGACAGTGTCAGTGTTAAATAGTTAGTGTCAGTGTTAAATAGAGAGTGTTGGTATTGTATGAACATATTTGCTGTGCATGTCAGTGCAGGGGGCTTTTCTGAAGGTGCTGCCCCTGTGATCTGGACCTGGATAAGTGGAAGAAGAAAAGTATGAGTATGGGTATACTATACAGAAAATAAAAACTAATTTTGAATATATAACATGTATTTTGTTTTTGGGTTTTTTTTTTTTTATCAGATGTTGCTTAATACCTATAGATTTTACACATTAAATGCTCCTCAGAAATGACCACATAACCTTTAAACACCTAGAACTAGTTCTGTGGTAACTTCCAAATAAATATTTTCTATATTTAACACCTTGTACTTTATTTGTCACCATTTCCTATAATATTATCCTCTGCATTTTAGCTTTTTTTCCTGGTGAATCAATGTTGTAGAAGATGACGGTGTTTCTATGTTCACTGTGGAGCCTCTGTCATAGCTGATGACCATGAGAAGATGATAAACTGCATTTTAAACCAATTATTGATGTAGTGATTAGTGGATTAGTGGATCAACAGGTATTAAACAGTTCAGATCAGTAGATGCTTTTGGATGGAAGTGGTTATTTGAGGCTTTAAGGGTTAAACACTCGCCTTTCACTTTGGTCATCAATAATTCAGATCTAATAATAATTAGTGCTGTTGTTTTTGACAGAATTCAGCTGCCACTTTGGAGACAGAAGGCGTCAAACAAATGACTGGGCTCAGGTATTTATTACTCAAACAAGGCATTACAATTAAAAATAGCAATTAAAAATGCATTAATGTGGTGAGTGATTAGCACAGAAATCCAAAGACAAGGCTCAGTAATGAAGATTTACACACTTTGTCAGTGTTTTTTAAAATGGAGTTTGCTGGATTTTATTCATGTTTTAAGACATTTTAGGTCTTTGTTATCTGTCAATGTTTTACATGATGCTTTATACTCAAAATTACCAGTTGCTCATTAATATACAACGTACAGCCCCTTAATTAGTCATTAGTGAAACCTAAATGCTAATATTCTTTGCTCACTTGGTATTAATCTATAACGTCATCTACATTTAATATATGTAGTAATTAGCAGGTTACTCCGAATTACAGGATGTTGGTCATTAAGTCATTAATAAGTACTTCATAATCAATAAAGAGTCAACGTGCTACTAATGTATATGTAAGTGATCAGCTAATTCAATATATGTACCTTGTATTTATTCACCATAAGATAGTGGTTTCACACAGAGTTTTCTTCTGTTTGCTTTTACCCAGAACTATATTTTGTGGTGACGGATACAAATTAATTTGGTTAAATGGATTCATTTAATCATTATCAAGTGGTTTATCACCATTTATTATAATATCAAAATATTATCCTTTGTAGTTTTTCAGTGAAAATTAGGTATGTACCTGTTTTTGGTTTAATGATCACATAGGTGTTAATAAAAGTTAATACTAGAGTTAATTCTAAATGTCAAAACGGAGCAAAAGAAACACTGAAAGAAACAGTTATATTTCAGCAGAATATATTAATTGTAAATAAAAACATGTCTCTCCATCCACTGTCATGGATCCAAGTCCATGGGTTTTACTGGTGAATAAGTGTTGGAGTAAGGAAAGCATGTGAAGCTGGTGATAAAAGGATAACCTGCATTTTAACTGAATTGTTTCATTGTATTGACAGCATTAGTGGTTAAAAGGTTTTGGATCCGTAGATGCTTTTGGGTGTTCGGGGGTTAATACTGTCACTACTGAAGTTATTGAAAACTACCACGGCACAGTCAGTATTAAAGGACACATATATGATCATTTATTTATTGTTATTATCATTTATATATTATTATTTATTATTACCTCCACCAAGGAAGTTATGTTTTCACCCGCGTCTGTTTGTTTGTTTGTTTGTTTGTTAGCAGGATTACGCAAAAACTACTGACCCAATTTCCATAAAATTTGGTGGAGGGGTAGAGTGGGGGGCTGGAAAGAAATTATTAACTTTTGGGGGTGATCCGGAAGAAATCCTGGATTCTGGATCACTTTGAAATTTTCGTTAAAATTGGGGTCAAT
>JAPSES010000001.1:8874173-8896739 GCA_029822895.1 Maxillicosta whitleyi
CAAGATTAGTTTGTTTATTATGATTGAAATGTGTGTACAAATGTTTCATAACTTTGTCAGTAAATAGAAAATAAGTTTAAAATTATGCCAAATAGGCAAAGGATTATAATTAGTATTATTAGTTAGTTAGTTAGTATTATTAGTATTATAATAAGTATTTTAATGTGATTTAAAACTAGTTGTTCAAACAGAAGTCAAGGCCGGATGGTCGACCCACATGATGTTTTCACACTTCAGATGGCAGAAAATGGCCAATAACCAACATGTTTTAAAAAAAAATAAGAATGGACACATGTATAAGGCAGGTATTAGACATACATGTCATAATTTTATTCATTCTAATGTTTATTATTAGGTTAAAAAAATTCCGTCTGACAAAAAAAGCAAGCGTCACATCTTTGACCCAACCACAGAACCTAAACCCCTCAAAATCCCAGGAGACCCCATGTTCATAATAGACAAACCAGCAGAGAACTCACCCTCATGCCACCTCTTTTATCTCTGCGTTGACCTGCAGCATCTCGTGCTCTGTCTCTGTCCGCTTGAGTTGAAACTGGATTTGGAGGATTTGTTTCTTTTGGTGTCACTCTTTTACGAAGTTCAATCTGATAAGATTTTACAAACACGTGTTCACTGGTAGGTTTTCATTTAAGACACAATACATGGATACTTGTGTGAAAATACTATGAACCCAGGCAAGAAAATGTTTTGAAAGACCTAAACATTTATGCTTTTCTTTTAATCATATTTTGTTGGTTTCATGAATCGTAATTGTTTAGCTGCTGATTAAATTGTCACATTTAAATAATCATTATGTTTTTTCTGTGTTGTGGTATTCATCCTTTTACATTACAGTGCTTAAAACTATTAAGTTATACTAAAAAATACATAAATGTTTTGGTGTCTCCAAAACTTTTCTTGCCTCAGTGCATACTGTTGTGAAGCCACACCTTTGATGAGTCATGAGTGAATATGGTGGGTACGGCATCTTCCCTCAGAAACTGTTTGCCGTTGTAGTCCCTGAAGCAGTCTGTCCTAAAGTGTTCTGAGCAGAGGCAGGTGTTGGGGGTTGGGATGAAGTTTTTCATCCCCAGACTTTGCACCCATTTGTTGGCAAGTTGAGGTTTACTGAGCGGAAACCTGCCATGTGGAAGAATGAGAAAAAAAGTTTGAAGAAAGGCATCATTTCATCAGCATCACACCTGGCAAGTCAATGTAAAACTGTCAGACAAACAGACAATAGAGCAATCCCGGCGCTGGGAATGTGGACACGGTGATCATACTGTTCACAAATGTTTATCTATGTTTAGAAAAAATACAACAGGGGTGCAAACTCTCACCTGTGATGTTCAATTTTCTTGTTTACTGAATTATACATTTTATGTTGTCGATAATGGCACAAAAAGTCATGTATAATTTAATGTGTATTAAACATAATATAATACTTTTGTCTTTTTTTTTCCTGTTATAACTATGACGCTCACATTAATACAAAAAAAAATTTTTCACTCAGGGACACAATTTATCCTTTAAACTTTAACAGAATAATGATTTGACATTATTTGGAATAGTTTAACAGGACAATGACTATGCATATTTTGCCTGTCAAATAAAGCATAATAAAATAATTGGTATAACCCAATGATGTTTATGGCACTTTTTTTTAAACAACAAAGGAGAATAAAGTCCTTAAGGTTAAATTCAATTTGCCTATTACAGTTTTTCTGATTCAGAATATTTTATTAATCCCAAAGGAAATTGTGTATTTACAGTTGCTCCACGTGGCATAAGAAAAACTAGAAAATGAATGAAAAAAAAGTAGAGTACACATAAAGTTCTAAACACACACACACAGCATTACATTTGTATATAACTAAATATACATACTAAAACAGTCTATTAACACACAATTAGCTCAAGCAATTTGTACAATATATACTATATACGTACAACATATACTATCAATATAAGTTAAAGACATATGAATACCAGTTATACTCTGTAAATATGTGCAGACTGGGAAGTGTGCAATTTCATTTACATTCACTCCATATACACCTAACATTAGAATTAGAAAGACTGATTCATGTTTTAACGTCTAATAAAAATAACCTACTGTCTAAGATGATTTTATAAGGCAGTTGTGTAGCGTAATTTAACAATAAACGCTCCATTATTCCCTCCTCCGCTGAAAACGTACCTGTAAAATCTTATTTCTGACCCTTTGACAAACTTGTTGTTACACCCAAACGCTGCACAAATCACCGGCATGACGACCCTCCTCTAAAAACCGTGTGATGAAAACGTGAGCTGCAGAAAATCTGAAAGAAATTGAGTCAGAAAACTTCAGCGTGTGTTTGTTTGCTAGGTTTCTTCTTCGGTGGTAAAATAAAAAAAACAACAACAGCTACTTCCGGTTCAACGTCTTCTGGAGCCGTGGGTTAGTTCGCCCTCTAGTGGTCATAAAAATAACAGAATACACTCCGTTCACATTCAAGTTGCAAAAAACATTTTATAGATTTTTCACACTGTTTAAATTTTTTGTTAAAAAAAATGGGGGAAAAAATAAGTTTACAAAACAGGGATGGAACAAATACAATGACAAACTTCACAAGATTAATGAGCATCAGAGTTCAGATTAAACCTCCCTTTTTCATTGTTTTATATGTTATGGAACAATTCAACAAATTCTCCCCATAAAGCACATATGCTCAGCAGCTCACTATATATCATGATAATTATACTTATTGTTGTATGATTTTTTTCTTCTTAAACATTATCCAGAACTCATAACAAGTTAATAAATAAATAAATAAATTGAATCAAATTGATTGATTATTGAAAACTGACTTAACTTGTTTTAAAAATGTATTTATTCATATTCATTCAAAGAGAGAACTGAGAAATGATCGGAAAATAAAAACATTTATGACTAGAACCTTAATATGGATAAGGGTATTTTCTGATATTGGCTATTTATCAATATTGCAGATGTAATTTTAACTCCTTGTGTGTTGTGTCACACTGTCTTTTTTTCTAAAATTAAAAATTAAATTAAAGCTTGTGTTTACTTTATTTTAATGAATACTTTTTTCTTTTCTGCCACAAAGAGGGTGGCAGAAAACAATAATAGTGAAATTAAAAAAAAAAAAAAAAAAAAAAAATTACATTTCTTTTCAATTTAGTTATTGGTACTAGTACTGAACCACAATTCTGTAATCGGTTTGTACTAATGGCCTCCCTGGCAAAAGGCAGGATGGTAGGGGAAGGTACTGCCTTTCTTGTGCCTGATTGATGAGAAAGGCTCTTCATTTGATTTGTCCTTGTGGTTGACATTGCTACAGTAGTCTAACGTTCTAGATCTATGCATGCATAAGTCTCTAAGTCTGGTTTAGACAGTAAACCTCTGATTCTGGCAGTGTTTCTGACATGGTAAAAGGCTGATGATGTTATGGATTTATTGTGTCTGTTAAAGTTTAGGTCTGAGTCCGTTATTACCCCTAGAATTCTAACCTAAATTTTAGCTTTTAAATTTAGAGATTCCAGATGACTGCTGACACTTGTGGGCCAAAGACAATGACTGATGTCTGATCTGAGTTTAGTTTGATCTAAAACAATGGGATATTTGAAGTATATTCATGTGTAATAGCAACAATGGAATAATATAATCATGTAACATCAATAGGATATTTTTTAATATAATCACTTATAACAGGAACAATGGGATAGTTATAATTATGTGTGCAATAATGGGATTAATTATAATATAATCATGTATAACAGTAATAATAGGATATTTATAATATAATCACTTATAATAGGAACAATTGGATAGTTACAATCATGTGTAATAGCAATAATGGGATAATTATAATATATGGTTATTCATATGCATCCCTCGGTGGCTGCCTTGGTCCCTGTTTTTGACTATTTCTTTATTTCTTTTTGTGTGTCTTCCTACAGTTATAGTATTAAGTTATTTGTAAGCCATTTATTTTTTATTATTATTATTTTTAGTTTTTTGTTGTTTTTTTTAAATTACCTGCCAGTGGGACTTGAGATGGAAATGAATCATATGGCTATAATCTGTATAATGAACTGCCCCATTTTAAAAATTAATCATTCATTCATTCATTAAAACTCGCCAGATTATTTCCTAAATCATTTTTTAAAAACAGTTTTACTCCTCTTTTTAGTGTTATTTAGATGAATTGAGTGATTTTGAATGACTTTTGCTTTGATTTTTGGCTCAGTTTTCTTGCTTTCAGCAATAAGTGATGCATTTACTAGCACCTGAGAGCTTTTTTTTTTACTGCCTTTATTCAAGTTTTTTGTGAGAAAAGATCAAGAATAATTGTAGAACATAGTAACACAAGGAAGTAATATTGACGGAGGTAGCATATAAAGCTCAAATTGCAAAAAACAAAACAAAACATATACTATATACGTGTACATATATTATGAACATAAAATGATTATGACATTTAAAAAACATTCAGTGATAAACATTTTTTTATGTGTTAACAACCTTTTGTTCAAACTCTGTGAAATAGTTGATAAGTACATTTCAATTTCATACTTATGGATATAAAATTGGCTGAGAATTAAAATTCACTTAATTGTTAAATTTTTTTGTTTGTGCTAATAGTCTTTCTATGAAAACCTAAAATGATATGTTCAAATTTCATCCAGAATCAAAATTGCATCTTAAACTCTAAGCAATTGTTCCAAAAAGTCTTTGTGAATAAGCAGTTCCAAAAAAAAGATGACTGATTGTTTCTGGGTGTTCTTTACAAAAGGTCCACAAACACCAGGACCAGGACCACATATTAATAATGGGTTAATTGTCTAAATATATCTTAACATGTGTTGATTAGTAGGATACATTTTATCCATAAATTTAAAAGCCACATCTTCCATTCTGTTGTTTATCAATGACTTTTGGTATAATGACCAGCTTTTTTTTTTTTTGTCCATAAGTCATCAGGGACAAAGTTAAAAAAAAAAAAAAAATTAATTGGGCACAGAGATCATATCTTGTTGAAACAATGCACACATTCTTTGATTATTTTTAGCAGGAGTGAAACAAGCTTCACCAATGGTGGTGTTAGTTATAGATAATGAAGACATGCTTTCATCAATGACAATACTTTTAAATAATTATTTTTTTTTAAAACTGCAACAAAGACAATAGCATCTTTAGGAGTTAGTTATATTTCAGGTTGGATTCATCATATCTGAAAAAATGTCCATTCCTGTCAAAAATCTGACCCATCAGTTGGATATTCTTGTCAAACCAATGAGGATTAAATAAAGATTTGTCCTTGTAAAACATATATTTGTTATTCCAGATAAAGAAATTGTGGAAATAGAAATGTTGTTTATATACGAGTACCCATTCTAAAAGTGTTTGTTTATGGAATGCATATAGTAGTAATGGTACTTTGTCATGGGAAAAGGAAATTGAGGCCACCTAAACTTGAAAATACAGTACACAATGAGGTAATATTCTTCTGTGGCAGCTGACTGCCTGCTCTATACGTGGGTTAATTGTCAGATCAAGTAGCCAATAGGAGAAGATCTTTTCTAGTAATCAAAGGCAAGAAAGGCGGTACCTTCGCGGACGTTTTCATCCTGATCAAACCTGTTCGTTTGCGCATGCGCAGTCTGAGCCGCTCGGCCCGTTCGTCACATGATACAACTACGCTCTCTAGTAGCAAGCTAACAAGGTAGCATCGGTTGTCAAAGCTGCTGTCAACACCACGACCGAACAGGGAAACCCTCACACAAAAGTAGCTGCAAGTCGTAAATTATCGGGCAAGTCAATTATTTTCATTCCTTGCCATTCTAACTGCTATTTGTGAACGACTTTGTGGCGTTTTTGAAGTTAGCTTAATCGCCTGCTAAGTCGAAGTTGTCAAAAGGGAGTTCCTCTGGTGTGCGGGGGTGTTAAGCTAACGATATTGGCCTTGTTTGGATTGACTGTAAAGCTAATCTCAGTGAGCTATTACACATATAGTCCGATGTAAATGTTTGGATTTTTAGAAAGTGAGCATTTATTTCCCACTAGGGTGGTGAAATGCTGTAGCTAATGTTGACACGCTGAATTCGTAGCACGTTTGTATGACTTCCAGTAAACTGTGGATAACCTCGGTGAACTAACTTGGCTAACGTTAGCAGCGACTGCACAGTTCTACACAACTATGAAACATATACTGTAAGTGATTGTGTGTCAACTGGAAACTTGCCAAACATGTTAAAGGTGGTCTTTCAAGTGTACACAACACGATTGCGAAACAGAACTAGGGCTTCTGAAGTGAACTGGAACCCTTGAGGAACAGAAGCACACTCAGGCTAAGTGGAAAGTTGCTAATTCAGCCTGGCGGAAGGTTTTGGTTAAGTACGACGTTTTATTTTCCATGAGATCTTTCTGTGTCTGAACAAGGTTGTAACTTAAAACGCATTGTCAGTCACTTTGGGTCCACCCAAAAAAGCTATCCGTTCCTTTGTGCGTACATGTGCAGACCTGACATCTGTTGCACCTGCTATCAATGTAGTGACATTTTAGTCATTTTATTCAGCTCATTCGGTTTTTGTAGTGACCTCACGTGCAGCTGTTCCATCTCCAGCCTGTCTCTGGTCTGAAGAAGTGAAAGCACCTGAGAGGGGATACAGGGCTTAAATTACTGCATGTACAGTACAGGAACTTCTACTTTTATCAGTGTTTTTGTGGGAACTTTTTGTTTTCAGAGGGAGTGACTCCTGAAAACACCCTCTTCTTTGCTTTCACACCAAGTTGTTGCTGACTATAGCAGTCGTTTTTGCTTGGCCAGAGAGAATTACATCCGTTGGCAGAATGAGAGTTTGAGAAAGGGGCATTTCCCAAAGCCATGCTGTTTTATATTTGGTCATCAATGTGTTCTTAAATGATTTGGAGGAAGTTCCAAACAAACATAAAAATGAAATGACTTTAAAAGGTCACTGAGATTGTTTCAGGTTCTGCAAGTTTTGCGGTATAGACAAAAATGTTGTAGATGACCTGCAAACACAGGCCTTAGCTTAGAAAGTTAGAAACTGGCTTTTTAAATTCATCATTTGCAAGATATTTCAATCAGTTAGCTTTTTTTAAGGGGACGTTCTGGCCCGAATCAGCTTCATTTGATTCTCATTATTCAGTAAAAATCAGGGAATACATTTTGATATTACACTCATAACAAAGATGAAAAATGAAAAAAAAAAACCAACAACTCACAACTGAGTTCAAGATGATGTCTGTAAATAATATTTCTTTGTGTGGGTGACTGCATGTCTTCATTTGAAGTGAACTATATTTTAAACAAAACTAGATACTAAGGTAGGTTTACTCTAACTATGTCTCTATATACAAATAATATTTCACAGCAACTAAAGCTAAAGTATGATTAAAATAAATATTCACAATGCAACCATAAATGATAACAGTATTTCTTATAAAACATCTAGTATAGGTTTTGCCTTCTCATTTGTCCAAGATGTTGTTCAGACCTCATAACAAGTATATTCGGAGTTACATCATCAAAGACTTTTGGTGTAAATAATTTAATGGATAAAGATGTTAAATAAATGAATGTTGCAGATTAATTCCATGGCATTGGGTTAATAAAGTATTAAGCTGTGCTTGCTAATAAAAACATAATTTAATTAAGTTATTGCTCTTAAGTTAACACAGCAATCAATGATAATATTGCCAGTTTTCCATATTTAAGTCACATCACAGCTGTCATGACTTTGAGTTGACTGTTCTAATGTTATATGTGTTTGCTACAGATATTGACTCTTACTCCAACTGTATTGAAATTAGGTATCAAATGACATGACCATTGTTGATACTGAGTTGAGCTAGTAATGATGGTCCTAAAGGAGGTGCAGGTAGGGTTAGTTACTCTTAATTGGAAAAATTACCCTCAAAGTGTTCAGAAGTTCACCAATG
The DNA here is from genome assembly GCA_029822895.1 of Maxillicosta whitleyi. NCBI lineage: Eukaryota > Metazoa > Chordata > Actinopteri > Perciformes > Neosebastidae > Maxillicosta > Maxillicosta whitleyi. Next base: position 8,882,143 of record JAPSES010000001.1, read on the forward strand.
TTTACAATCATAGGAAAGTCGTATTGGTGTTATTGACTCTGTCACAGAAATATGGGATTGATAATGATCAGAAACAATCAAGAAAAATGATTTTAAAATCTCTAAAAATCCACTGTCTCCAGGCCTATTTGAAAACCATCAATCCAACAGAAGCTCTGAGTTTATTCAGGTCTTTATCGATTTTTGTTGGTGTTTCAATTCATGCCCATCATGTACATGGACAAAGGTGACTGACTGATAAGATGCAGGACATTGGACTTGAACGGAGTGATCAGGGCGGAGTGACAGACTCGCACGAATGGTTTTATGACCAAACTATATGAATTCACCCAATAAAATGTAACACCTGTGATTAGCACAGATGGTGTCAGTTAAGTATATTCATACAGTTTGTTTGGACTAGTTTGCAAAGCTACCATCTGGATATCTCCCATCCTCTGTGCTGACATGACATTTGACTTATTGATTTGTGGTTTCTCAATGTGGGATTATGAGAGCTGTTTTACCACACATAGTTAAGTTTGTGCTCAGCTTTTACAGATTCCCAACTCAGGCTTGGCATCAATTATGGTCATATTTTGCCTGAAATTAGTCAATTGATAAGGGTTGTTACCCTCTGTACCTTGGCAGGAGGCTGTTTACATGGAAGGGGTTTGCTTAAATACTTAAATAGTAAAAAGTAGGAGCACCACAGCCCTGTGGGGATTTTAGAGCCATGCAAATGACCAATAGTAACCTCTTGTGTTCCCTCTTTCACCCTCCTCCTCCCTCCCTCTCTGTTTTCCCTGTTGTCTCCCATAGGGCATTGCAGAAAGACACTTGTCTTATTTCCTTCTCACTCTCCACATCATATTGAGTCATTGAAGTCCTGCTCAATAAGTCACTAGGGTTTTGCATCCTTTCAGGCTAATCAGGGGATTGGCACACTGAGGTTGTGGCGTTGCACGAGGGAAGATGGATAGACGATAAAAAAAAGACATCCAGCTTCTGAGGTAAGGCCAGTCTGACACTGCTATAACGGTTTAGAGTCGTTCATTTGAACTTAATAGCATTGCTGTTTGGCTTTTATTTAGATATTAATAAGACAAATGTAGGAGCAAAAGGAAACCCTGTAAGCTTGAAGGACTGTAATTCTACATTTAAAAATCCCTCAGTGTTGTTCTAGATGCTGATAGTTTTTACAAATATGTGATTAGTCATGCTAGTGACTATTTACTGACTATTATGTCCTATAATTGCTGTCAAGAGTCAGCGGTGCTCCTATGATTTAAAATGATTCATAAAGTTTTTCCATCGGCCTTTAACAACAACCACTTTATTAGTCTACTCTTCCATTTAAAAGCTTATCAGTGGTGCTGTGAACGTCACTGCTCTAGTAGGTGTTTTACTCTGGGTTTCCTTTTATTTTCTTGTAAACACAACCCAGTCACTTATGTCATTTGGAGCAGACGTGTCTACTCATAATTGTTCTTTCAGGCACTTAAAGCAATCTGTAACTGAAAATATGTTTTTGTTTTGACTGTGAAAATATTGTTTAACCTCACTGGTGACTTTTAGCACAGTTGGTTTTAGTGGTCGAATTTGAAGGAACCGTTTCCACATTTGAGTTCAGTCATAAGACATATTTAACAACATCTGAGGTTGCATAGCATTGTTGACTATACAAATAGTGTTTGTGGTTCTTTTGACTTTCTGTGTTACACCAGTACACATTACAGGTAAACCTAAACACATAGTTGATGCCACTAAACAGTATGTTTCACAGGTAATTTCATGTCAACTCACTAATGCCTTTACTTTTAATGTCATGGAAATTCAGATAAAACCTTCTGTTCATTAGGAGTGGAGCTTGGCATCATTTTCATAGTTGATTCAATATTAGGTTTATATTCTTGGTTACTTGTCTAACCATTAGACACTTTTACACAGAGATCTCGGAAAAAAGGTGAAATGGTGATCCCACCATTCACTAATTTACACAGCCAAGTCAAAGGAGTAACAGAGGTGAGACAGGCTGGATTTTCAGACAGCGGACCTGCGTTCTGGAATAAAACGGGTGGTGATGCAGCGCAACGTATAGTGCGTATATGGAGACACTTGCATGGAGTCTGTGGCAGCTGCCCCGGTGCTGGTCCTGCAGCTTCATGCCATGGGTGAAAATGGCACGTAGCCACATCCCTGGCACATAGCCGTGGGAAGCCCTGGCACACCAGGGGCGGCTGCCTCATAATCCATGCCAGTGCCTCCATATGTGCCCGCTGTCTACAGGTTCAAGAGTTTGAAAGGTCCCATGAGTTTAGTTTTTATATGAAAACTATGAATGGTTTTAAGTGAGTTGACATGGAATGAAATACACACAAACCCAAATCAATAAAATAAGCGCATTAGAAACAGTGATGAAAAATTTAGTTGTAAGAATAGTATGTTATGTCAGATTTGCTTTTGAAATTTGCATAAAAAAAGTAACTTTTTCACAGTTATGGCATTTTTAATTCAGTGCGAATATATTCATTTCTTTTTTTTGTTTGTTTGATTTATGTAATGAAGTTCCTTTATTGTTTATTTTATCTTTTTTTATTTATTCTAAATTCTCAGATTGCTGCTTAAATGTTGTCTCATCTCTGCGAGGAGTAAAACTTTCAGTCAGACTTTTGATGATGTTTTGGACTGACTGAAATGTATTCAAAGAAAACAAATCAACAGTTTCATCACTGTTGAAATCCTAGTTGTACAAGTAACAGTGTAGTTGTTGTAAATATGAAGACAGATTTGGTTACTTAAATGAATTATATCACAGTTACAAAATGAGTGAAAATGATCAAAATAATGGATATAGATTTTTTTAGACTTCTGATACTTCACGGTTGAACTGATAGTTATCATTTTGTCAGATAAAATTTAACAGAAGGGTGTATATTTTGAGACCCATCTCTCCTCCTTGTAGGCTGCTTAAAAATAGCTAAATATCCTGTATGTGTGTCTGCTGAATCAGTTTCCTGAAATGCGTCCATAAGAGACACATGACCACTTTCATTTCTGTTTTTGCAGGCTGTTAGTTTTCCTGTTCATGAGGTTTTTTTTTTTTTGGTTTGGGAGAGGGGGGGGGGGTCTGAGTCAATGTAAACCTTGTCATGCCGTATTTTAGGCCTTCCTAATGTTATGTTATGTTGTCAGTTGGCTCCGTCATTATACACTTAGCGCAGACGCTCATATCACTCAATTGATCACACACATACAACATACTCAGTGACAGTGAGATTGAATTATTTCCCTGTTTATCATACAGAGAAGTCTTCAGTTGTTGAGTGAGTGCTCTTTAACTGACAGCGTGGCATCTGTCTCTGTCACACTGTCACTACACTCCTGGAAAGCGAACTGTCTGCTTTGTACAAAGGCTTTGGAAGTGAACAGTGTCACTCTGACAATTGAACTTATCGCTGTAAGTGTCTGGCTCTCAGAGGATCAACACTCATGACTAAGTGGAGGCCGGCACATTTTTAATTTGAATTTAATTAGAATTTATTGAAAGGATTCCCCCTGAAGATATAGCTTCTCTTTATTGAGGGGGAACAATAAATGCATACAGAGCAATGGAACTACAAACCTCAACAATGAACCAAAAACACAGGTAAATAAATAAAAAAGCACCGCAATAAACCAAAGAATACATCGATTCATCAAATATGTAAAACTTGAATAGCAAACCATACAGTTCATATTTTAATAATTTGCAGCACAAACAAAAGTAATGTATAAAGCAAACAAACGAAAAACATAAGCAAGTTGGTTTAAGATAAGAGAATATTATTAAATAAGTCTTTAACTTACAGATGTTTTCCTACTTTCAGCTCTGTTTTGGACATTATTTCAATCAGATGTTTCTTTGTAATAAAACAACCTCTGACTAACTGCCTTTATGGATTCTAAGAAAAAAGAAAAATGGATATTGTTTGTTTCTAACTTTTAAATCCAAATTTCAGCTGTTCTCTACATTCCAGACGAGTTTCATTTTGGTTTCCAGTGCCAGGGTTTTGTTATATTTAATTGAGGAGCTGAAAGTCTAAACAAAGGCTTTTTGTTATTTAGTTTTTTCCCAGTAAACATCATACATTTGGTCCAGTTTGACTGAATAATATGGCAAAAATATCATCACAACACCTTTTCCCAATTTGACTGACACATTTAATTATGATTTCACCAAATTAGTTTGTTGTCCTTGCAGTTATTTCGACCATTTACAGGTTTTGGTTGGTGGTTATTAGTACCAATAGTATTTTAATTCCTGCTAATGAACCAATTACAGCCACATAATGAAACAGCTGATGCTTCTTAGCATCAAATCCATCTGGGATTTCCTTATAACACATCAAAAAGAACAATAAAACTAAATTAAGTCTGAGCAAAGACTACTAAATCCCTCAAATGAGATTAAAGTAATCTTTATTCTAAGATTCTTTCTAATTGCCAGGTCATCATTGTAAATGAGAAGCTGTTCTCAATGGATTTTACTTGGTAAAATAAAGGTTAAATAAAATCTAAAAAATAAGAATGTAAAGGACTTTGAGTGCCTTGAAAAGTGCTGTAGAAATCTTATTATTATAAAACCTAAGTTGAACACAAAAACAAACATAAGAAGAAAGGAAAGTGTGTGCTCCATAGTGTTGTAATTGGTGGCTGAGCATTCAGATCCTTTTCAATCAAATGTGCAGTAATAGAAAGTATTTTCCCCAAGGAAAACACTGGGTGACCAGTCCACATATGTTATTATTTCACTGGATTTCTGTAGATGATGAAAATGTTGTTGATGTTCAGGGTTTATTCCTTTTGTTTATACTAATGGTGTCTGTGTTTTTAATGCAGGTGAACGGTGATTTCGTAATGACAAGCTGCTGTGCAGAAGATGTCCACGCTGTCTGTGACTGATATCCCAGATGTTGGTCATGGTAAGAGCAAACGCATCAGGTTTTCTCTTTGTATTACCATGTGTTTCTTACTTGAGGAAACTTACTTGCGCTGTTTTTTTTCCTAGTATAATAATCATATTGTTATTGAATAAAAGTGTTTTGTTTTTTTCCCTTTGTCAGATGAGAGTAAGGTGTTCAACGGGACCTCGGAGCTGCAGCTGGACTGTATGGTCGAGGAGAGCAGTGGAAGCACCGCGATGAAGCACGACGGCCTGCTGTCATTGGCTGACCTCTCTCAGCCTGATGACTTCCCCGCGCCCCCCCATAACGGCTCTCCGCTGGCTGACATGAGCAGCGCTCTGCCAGTGGAGCCCAGTGACATCAAACTGGATCCAGCTGCAGGCGACACATCTGCCAGCATAGGTGAGACAACACAACTCAGCTTTTACATCTTTATCCAAAACTGAAATGTATTCGGAGACACTTTTCCCCCCCATATATTCCAAGTATGGTTTTAAAGGGAGTGTTCAGTTACACATTTACAAAAAAGGCGGCTATTTCTAAAATGTTTCTATCGTTGACACTACTATTAGTCATACTACATAGTGCAATACCTTTTTTTTGTGTGTGTGCGTGAGTGAGTGTGTGAGTGAGTGAGAGAGAACCTGAATCTTCAGGAATCATCGAGGTCCTGTCCTTATTGTCAGTCATGCTCAGAGCTGGATATATTTATAAGCATAGATGAATGCGTGAAAATTGGTGAAACACAATTAATACCAGTTACCACCCAAAAGTGAAGTACTTTATAGTCCTAGTTCTTAACTGACCTACCTATAGGTACAATTGCATCGAGTTTTATTGCATGTTAAAAATATTCCAGGTATCCGTAGCATGGGATTTATAAGCAGCATTTCTAAATTTAGTATTTTGCCTGAGGTGGACTTGAAGCAAACCAACCCTGAACACACCATGCTGCGTTCACAACTCTGATAGAGTGGAAAATGTCAAAGTGAATAACAGTGACATATTTTGCATATATTTTGTCCTAGTCTCTAGGTCATTAAAATGATCAAAAGTTGTTTACTCAGTGATATTGTACAATCCTCAATGTCTGTAACAGCCTGAACACAGTTTATAGGTGAAGGTTTTTAGGAATCATCAGACAAATTTGAAGTTAAAAGGGACTCAACATTCTCATTCCTGAATTTATGGCACAGAAAGTCATTAACTCCATGAACTGCTCTTTATCTGAAACAGAAATAACTGTGGGAAGAACAGGCATTTGATCTGTAGAGTTTATGGCAGGCATTTTAACTCATCAGTTAATATTTGCATCTGTATAAGAACGAAAAAATGCTGGGTACACGCCATGAACTCAGGGACTTATTGACTGTCTTTAGTAAAAGGTGATGTGAGGCTGCTGTAACGTTAGAGATCCAGCAGGTGAATAACACGCTATCCACGGTCACAGCAGATCAGGTTATTTCTTGGCTGCAGCTGATCAAAACTGGCTGAAGGTTTATCTCTTGTTCTTCAAACAGCAACTCCTTTGTGAACCCTGGATTATCGTCCTCTGCTTCATCTCTGAGGCTCATTATTACATCACTCGTACTTCACTTATAAATATGCAAACATTCCAGAGTCACAAGGTCTTGGCTAAGATCTGCTTAACAATATGTTACAGTGTAAAACATGTATCACCTTTCCTCATTTGAATAAAGGGAGAGGAGCAAATGTTATCTCTAACACTAAACGACCTGATGTGATCCTGCCTTCACATGCGATGGGAATTATAGTAAATACTAGTTACTCAAATATTGCAATGAATGCCCCCTCACATTGTATTTTCCACATGAGAATGGGGGGAAAATTTGATACATGAGCTGCAGAGGTGAAAATAACCTTTTGAAACTTTCAACATGACTGAGTGACTGATTTAACTGCCAAAAACCAAAAGTCAAACTTTACATGCTTCAACCCGGCTTTTGTGCCTCTGTTATACTCTCTGTTGTCACGTTTACCCCCTCTTATTGGTGCCCGAGCCCCAGAGTAAAGTGGGTTTTGTTGTTTTTTTTGCATCAGAGCTGAGAATTCAGAAGTGGTGCTGCTCCAGAATCTATACAGAGGAAACTCTGCGTGTGGGTTCTGCTTGCAACCACCTTGATTCCCAAGTGTTTGCATTCTTCACATAAGCTGCATGTATTCATTTGGTACACCGTATTGTATCGAAGCCCGTATTGCACCGTTATACCCCTAATTCATAGTATACACATTTTGCAACAAAAAAAAAAATTGCTATAATAAATGAATGAACATGCCCAAATGATTGATAAACTGCTGTTTTTCATTTCACTATGACAATGAAAGCACTTGAACACCATGCATTTGTAATTTTGAATTCACAAGTCGAAAGGTTATTTACACACACACATATCTTACTTGTATAACTAATAAAAGGATAATTTCACAATAGCATGTGAAGCATTAGACTCAGTTCCACCTCTGTTTCTATCGGCTTTTAGATGGTCAGCCTGTGAAGAGAAAGAAGGGGCCTGCTCCGAAGATGCTGGGTAATGAAGTCTGCAGCGTCTGTGGTGACAAAGCATCAGGGTTCCACTACAACGTGCTAAGCTGTGAAGGTTGTAAGGGCTTCTTTCGACGCAGTGTCATTAAAAGTGCCCAGTATGCTTGCAAGAACAATGGCCGCTGTGAGATGGACATGTACATGCGCCGCAAGTGCCAGCAATGCCGCCTGCGCAAGTGTCGGGAGGCGGGCATGCTGGAGCAGTGTGAGTTTCTGAATACCACATGAGTCACAGATGGAGACTAAAAATGAAAATCCCACCGAATTTTGGCGTGTGTGGGTTTGCAGCCAGAATGCAAATAAGATTCAAATCTAAATGTCCTCCTCTGTGTCCTGTCTGACCTGTAGGTGTGCTGTCCGAGGAACAGATCAGACTGAAAAAGATGAAGAAGCAGCAGGATGAGGAAACGGCTCGCACGTCCACAGTGGTCACCCCCACCCCCCCACAAGAAATGGCCACCCTCGACCCACAGCAGCAGGACATGATCGAGAAGCTGGTAGCCATGCAGAAGCAATGCAACAAGAGGTCGTTCCTGGACCGACCTAAAGTCACAGTGAGTCAAAAACGCGAAGAATCCACCTGGAGTTGTTCCTTTTATTCAACTCTTTTTAAACAGATTCATGTTAAAATTTGAATTATTTTCACAAGACCTTGCAAAATTCTCCAGCTTTTAGCTATTTTAGCCTCTTAGCTGCACTTCTTCCTTACACTGTAAGCACTGTAAAAGCATATGATCAAACTAGCCCCATGTAGCAACTGAGAGGAAAAAGGTAAAATTAAAAAAAAAGAAAATTCCAGATGTTTTTGCAGTAGAAGGGCCAAGACGTGTTGGTACTGAATAAGCCATATCCTTAGAGTTCTACTTTTATCGAGTTAAGTCTGAAATGTCTCTACCTACTATTACTAAACACACAAACTACTGTTAAGACCACAATAACCTGGTGTTTAAAAACAGTGTTTTTTAAACAAGCGTAAAAGGGCAGTATTTAGAATAAATGTACATATCAGGTACATGTAGATGACACTTAAACACATTTGACCAAAGGCAGAGTTTTATTCATATGTGGTTGAATAAAATGTCTTTTCTGATTCACCATCTCTGCTCCCCAGGGTTATTTATTTATTTATTTATTTTCAAAAACCAATGGCATTGTGTTTATTTTAGCAATGTAGAGAGGTTAAGATTTGACTAACTGTGAACTCATTGACCTGCTTCTGTTTGCCTCTGACAGCCGTGGCCACAGAGTCAGGACTTGCAGAACCGAGAAGTCCGCCAGCAGAGGTTTGCTCATTTCACTGAACTGGCAATTATGTCAGTCCAGGAAATTGTAGATTTTGCAAAGCAGCTTCCAGGCTTCCTCGAACTCACGAGGGAAGACCAGATAGCTCTGCTCAAGACGTCGACAATTGAGGTTTGTCCTAATTTAATATGGCTTTTATATATAAGAAATTTATATTTTAGGTTTCTTTAATATCTTTCAATAAGGAACATACCCATCTAGAGCTGTTATTGATATAGACAATAGAGGTCATTGGGAAACCAAGCTTAAACAGTGGGGAATAATGTACTGGTAACCTGTATCTGACAAATGACAAGTTAAGATTTTATACAAAAGTTTCTTACTCAATTTCATAAATCAATTGAAGTAGGATAAACAGATCTCCTTTCTCAAAGAAAGCCTCCGAAGCCTCAAGGAAAGTCAGAAGAGGAAAAAGCCCTGAACTTCCCCAGTCCATCTGTTTTATAATCCAATGGGCTGGATCGTCCATAAAATGGGTGTCAACGAGGTGACTACAGGATAAAGTAAACTACTAGATTACTAAACATGGAAATCTATGTCCAGCCTCAAGCTAAGCTTCTCTCCCTAGGCCTCATATTCAAATACATACAAACCATTCACATCACCATTCACAATACATAATACATATGCTAAATGTATATGATGTACAATATGGAAAGACAACATTTAACAGACAAAAACCACAACAATAACAAGGTCATTTAATCTCCTGAGACTCAGCAACGTATGTTTGTCCTCTGTAGGGTCAAGAGTTTCACAGCTTTACTTGCTATCTCCAATCAAGGCAATTAATTCATGTGAAAAGCAAGAACTTGTAACGTCCTTGGTCTTAGGACGTTAAAGCAGAGATTTCTGAACTCATTACTGCAGGAAAAAATACAGGGTGACACAAAAAAATAGGAATTTTTGAAGTGCGCATTGGCAGGCATGAGCAAGCGGCAGCACTGCGAGACAGTGCCCTTGAGCAAGTAAACACTCCACTATTTTAGTAACCATGGATGAGTGGAACGGGCAACAGTGTGCGTTAGCCATAAAAATGTTTTATAAAAACAGTGATAGTTTGACAGCTGTGCAGAGGGAGGTCTTTTTTTATGATTCACACTTATTTATTTTGGATATATAAAAATAAAACAAACCAAAAACAAGGGGGAAAAAAAGTAAAAATAAATAAATAATAATAAATAAACAGACAAAAAACTCCCAAACAAGGAGCAGGGTGACATACATCTTATATACTCCCTATCTTTTTCTACTGATCCCATGTCAGTTCCTCAAAGTAACTTTTCCACTAACACTTTTTATTTTTCAGAAAAAAAAAAAAAAACAAAACACAGGGTAATACAACAGTTACACCGCCAGTGTATATCCCCATATACCGTCCCAAATACCCCCAAACACAACTCACACAAACCCTAAAACCCCACACAGCATTATTCCCTTTCTCCCCTCTCCCATGGCACACACCATATACACATTAACATAGAACACTTAGCAATACGTCTCCCTTATTGCCTTCCATCCTTTATGTATGTCAGGAAACACTCTTATACTCATACTTTGTCCCTCACTTTGGCAAGCATTAGTTCATAAGAGGCTGTATTTGTCATGAGCACAATCCAGTCCTTGTAGCAAGGAGCACATGTGCTTTTCCATTTCCTTAGAACTACTTTGGCTGCGGTCAAGAAGCTAGCAAGAGCTAGTCCAAATTGTGCCTTTGTAAGTCCAGTTGTTAGAGTTCGATCCCCAAGTAGGCACAGGCGAGGTGAGCTTGGCAAAGGCTGCTCCAGCAGCTCTTCCATTGTCCCAATTACTTTAGTCCAAAAGGGGGAAACAAGTGGGCAATCCCACATAAGATGCAGAAAGGTCCCCACAGAGTTCTTACATTTCCAGCACTCGTCGCTGTTGATTAGACCAACTCTCTTAAGTCTAACAGGTGTCCAATAGTATTTGTGAATTATTTTGTAATGTATAAATTTTGTCTTACTATCTCTCACTGCCCAACCCATATTGTGCACAATATTGTCCCATACATCTTGTTCAAACTCAATTCCTAAATCCTTTTGCCATATTACCCTCAGATACTCAGTTTCACCATACAGTGAATTAGCTGCCGTCTTATAGAAACCAGAGGATGACTGCAAAAACCTTGGCAGCTTATAGAAACCTTGGAGAACATTTTCAGCTTTTTTTAATTCAAAGCCCATGGATAATACACAGCTACGTAATTGAGGAGCCTCCCCTCCTCCAGTGCCTCTTGAAAAACCCTTGTTAAAATGGGGGCCAACACGTCAATGTTTATCTTGGTGCAGAGGGAGTTCTGACGTTTTTACAACTGAAGACGTCATTGTGCTCTTCCATCAACACACACGATAAAGTGTTGGATTCATAACTTTGAAGAGACTGGATCTGCCCAAAAGAAGAAACCAACAGCACGACCTAGAAGTGCTCGTACTCCACAGAACATTGATGTGAAGATCACTAGAGTTGTCCATTTGTGATTTTTTTTTTCTTGTGGGGTTTTCTCAAGAGTAAAGTGTACACGACTGGACCAAGAACTCTGGATGAGTTAAAACAGAGGATGGAATTCACAGAATCCCAGCTCTGACATGTGACAGCGTTCAATGAGGAATCTCAACAGTAGATTTCAAGAATGCATTTGTACAGGAGGACGCCATCTACGGGACGTAATTAAAAAAAAAAAAAATTCCATTACTGTCTTAAATAGCATGCTTTTAGGTTTCAATTACTATGAATGAAAAAATTTTTTTTACATCATTCTTGGTTTTATTGGATTGTTAAAAAAGTTCCTGTTTTTTTGTGTTACCCTGTACATTACAAGTCCAGTAAAGAGTCACATGTTCTTCTTTGAAGTTTGTGGGACTTTGTTTTGCACTTGGAGTCGATCATTTGTCAAAATTGGCTAACTTCTTGACAATTAATGACATCCAAAAAAAAGTCTATGTTTTTATATAAACCTAAGACTAGTATTAGTACTATTTTAAGACTGTTTCTCCTTCAAAATGTGAGCTGTTCTTTTGGCGATGCATCTCTATTCCAGCCTGAAAACACACTTGTCCAGTTGGTTTGTGTGTAGCCCACAGAATTAACTGTAAACAGATGAGACGCCACTATCTGACCTGAATTAAAAGCAAAATATTATCTCATTCTGAATATTTGTATGTATGTAAACAACGTGAACATCATATCAGCTGTATGTTGTTAAAGTCGTTCTACTTGCGTATCAGTTTGTTTTGCTCATGGTGTTTCTTCTTCAGATTATGCTACTGGAGACATCTCGGCGGTACAACCCTGCCATTGACAGCATCACGTTTCTGAAGGATTTCAGTTATAATAAGGAGGATTTTGCAAAAGCAGGTACAGCTCTTATTTCCTTCCAGACATATGATATGGTGTGATATAAACATTGAGCCTTTATTGTGTCTCTATTTCATTGTATTTTATAGTCGTAGACGTTGACTCTAAAATGTGAATCTGTCAATGAGCCTGTTTACATGATCATAAAAGTCTAAGAACTGGGAGTAATCAGATAACTGTTATATCAGATCTAATGCCTTTATATGCACTTAAGAAATGTGACGACCTTTCTTCTCTGTCTTCTCTCACTTTTTGTTAATGATGTTAATTGCCCATTATAGAGAAAAGATGGCAATAAAGTTGAAAAAAAAGAAAGAAATGTGATCATCAAGAAACCCTGGTCTAGACGTTCCAGTCCATTATCATATTTTCAGACTGCATACATATGTAGTGCTGTAGAACTTTCAGTTCTCTTCCACTGTTAGACTGTGTTATTTCCATGTGCAGATGCAAAAGAATGAAAAAAATCACATGACCCTGTATACATGCAGGAAGACATTGAAGTATTGGGGAGAAATCTAGGTGTCTTAATCTGATTTCTCTTAATCAGATTACTGCTCTTATCTGATAAAACATCTGATTATCCTGTTCATAATAGTCCTGGTCCAGGTCTGTGCACTGGCTTCCTGTGGCTCAGAGAATAGACTTTAAACAGTTCTGCTTCTGTAGTCTGTCCATGGTCTTAGCGCCAAAATACGTCTGTGACATGGTGGTCCCATATGAACCATCTCAGACCCCGTGTCAGGACTAAACATGGTGAAGCTACGTTTCAGTTCCATGCAGTTAAACTGTGGAACAGTCTTCCTGATGATGTGAGACAGACCTCTTCTCTGACAGTGTTTAAGTCCAGGCTGAAAACGGCTCTGTTCAACTGTGGATAGAACAAGTGAAAGGATTCTATCTGCACTATCTGCTCTTTTACTTTATTTTAATTGATTATTATTTGCTTTAATGATTGTTTTAATAGTAATTGTGGGGTTTTTTAACCTGCGTCTTTTCCATTTTTGTAAAGCACTGTGAATTGCCCTGTGTATGAATTGTGCTATACAAATACATTTGGCTTGCCTTTCCTTTCTATGGTTACTTGAATAATCAGATAACTCCAGGAATCAGACAATGATCAGAATATTGGTATGCATGTAAACAGGCTGATTGTATGTGATGATCAATACTTAGGTTCACGTATATCTAAAATAAAATCATATGTTCTAGATGTTGCTAAGAGATGCAAAGGTCTAAAGTATATTAAAGCACAAAACCTTCAGCTCTGAAATGAGTTTTTTTCTTCTTTTGTCATCATCTCTCTGTCCTCAGGGCTTCAGTTTGAGTTCATTAATCCCATCTTTGAGTTCTCAAAAGGAATGAACGACCTCCATCTGGATGAGGCTGAATATGCTCTGCTCATCGCTATCAACATCTTCTCTGCAGGTCACAATGAAGAATAAGATGAAAACATCAACTTAGACTGAGTTCTCCTATTGTAGTAAAACTAACAGTGCTCAGCGCTGTTGGTGTAAAATTGTCTGTTTGGCAAATACTACATCTGCAGTTGTAAATGTACTAAATATTAAAGAACCTGTTGTAGAGATTATGAAATGATCTGATGGTACTTTTGATTTTCCACGGGCAGATGTGTAACTGTTATTTTATGAACTCATGTAGATCGTCCAAATGTCCAGGATCATGACCTGGTGGAGAGGCTTCAGCAGCCCTATGTGGATGCACTGCGCTCCTACATCATGATAAAGAGACCAAACGTAAGTCCAGACTTTTACAGAAGCTGTTCATGTGTCTGAGAATATGTCAACATCACAAGTGTGTGTACATGGGCTTAGACTTGAGCTCATAGTTTTACTTGGGACCTGTTGTCCTTTAAAAATTTATTTTTCATCCAAAGTAAAAAAACAAAGTACAAAAACAGTGAAGGGTTCTCGCAGGGTCTTAAAAGTTTTGATTTTACAGATACAAACACACACACACACACACACACACACACACTCTCTCTAAGATGACTGGCTTAAAGTGGTAGTCAGGTAGTGTAATCGTTTTGTTGTCTATATGTCCATCCTTCTGTCTGTCCATTCTGACAAGGGGTATTAGTGCACAACACATTATGTTATTTTACCATGTTGAACTCAGTGTTGATGAAAGGCAGAAACAAATGGACAATACAAAGGAAGAAGAAACAATAGTAAAACTACAAAAGCACTCAGAGAGCACAAACCTCCTCCAAGCAGCCAAGCAGCACAGTTCCCCCACATATTAATACTGACACCCCCAATATTACTGCCACATTAGTTTTTTTTATCTATTTTATTAGATTCTTGACACTGGAAACATACCCTTTGCAATTAAAATGACACTGATATCGTTATTTGTTGAATAGTTATTGGTGTAAATCCACATTTCCATAATGTTGGTTTTCTTCAGGA
>JAPSES010000001.1:8896839-8909880 GCA_029822895.1 Maxillicosta whitleyi
TAAGGAAGTACACGCTCCCTTATTAGATTTCTCCCCTCTATTACATCATAGATGGAGCAAAATCAAAACGGCTCAACCTGAGCTTCTGACAAATTCATTGTAGTAATTCACAGAAACTAGTGGGTCATTTTTTTTCCAGACTTGGAGTGTTTATCAGACTTGACCAGACCCAAACAGGAGTAACATTAACTCAAAAAATGAGTTTTGCACAATAGGGCACCTTTAGCAGACTAGCTGACGCACCCTTTACTGCAATACTGAATTAAAGTTAACAGTTGCTGAAGTCTTGCCAACAGGCTTGGTTGTAACCGAGTAACAGTAAACTTCATGAAACATTTGCATGACAGAATCCTGTGACATTCTTGTTAATTCTTCCTGAATGTTTTAACCAGAATAACTGGTTGGCTATTTGTCAGGAAAAAAAAAACATGTTTTGTTCAGTAAACAGAAGCTCAAAGTCTTAATTACTATGTCCACATTGAGCTTTATATTGCCCTTAAATCTAAATGTCCACATTGAGCTTTATATTACCCTTAAATCTAAAGGGGCATGACTCTAAATGAACAGAGTCTAAATAAACTTTGTGACAATACAACTTGTTACAATACAGATGTTTTTGGAAAGTGCATCTTTTGGCTGTCAGGGGTATTAATTACACTTGAAGATGCTATTAGCTTTTTTATTGAAATGTAAGAGTACAATTTTTACCTTACCTTAAGCTTTGTTTTCACTTACATTTTATATTCCTTTTTTTACTCAGGTCATTCTTCAATCCAGAGACTACAATGCTTTATCTATGAGTGTCATGGCCTTTGTAGCCATGATCTACCCCTTGGAGTACATGTTTCCTGTTATCCCACTGCTGCCAACATGCATGGCCTCAGCTGAACAGGTAAGACATATTTATGACTTGATACATCATAGATCTCAAGTCATACTTTAAATGTGTGCATTTCTGAATACTCTGGTATCATTCCTGACTGATACATTCTATCCCTCCCACAGCTTCTTCTTGCCCCCACTCCTTATATTATAGGTGTACCAGCCAGCTTTTTCCTCTACAAAGCTGATTTCAAAATACCAGACGACGTGTGGCTCGTGGATCTTGACAGCAGCAAGGTTAGTTAAAAACACAGTGTTCAACTCCCCATTCTTATCTCACGTATGCTCTTTTAATGATGTTACGATTATACGCGTTTTCACGTCTTTGTGGTGCAGGTCATCGCTCCTACCAATGCTGAGATTTTACCACCTCTACCAGAGCCTGAAGCTGGTGAACTTAAGAAGCATCTGAAGCAGGTATTGCATATGATTAGTCTGGTTTTACCATTTTGTGTGAAAGTCTGTGCCATGGCACTATTGGTGCATACAGTTTGATCAATGTGCAGTGGTAGGTCAATATTTAGGAACAACCCAGGATCCATCTTCTAATGTTGCATTAAGACTGACAAATAATTTAAATATTTTATAAATGTAACACTTCTCTTTCAGCGGTGTGAAGAGTAGGGCCTTCCTACTTCAACATAGTTGTATGTATTGTAGATTGGGTGTGAAAGTGTTTGAAATGGGTTTTGTAGTGCACTAACACAAACAAATGTTTTCTTTTTTCCTGTTTTCTTTGCATGCTCTAGCTCTTGGAGGTAAAATCAGATGCTAGGACCCTGCTTTCCAAGCAAACCCTTTAGTAATACTAGTAGTCACTAACTTAAACCTGACCATCTAACTCCAGAATCTGGTTCTGATTCATGGCCACAGCTCTCTCAGTCCATGTTTCCACTCTGTAAGCACAGCTAGTATTTCATTAGCTGTTTGTTCACAGCCAATACAGCTTTGCAAAATATGGAAACTTGACTGAAGCACACAACTTTCCCCAAAGATATAGTGTCGATCCTTCCCCTGTTTCATTCATGTAGTCCAAAAACGTGTGTGTGGGCGTGTATGGAAAATGGATGCTTCAGTAGACTAGTTTTTTTATATTTTCTGTTGCTTTCATAGTCTAAATATATCCTCTGTCTGGATATAAAGATGGATGACATGACACCACCCTGCTGTATAAAAGTGAATCCAAAACCCTGTTTTTACAATAGATGTTTTCCTGCGATTAAATGTTAGAAATATGTGCAGTAAAGATATGATCTAGTTATGGTTGCTGATAAATATTGGTTATTACAGCTGTCAGTCACCTGTTTTTATAGCAGTGAGTAACTGATTAAAACCTGATCTGAATAATACTTAGGGCTGGGTATAAAAAAATCAATTTGCTCAATTTCATTTTAATTTTGTGTCATTGATTAATAGTGGATGAGATTGATTTTTCAGAGCAGGACTGTGAGTACCTGATTTGGAACCACCGATGTGGAAGGGCAGCTGGCTTTAGCTTGCGAGTCCCTAGGGAAAATGAAGTCTAAATCTTCCTCGCAACGGTTCTGGTGTGGGAGGGACATAGAGAAAGGGTGGTCGTTCCGTCCTCAATCTCGAGTCCACAGTGCGGAGGAACTGGTCACATGGAGGCTCTCTGAGGCGACTCGCAGAAGGCTGTATTTCTAGAGATATTAACTTGGATCCATACTCTTATGGCTGAGTATGGAGTTAGAGGAATATAAAAAGACAATGACGGATCGCAACCCACCGCCTGCTCCAACCAAGCTCCTCTCCCCTCCTTTCTCCAGTGACTTTCTTGTATCAAGAGCCCAATACGATTATGTTTCAAGGGGGCCAAAATTGGTAGCGGCGCCTCAGGGTGATAGTAATGCCCTTTAACACGAGAAGCTGCCAGCAAAAATAAAACAGAATAAATATAGCAGAAGTCTGTTCTTTGCCACTACAGAAACATGGCAATTATTTAAGAGCAAATTCAGTTCGTTACTGCTGAAATATCATATTTATTTCCTGTCTAATTGATATCAGTAGTAATGTGTTGCATGGCTGCTGTAGTCAAATAATCAGGTTACAGCTTAAAATTGTACTTTGGCATCACTAAATGAATCTGAATCAATTAATACTGAATCAAATTGAATCAAATTGTGATTAATTGGTTCAGAACCGTATGAATCGAAATCAAATTGATTGAGGAAATTGACCATGATACCCAGTCCTAATAATAAAAATAATAATACTAATGTTTATACAAATCATGTGCCTGATGAAATCCACATAAAAAGTCGGGAAATGACTTAGGTGGAAATTTATTGGAGGCATAAATAAAATCCCACTTGTATCGCAGCAGTGCCATTACACATGTCAATTTGTTTACTTTGTTCTCACATTGTTTTATTACGTCACATGCTAACGCTATGCTAATCTAGTGGGCTAAACTCACAATGAACTTGCCTTACTACTACTACTACTACAACTAAAGTTGCGTATCTATATTACCATCATTTATCATTATACTTCAGGCCACAGAGGCTCATGTACGGCTTTAGCTCAGATGGAATCAGACACTAACCTTCTGAAATGGTGCCTAATATTCACTGCCATTGGTACATTTTATCTTATTTACTGATAGGCTGATTGGATATCTACCTGTCACTAGATCCATCTTTATAAACAGTTCATGGTCTCTGCAATCATTGCAGTTCTTCTTGTGTTTTGTTGTCAGTTAATTTAATAATATTTATTAAACCTAAACCCACTGAAGGTGACTTCTGTGTAGTAGTTTTCAGGATACAACTTCTCATGCAGATGTTAATATAGAGCATTGTTTCAAAGTTAAGGCTAATAGTTATAAAATGTATACAAATGTATACTAGAAATTTTCAAATGAAACTATGTTTTAAGAATTAGAAATGAATGCCATGAAATTTTCACCTCGATTAAAGTAGTCAGTGCTTTAGTCAATAGCTGGCACTTCTGGAGAATACATATTATATTACAAATAATTTTATAATATATTGGTTTGTCAAATTCTAATCATTTGAAGTGTTCAAGTAACTATTTCCCCTGTCACTTGATGTTAGGTATTAATTGTCAGCGTGGGCACAAGTAACACATATTCCGTTGCCACATACAGTATATACTTCATGTTTTTAACATTTCTTTGAAAACTCATGTTGTGGAGGATGCCTTGAATCAGAGCCGGTTTGGTATCTGTGTGTGATTAGCAGCTCTCCTCGTTTGCGGATGGATGTGTCAGTGTGTAGGAGTGTGCAGAGCCTCAGTTTAGCAGTTGTATATTTGGAAACAAGCTCACAATACTGATATCTGTGAATGGAGAAAATGTCACTGGAGATTGTTTAACTGACTGTGAAATACAGAATATGTGAGGACTGCGATGCCAAAACAGAATGCTGCTCATGTGAGAGCCACTGAAAATACTTGCACTTGACACACAGAAACGTAAATAAATCAGTCCTCATGAGGGATTTATTTACTTTTACGACTACTTGTTGACTTATGATTTCAGCTGAAGAATCAAGATTTACTTGTATTACATACTTTTAAAATTGCAAGTATTTTACTAATGTTTTTTTTTTTTTTTTGAAAGATCTGCTATTTTGTATTTGTCATCACCATTCAGTTATAACCACTGATCAGTCCCAGTTGGTTACAATGAATGGTTCTCATTTGTCTTCAAGTGGATTTTGTAGGCGAAGTAGGGCTGAGTAATCTGACCAAAAAGTGTTGTTGTTATATTTTAAGAATCACGATGCATGTTTACGATCTGAAATGTAAAAAAAAATTCTAACCTGTAAAAATATAGGCAAGGTAATTACAAGTTACCCTTAAGTTTACCTCTGGTTTCGACCCCAGACTCCTATTTAACTTTTGTTATTTGCTTTAGTTTGAATAGTGTAACATTGAGAATTGTTATTATGGTAATATTTACAGTTAGTTAGACAGTTAGAAGTAACCCAAAACAAATCTGTGCACTGTTAACTGAACAATGTGTCCACATTTTGCTAACCATGTGCTGTACATCTGTGATAACACACAGTGTTTCCTACACATAGCTCAGCTGGTCACTTACAATAGTCAAATACATTTTGCCACCAATTCACAATGAAGAAACAATATTTTTTACTCTTCTAGTGTTCTGCAACTGTGATTATCTTTAAGTAAATCTTTGCTGTCTGAAGTCATCATCTTGTCCGTGACAGCAAAACAAGAGAATAGAGTGGACTATATACTGTAAACTAGAAATCAACATTAATGCCATCAACAACCATTCATGCAACACTTCTAATCCGACAAATTCCGATTCCAAAATCTGATTATTCAAGATGTTCACATTTTTTGTTTCAAAAAAGAGAAAAACTGAAATTGCTGACCATATTGATTTTACAGTAATTAGACTTTGGTGCAGCTGTAATCCCTCTGGTACTTAAAGCTTATAATGGTAGGGAAGCTCTGTAGAACTGTCAAATTACTCAGCCCTAAAGTGAAGTCTTATTTTTCAGTTAAACTTTGGTTATTGCTTTGTCTGTGTTTTCACTGTCTGTCATGCTAATCTTTCTTGCTCTTCCCTTTTCCAATTACTTCATTCTTCACCCACTCTTTCACAACCTCTCTTGCTCTTTCGCCATCTTTTCAACATAAACACAAATGTGTCTTTTCTTATCTCCTTTCTTCAGTTAATTTTGAAAATATAAACAATGAATGAGATGTTGATTTTATTGCACAGGTAATTTCAAAATAATCAGGATTTTTTGTTTTTTTTTTCTATGAAATTGGACTTGCGTGCATTTAGTGACTCAAAAGTATAGGTCAAAAAAGAACAGACATTTCAGAAGTGGGAAGTTCTGTTGAAAGGAGACAAAGAAAATACTTTGAAGGGGCCATGGCCATGACCCTTCCATCATGAGCTGTTCCAGTGTCAATCACACAGTACTCATCACCGGCCTTCATGTTGTTCTCCTGGCATCTCTCTTATCCCTTCTTAGTGTCTGGTAAGGTTGACCGTGATCACCCAAAAGCAGATCTTCTCCTCTGAAAATAAGGTTACTCATTTCTCCTCCTGTGGAATGTGTAATGCCCCTGCACGGATATATATTCTCTCACATTATTTTGCTTGTCACTACTAATTTGTCTCCTGTTCTCAAGACCTGAATAAAATGCATAACACTGTGTCAGAATGTTGAGGTCCAGTTTTTGGATACACTGCTTAGCTCTGGCTTGAGCATGACTGAATGTGCGTGCATCTATCTTGGCATCAGTGAGTGTTCTTGTAACCAAAACAAGATATGATGAAGCTGATCACTTTGATGATGTTAACATTCATCCAGACCCGGCAACTAAATGTTCCATTTTGCTAAAGCCAAACATTAAAACTTGAGTCTGCAGCAGTTCCTTCCAAGCAAACCATGCATAGTGACTGACCTCCCTGCTCCTCCCCTTCAAAGTGACACCCCCACCTCAGGCATCAACATGCACTAATGTCAAGCTGACAGGAAAGTAACATGCTCAAAATACAGAATTTAAAGCTTTGGTTGAGAGCTCCTTAATGAGCTAAAGAAAATATCAATTAATAATAGTTACATGGGTTAACAGGGTTTCTGCTGGTCATAAATATCATCTACTGCGTCCGACTATGGACCAGAGTTTGAATACCCTTAACCAAAAAGCTCACACTGGATGAAAGAAACACTGTCAGGACCCATTTCTTGTTTGTAGTGTTTACAGTAAGGAAACAGAATAATTATAGAAACAGAAAGATTTAATCATATAGTTGTTTATTTGCAACTTTCCCACTAGATCTCACTAAGCATTGCACATTGAACCTTTAAAATGTCTTAAAATTCTATGATTTTAACAGTTCTAAGATGCTGATTTGACTATAAAATTAATGTTGCTTTTGTAAAATTGCATTCATTTCAGTCTTACTTTTAAATATATAATGGTAGTGTAGCTAAAATGCAAAACTAAACAATCATGAAAATGTGCAACTTGGAATTTACTGGAAGCCCAAGTGATGTGTGACAGGTTGATATGTGTGGATGTATTGCCACCCATTCTGTTAAAGTTATTTACCTTACCTGGCGGATCATATTGATAAATTCTGGCTTGAGAGACACATTAAAGGCTGGGCAAAAACAAGTGAGCAATAATGATTTTAAACCCTGCTGCATCTTGTATTAGAATTCACTTAAGTTTGGATCTGTGGTTATGTTAGAGCATTAGAATAATAAGCCAAAAGAAAATGTCTGTAATTACCTAATACTCTGTATTCACAACATCATTAAAGTCCAATCCAAGTGCAACCCAATCAACACAGAATTCTTCAAGTAATATTGCAGTCATAACTATTAAAAGGTCTTAAAAAAATCATAAATGTACCATGCAGAATCCAGCAGAAACCCTGTTTGAGTCTGTTGTTACCCTGCTGAGTAGATGAGACATTAAATAGTGGTAGAAATTTCTGTAGATCAATCTCATTATCAATTAGGGACAACACCTTCAACCAGAACAGCTGTGTTCAGTCTTTCTTCATGATCAAATACTTGAGCACTAATTGCTCCTCTTTTTCTGAGAGGGCAAATGACTTTGTACTGCCACCCAAACTGTAGTCTAATACCAAAATGTTGATGCCAACTGTGGGAGTGTTTCATCCCGGTGCTGTTTCCTGTGTTGCTCCCATGCATGGTTTTTAATTTGTGTCACTGTCCCTTCCTCTAGGCCTTGGCCAGTATGAGTTTGAACACTCAACCCATTTTGAACCTGGAGAAGTTTCAGGAAGGTCAGGAGTTGCCCCTGCTTCCACCTGGACGTGATAAAGCTTCACCATCCTCTACAGAGTTCAACCCCCTCATTTATGGCAATGATGTGGATTCTGTGGACGTAGCCACCAGGTAAGTCTTGATTGGCCACAGGCCCGTCTTCAACCCTATTTCTGAGTAATGAAATGAGACGGGTCATTTTGAGCACTGGCCCTTTAAATGCAAATGAGCCCCTTCACACCCCACCCCCTCTAGGTTGTTGGCTGTGCTTCCCTGTCCTGTTCAGCCACTTGTGTTTGCTAATACAACCAACAACTGAACATTTTAGGTAACCGACTCAAAGTTTGCACATATTTTCAACATGGTCTACAACCGCTACTGCTGACAAATAATTATGGCGTACTCTGACACATGTTCATTGGAAGTCTTGACCTTATATGTGCAAATATAAATAAATATTATGATGTAACTAGTTACAGACATAACAAATTAAATAGGAATTAAAATGGGTTGTAGAAATCCACTTGCTTTTTCCAAAATGAATGTAAAGACAGCTTTGCGGCAGTTGGAGGGATCAAATTCAAACTTTTTGAACAATTAGAGTCTCCAAATTATGTACTAAAGACTAATAAAAGTGGGTTTAACAAGTTATGACCCGTTTAAAGCCTTATGTTTTTTTGTGTTTAACTTCAATAATTCTCTTCCACAGGGTCGCCATGGTCCGCTTTTTCAACTCCGCAAATGTTCTCCAGGGATTTCAGATGCACACTCGCACATTGCGCCTCTTCCCTCGGCCAGTGGTGGCTTTTCAGTCATCTTCTTTTCTTGCATCTCGACCGCGGCGCAGTGGCTTTGCGGATAAAATTTCTCGCACCCAGGCAGTTGAGTTTTATGGAGAATGGGCTTTGAATCCAACAAACCTTGCCTTTCAGAGGATACACAACAGTAAGACCGGCCAGCATTATGTCATTTGTACAAAATTTACTGATTAAAAGCTGTAAATAATAAACTATGTACTCTGTTTCAGATGTGTTTGACCCCTCCTTAATTGGAGATAAGCCCAAGTGGTATGCACACCAGTTACAGCCAGTCCTCTACAGGGTTTTTGATGGAAGTTCTCAGCTGGTTGAGGCAATGGCTGGTCCCTTGGAAGATGAGGGAAATGAATCTGATCCCACAGACAGGTGAGAAAAAAAACAAGTCAGTCCATACCTTTAACTTAGGCTACGTTCACACTGTAGCCAAATGTGGCCCAAGTTAGTTTTTTTTGCCGCTATTCAACCTGTATATGACCTGTTAAAGACAGTCTGAGCAGTGCATATCAGATTTTTTCTAATCCGACCCAGGTCACTTTTATATGTGGTCTTAAATCTGATACATATCAGATATTTTGCTTATTCTGTCTGAATTTATCGGACCTCTACATCACTGAAATGCAACAAACGTCATGATTCTGCAGCCCAGGAGGAGGAAGAGAGGCGGGAAAAACATACTTCCATAAATGCAGTGCAGGCCTATGTAGTCACGTATTACATCAGGACCTGTTTTGCAGATGTGGGTTACTTCAGGGTTGCATTCAGTTCATACTCAAAACTGATAGAAGTCGTATTTAATGTGTAATATGGACGAACAAACAAAAAAATTAGATTTCACCAAAAAGTCCAAGTTGTGCATTAAGACCTGCTATGTGAACGTAGCCTTGGTTTGTCTTTATTCCATCACTTGCTGTTGGTACTTACAAAACAAAAAACACATGTAATTGTTTGTAGTGGCAGCGACAGTGAGGCATACGATGACTCCAGCTCCTCCTATTCCTCACTTGGTGATCTTGTGAGTGAGATGATCCAAGGAGACATCCAAGGAGACACCCCGAGTAAGTTTATCAGAGGAAGCTCAGATTCTGTGAGTTGAGTTGGTATTGATATAGCTATAATTTCATGGGTCAGTTCATTAATGTACAGCACTGTTACTTTAAATTCAAAGAACAAGTAATTTATATAAACATACCACATAGAAAAAGGCATATCTTATTAGTCATGTTTGGTTTAACCCTTTAATGCATCTCTTATAGTTCTTCAGGCTTCAGTTAAAGCTTCATAGTTACATTAATGACTCCAACTTTTGATATTTATGCCATTGTGCTTTAATATTAAGATTTGTTAGTCTCACTTTACTCTAAATACTGTTGTGACACTTGAATTCCCCCACTTTGAGATAAAATCTTATCTTATATCTTACTATTTACTGTTTGATTAAGCCAAACATGTGGCTACATAGAAATTTGTTAAAATCTAGTTAAGGAAACCGTTTGTTTACAGTCCTGCTTTCCTTGACAGTTCCATTATATGTTGCAAACTTTGTATTTTGACCGGCCATAAAAATCCTGTTTATCTCGGTTCTCTAGATTTGGACCCACCTACCCATGCCGCACTGGGAGATGCAAGTGAGGTTGAATTTCAAGACTTCTCCGACTTTAGGGAAGGTCATGGGCCCCCCAGTGGTGATGGGCCTTCTGAACCCTCTGATGGGCAACCTCTTCGCTCCAGCTCCAGCACAACGGCAAGCTCCAGTCCCAGCACAATTATCCAAGGAGTTAACCATGTATGTTCACTTTTATATCAGGAACTGTGTGAATAAGTCACTCGGTTAACAAAAGAACAATGATTGTTCATATCAGATTTATTACAGAGATGTTTCTTAAAGTCGGAATTTAAAATGACAAGTTATCCTGTTGACGTGACATGTTTGTTCTGTGTTTTTAGGAGCAGGTGGAACCAGCTGAGATTGAGGCCTCAGCGAGTGCTGCGTTGCAAAACCCTGTTCCAGGACTGGGCGCTCAGCCATTCCTCAGACCTCCAGCTGATCCTGGCCTGGTAGATCCAGCCAACAAAAAACAGGAGTATGACAACCCGTACTTTGAGCCTCAGTATGGCTTCCCCACTGAGGATGACCCTGATGCCGAAGAGCAAGTGGAGTCGTACACGCCTCGATTCAACCAGAACCTCAATGGCAACAAGTGTGTTGTACTTATTCGTTGCTCTAATAAATGCATTGTCATTATTCAAACAAGCTCTGATTCACCATGAAATATTGGGAATCAAACCTGAGCAGGTCGAAGTCATTTCTCCAGTACGTGGTGTGATGTGTGGTTTGAATGCCTCATTCAGTCGTTTTTATGTTGAATCTGTGTCTTTGAGACTGCGCTAATGTCCTTTGGTTGTTTTCTTTGTTTTTTTTTTTAAGGGCACAGCGTCCTCTACGCCCCAGCAGTCTACGCCTCCCTGGGGAGTCTGATGGGGAGGGCGACTCCCGCAACAGCTCGCCGAACTCCACCATTTCCAACAGCAGCAATGACGGATTTGGAGGACTCATGTCCTTTGCAAGTAAGAATATCTGAAATTCAGTTTCCAATGTTAATTTTTTTTTTCACAAGTGACAGGATTCGGATGAATATTAGACCTTTTTGTACACAATATTTTTTTTCCTCTTGTCATGAGCACTTTCACAAAGACAGAATAACAGGTTTTTCTGTTGGAACAATATTCAGTTTTTCTGAACCTTCAGAAGACAGTGAAAGGATATTGTGTGAACATTAGCAGGAAACAGATTGAACTGAATGTGTTGTAGAATAAAGGTAGTTCTCCAACCTTTCACTTTGTCTGAAACAGCAGGGTTCCAGTTTCTACATTCATACACTTAATGTTGTTGGTTTTGTTGAAATTGTGGTTCAGGTATTTGTGAATCATGTGATGAAGCTATCTATTAGTCCTCTGTACCATTTTGTATATGTAGTCTTTAAGGAAAGACAGCACTGAAAAATAGAAGTAATTGTTAAGATGAGGAAGTAGGAACTACCATTTCACAAAAGATTGTGTCACACCCTCCCTACTTGAACAAGTTGTCACTACATATGAGTCTAGGATGGATGTAAACTGTAACAACAATGTGAGGTGATCCATACCTTTATTTATCTTTTGTTTTGTTCTAGAGGAAGCTTTCACACACTCATTTTACAGGTGCAAAACCTGCTGACAACAAGGAAGAGCTTCACTTAAACAAAAGAAGCAAAACAAAGAGTGAATGGAAAAGATTAAACATGAGGAAACATGGTAGTACATTTATGTCACAGTGGCTCAGAGGTTAACAGTCTAAAAGGAATTCTGTTGAAAGTTCATACCCCCCCCAAACTCCTAAAGAGCTGAAGCAATAAAAAAAAAGCTGAGGGGCTGGCCAAGTGGTAATGGATGGACAGCCTTACTAGATTCTTGTTTGCTCTTTCTAATGCCTCATTTTGCAGGGAATAATGAGCACTTTTAGATGTGAATGAAATAAGTGTCTTAACCTAATTTTCTGTCATAAAAATAATAAAAAAACAACTCTCGGTAACAGACAGAAAATTAACATGTTTTTGACCACGTTATAAAACCTGCTTTCAAGTGCAGTTCCAATTTTGGATAAATGAATAAATGGTTTGTTTTTGGTTTGGACAGTAATCACTGCACACAGCACAACAACCACAATA
This sequence comes from Maxillicosta whitleyi, assembly GCA_029822895.1. Lineage (NCBI taxonomy): Eukaryota > Metazoa > Chordata > Actinopteri > Perciformes > Neosebastidae > Maxillicosta > Maxillicosta whitleyi. Next base: position 8,909,017 of record JAPSES010000001.1, read on the forward strand.
GAACACACACACACAAAAAAAGGAATAAGTGACAAGCAAAAGCTTATTTTTTGCCTAATCTTTTCACCTCACACACTGCTTACATGAAATTAAATGTGTACATCATTGAGGATTTGCGTTATAACAAAAGAATCAATAACAATAAAAACATATACCATTTCCACTTAATATTCCTGAATGATCTTATACTTAAGACATTTTTTTTTTAACTTTGTCAAAGAAGTGAACAGCTTAAATTCATAACTCAATTGTAACATTTTTAATTTTGGTCATCTATGATGTCTAATTACCAAAACAGTAAACAGTTTGTATTTTTTCAATATATAAGGGCATAAAATAGCAAGAGTTTTGTTAAGTATTTCGGTAATGGATTGACAAGGGAGAATAATTACAGCTTTCAATTTCTTATTCAGCATATTTATTAGTTTATACAGTACATTGCATGTACAATATATACAAATTAAGATACCTTAATAAACTAATTTAATACATTTTGACATATATTTAACTCAGTTTATTAAATATTTGTAACCACTGTAAAAAGAGTAGCAAAAGCTTTTTACATTGACCTTAATGAATTTATCATAAGTATAATGTAGGTCTAATACAAGAGGATTAAAGTTATGCTTTAAATTGCAAAGGACAAAGAATGCAAAAATACATTTATTATGAATATAATGCCATCCAATTATTTTAAAAACATTTTATTGAAAAATAAATTAATAAATAGTGCTGGACACTAGAAGTAATGTACTTTCAAAATATGAAGAATATAAGTCTTCAAAAGGTGATTTAAAATGTATTTGTTGTTAACCTTCCCTTGGTCGGGGGGGGGGGGGGGGGGGGGGGGGGGGGGGGGGGGGG
>JAPSES010000001.1:8962502-8973597 GCA_029822895.1 Maxillicosta whitleyi
CACACACTCTCTCACACACACACACACACACACACACACACACACACACACACACACACACACACACACACACACACTCTCATACACCAGTATGGCGGGTGCTGCCATGCAAGCCCTACTGGGAGCAATTTAGGGTTCAGCGTCTTGCTCAAGGACACTTTGACATGTGGACAGTCAGAACCAGCCATGTGTGCACAAGGTGTATGCACCATCATCGTGTTTGCTGTGTGTTTCTGTACTTCTATGACCTCTGATCCAAAACAGGTAAATAAACAACTACTACTGTCTTGATGGATGAATGAATCTAAAATAACTGTAGGTGGAAGACGGTATGAAACTGTACCAGAGAATACCCTATAGACTTTTATTACTTATTGTCATGTCTGCCTCCTGACTTCAGTTTTTTTGGCTTCCTGTTTTATTTTGATAGTCTTCCTCCTGTTTCATGTCTGGTGTTTTGACTTCCTGTTCCCTGCTTCTGTGATCACCTGTCCCTGCCCTAATGTGATTCACCTGAGTTTCACTGTCTCCTCCTTCTGTTTGTGACATCAGCTAGCCTTTGTTCCTGCCTGTCTCGCTTGTTCTGACCGTTTTGGACCTGCACCCTTGACTTGTCCATTCCTCGTCTGTCCTTCTGCCCGATTGGACTGATTACCCGGTATCCCTTCAACTTCCACTCTGGATCACCCCTGTGGATTACGGATTGGAGGCCTTTTTTGATTTAATAAACTGTGTTTTTGCTCCAAACTAAGACTCCTTAATTCCACTCTGCATTTGGGTTCTCATCCTGTGTACCAAGTCGTGAGACTACTACTATTATTATTATTGTTGTTTGTTGACTATGACGTATTTACTGTATCTATTGTGTTTGTTGTATTATATGAGATTATTTTTGGTGAGATGTGTACACTTCTGTTGCAAATCAAATTGCGTTTTGGAACATTAAAGATTTTTCAATTCAATCTAATCTAATGTAATCTAATCTAACCTAGCCTAATTTAATCTAACCTAACCTAATCTGACCTAATATAATCTAATCTGATCTAATCTAACCTTAATCTAATCTAATCGAATCAAATCTAATATAATCTAATCTAGCCTAATTTAGTCTAAATTAACCTAATCTGACCTAATATAATCTAATCTGATCTAATCTAACCTTAATTGAATCGAATCAAATCTAATATAATCTAATCTAGCCTAATTTAGTCTAAATTAACCTAATCTGACCTAATATAATCTAATCTAACCTAATCGGACCTTAATCTAATCTAATTTAATCGAATCTAATATAATCTAACTCAATCTATCCTAAGAAAGCCTGATTTAATCTAATCTAATCTGACCTATTCTAATCTAATCTGATCTAAACTAACCTAAGCAAATCAAATATAATTCAATCTAACCTAGCCTAATCTAACCTAAACTAACCCATACCATAAACCGGCTGTTGTCATCCCATAAAAGGCCGATCCTTTTGGTTTTCCTCCCTCTGCGCATTTAGACACTTTCAGTTTATACATTTTTAAAATCACCTGTTTAACTTTGCCTTAAGGTTGGTTTTATGGATATTGGATATTATGCAACTCGGCATCCCAGCTCGGTCTGCCTTCAAACTCCCACACAGAATTGAACAAAATTTTGAGCGAAAAAAGAAAAGACAAGGTTCGTGGCTGTTGAAAGAGATTAGAGAAGTTTTAGAAAATGAAAGGCTGTAGAGAAAGTTCAGAAAGTCATTATCAGCCCAGCAGGGTAACCATCACGCTGCCAACATGTCCATCTGAGAACACAAGGCTGTCATGAAATACAAGAAAAAAACTCTTTCATAAGTGCGAATGTTAATGCTGAGGTCTCATCTGGTGACTCTGACAACCAGAGCTGTGCACTTTCTTTTTTGAAGGTAAAATTATGCTGCTGGCTGGAAGTGGGTGTTTACATCACACAAAGCTGCACATAATGTCGGCCTGTGGGCTCATCTCTGTGGTGGCGTAGCTTTTTTTTTAACACTCCTGGGCTGTAAGTTTGGATTGAGGCAGAGGAAAACCAGCATCGAAGGCAGATGCATAAATTGCGATAAAAAGCATCGTAGGTGAGAAACATGCTTTACTACAAGCGTATCCGAAAAAAAATAAAACAATTTATATTCACACCACACAGGGTCAAAGGACTGATACTAACATTTCATTTCACACTGGAGACTACGCACTTACACACGTTATGTTATTTCCTATGAAATACAGTATGTTGTGTGTGAAGAATCATTTTCTGACTAAAGATGCAAGATTCCAATATTCTTACGGTGCAACGGTGTCACATCCTTGAGGTTTCTTCACTCTGATGCAGTATTTGTTTTTATATATTTACTTCTAACTAGTGTGTTGACCCGTGGGTATTCATGGATTCTAGATGTTCTCATTTTTATGTTGTGTATTGATACATACTGTACCGCATTTGTCCAGCTGTCACCACCAAAGCGTTCCGGCCATAGCAACATTATTGTACGGCTAACACCACTGACTTTGGTGCGGAAGATGGCCGGTTCAAGACCCAGCCCTGTGTTCCAATACCCATACTTATTGAGTACACTTCTACACAGTACGCTATCTGCTCTTACTGACTGCACTGATTTCAGCAGGTCAGTGTCGTTCCAAACCGTACACTCCGTGGTGCACTTACCGGAAATTACAATCGCGACTCCCGCCCAGCTCATCATTCCGCCAAAAATCATCCCCAACTTCGCTAATATTTAACCCTTCACGCACCTCTGCCTTGAAATGAGTTTGCACATAAACGCTATATGTAAAATGCGACGCCGTCATTGATTTTTATTCTATTTTTGGAGCCAAGTTGGCTTCGCCTGTTCCGCTACGGACTGAAGATGGCAATCGTTAAGTGCGGAAAGTGCACATCATTGCACACTTCACAATTTGACCGTTTTGAGTGCACCATCCGGGTTCACTTATTTTCGCCGCAATCGTGATGTGAACACCCTTCGTACTCAAACTAGGTACGGTAAGTACAGAAAGTATGGACATTGGAACACAGGGCAGGTGATCCCTTGGAAAAAGGATCTTTATGCTATACATTCCAATGTGGCCACAAGGGGGCGCAACCCCCTTTTGCCGGTTCCAAGCCTGGTTGTGTCAGGAAGGGCATCTGATGTAAAAACCTGTGCCAAATCAACATGCGAAGGTGATTTGCTGTGGCGAGCCCGAAAGGGAAAAAGCTGAAATAAATCATCATAATCATCATCATCATATTGTATTCCAAAATTATTAATATCTCCCAAAATATTGGTCCTATCAACTTGTCCTTTTTACTAGTCTCCTCCTTGACCAAAAATACATAAGTATGCTGAACTACCGGCTTTTTGAGTCTCCAAACACATACATATGCATGCATGCACACAGAGGCTACTTGGCTTTTATAAAATCCATAGTAATAATAATAAAAATGGATTGGATTTCTATAGTGCTTTGCAAGGCGCTTTAGCTATTTATTGCAAATCATTGTGCCTTTTAATTGTTTTTACAATGCTTTTATACTGCTAATACTTTATGACTTTTATTCTGATTGTATTTTTATATTTGTAATTTGAGAGACCTCTGCATAATAATTCCTATGTACCTGAATGTGTACAAATGGTAAATCTTATCTTATCTTATTTATGGGCTCAAGTTCACTGAATATGAACTATTTTGATAGAATACATTTAACAAATAAGTACTTATCCTGCCTTCACATGCTATGGGACTTTAAGTACAAATCGTTCTAACTCAGAAACTACACATGAACGCCCTCTTACATTACATTTTCCACTGGAGACTTAGGAAAAAAATAATTAATACATGAGCTGCAGAAGGTTCAACATTGTGGAGAGCAATGAGGGATTTGCAGTGACTGGTAAACAATACTTTTATTAATGTTCTGCTTCTGTTAGCTGATGATTTTGCACATTTATTGCACACACAATTGGCAATAAATAAATTAATAAATAAAACCTGTAACAGATGAATTAACACATCCAAAACTGTTTTACCCAAGTAGCAGGACACAATAAATTGAGCGTCAGCCATTTTTCATTTCATTACGACAACAAAAGCACTTGAAGACGACGCACTCGTAATTTGAAATTCAAAGCAGAAACAATCATCTTCCCGACAGCACATGAAGGCAGCATCAGTAAACATACAAGGGACTAGTCAATCTTCAGTGTTACACCATTTTTAACACAATACTCTACATGGTGATGGTGTGTTCATTCAAGAGACGATGTGGAGAAGTGACCATGAAACAGTTAGTCACTCTAATTTTTATTCCTGTTGTTTTTAGGTCTTATTATGCCACGCTGCCTGCTCCCTGCAGGAGAAAACAATGTGCATTATCTCTGGCCGAGCCTATTGTGGCTTGAAGCGACCACCTTTATTTATTTCCCATTTAGCTGCAGAAAAATGTGTCTTCGGCAGCAACTCATGCGAACAACAAATTTGCTACTGATTTGGTACTTGCTAAAACATATTTCATTGCCTCTCTGTGTGGGAAAATGCAACCCCGGAGAGGTTATTTTAGTAGGAGAAAGTTTTCTTTCTTGTTATTCTTAGTCATGTATAGTTCAATATTCCAATCATTACACATTATGCCTCTCTGCTGTGCCGAGCCAGGACTGCACACAAAGCAGGAAGCCCCTAAACCTGCTGTGGGATTAAAAGCAAGCTTTGCATAGCTAAACAGTGAGATCCCTTGAAGCTGCCAGTCTTTTCAGTGTGCCAACCTCATAAATCAATACTGACATCAAATGTGACAACTATAGATTTAACAAGTTCGCTGGGATCTCCAAGAAGAAAGTTGACTTCGGCGTAGTTACCTTACTTTCCTCTATAGCGCTTCAGCCCAGTAAGGGGTTCTATTGACTGCGTCGACTCACTGTGAACTCCAATAACTATTCTTTCCCTAATCTTCGATCTCGGCTGCTTTTTCGAAATCATCAGCACTTCGGGCGTCTGCAGCTCTGACTCTCATGCTACAGAGGCTCTTAGTTAATATTATAAACACGTTATCTATTGGAAATCTCTTTCACACGGTCTTTCTCCCGCTCCCCCTTTTCCAAAACTTGAATCATCCTGTAATAAATATGGTGTGAGGGAACAGAGTCCAGCGGGAGGTGAGCGGGAAGAGATTACCACAGCTTCTTGTAGAATTTTAAAGATCCATTATCTCAAACTGGCCTGATTTAATAAGCACTAGGGGACACTGGAGTATTAAATCTATCTATGCTTTAATGAAAAATTCACCTAAATTATGTCGTTTTCAACAGAAAGTCTACCTCCACTTCCTCCACTGGATGTAACCTGAATAATTGAAGGTAAATCAGGCTATAGGAGGCACAGAGACGTGAGGAATTTTCACATCTGAGGGAAATGACAGGTTTTCTTTGCTGATTCAGCCAACTTGACACTGAGATAATTTTATAAGGATGTAGGTTTTTTTTTTTTTTTTTTCCAAGTGTCTGTGTCAGCAAAGGTGGAAACCATAAAATAATTGCTCCAATCTTTTATGGTCTCCTGTAAGGAAAGTTTAATTTTTGTGCATCATTGACAAATTGTGTGTCTTGTTGGCTGTGAAGCCTTTAAATCATACACGAGTCAAACAACTGTTTCCTCACTGTCACATCTCCCTCCTTCCTGTTCTCCCATGGCCTTCAAATGCACAATATTGCAAATGAGTGGACTGTACACCCACACTTCTTCATACAAATGAAATAGTCCCATCTTCGAGCGCTGTCGCTGACAGGCAATCAGTGTGTGAATTTACATCAGCAGGCTGCACCCAAATAAGAGGAGGCTGCTATTTCAGAAACAGCAAAGAAGCCTCCATTTAAGGGTGAAATAAAACACAGTTTATAATGAGACAGGTTTAACACAAGCAGTCCACTGTTCCTCATTACTTAGACGAAATCTTATTCTCACTATTAATATTAATCATTATATGGAAATATAGAGCTGCCTATGAAAGGGAATACATTTATTGAATCCTATTTTAAGTTTGGGACTTAATCCAAAGTTGTCTTACTGTATTTTTTTTAATTTCTTCGTCAGTTAAATATGAGCCAGGCACATAATGACATGAACAATTAAAAGCTCAAAAAACATGTTGATGAAATGTAATATGGATAAACTTCTGCTGCCTCACATCATGTTGTGACAGATGCACGTAGAGTTCACTTCCACAGGTTTCATTTCATACATTCAATAATACAATCAATTAACCACTCAACACATTCTTGATTGTTCATGTCTCCTTCAAATAAAGCTCTGGCACCTTCTGCAGCAGAGAGAAACAAAGGCCTGAGCCACTATTTGAGAAAATACTGGGTTCATTCATGTCTCTTAAAACTGATTCTGTTTGAAAATGAAGAAACTGGAACATTGCAGTAGTTTGACCGCAAACACATTAATGTCCATCCATCTGTTTTCTGAACCCGCTTTATCCTCGCCAGGGTCACAGGGGTCACTTGGAGCCTATTGCAGCTACTTATGGACAAAAGTGGGGTACACCCTGGACATGTGACCGGTTCATCGTAGGGAGGACATGTAGAGACAAAGGATCACTGTCACATTCACACCAATTGGGCAATTTAGATGAACTGATTATAGACATGCAACTATCAGTGCATGTGTTTGGATGGTGGGAGGACGCAGGAGTACACAGAGAGAACCCACGCAGACATGGGAGAACACCCAAACTCCACTAATGCTTTTAGTTTAGTCGTTTGTTGTCTGTTACGGTGTAGAGTGTTAATATAGCAACGTGCATATGTACATTTAGGTGTATATTTAGTAATTTCATGTAGTAATGTCTGGTTAGATATATTGTTGTTACATGTTAATATTGTAATCATTATGTTTATCTAAGGACATTGTTGCATTAGTTTATTTATAGAAACCACAAGAACAACTTTAGAAGAATTGTTTTAGGACACAATGACCATAGGGTCCCATCTGTCAATTCCACAACTTGAACTAGAAAAGCACTTGGAGAGCACAGACTTCCGCCAAGTGCAAAAAATCTGTCCATAACCTTTTGAGTTATGTTGCTAACAGACAAACAAACCCAGGCAAAAACATAACCTCCTTGGTGGAGGTAATAATAAATATTCTGGACCTTTACATCATCTTGCATTTTAATCCAATGCCCCACGGTGGCTTCTACAATATACTTACTAGGATTAATCAAAACACTATTTGCTTAGTTAAGTCAGGTGACTTTTTTTTGGCTGTTTTAATACTTTTAAGGGATGGCAGCTGCTTCCTATGGACCAGCCTCCAATAATATGGTATCTGAACTGTTTATGAAGAAAGTATGCTTCCATATCCAACAGAATTACAAATTAAAAGCCTTAAATCTTCAGACTTTTATATGGTGATGAGTCATATTTTAAGGCAAACATATGTATAGTCACCTACTGTATATTAAGAAACAGGTGCCAATAGTTATTTGGACCATGATAAATCTAACATATTAGTCAGTATTTCTATCATATCATCATCTGCATCTAAATATTCTTCATTTGTGTACAAAACTCTTAAGTGCATAAGGTGCATTTATTAAATGTAGACCCTGGAGAGTCTTCCACTTTCTTTGTGAAGTCAAAATGAGATGTGATTTCCTATTTATTATCAACCAAACAGATAGGCTTTGAGTGTCTTTTCTCTGCCAGGAAAGTGAGTGTACTCTTCAGATTGCACAAAGTGTGTTTCAGCCTGTAATGCAGCGTCACATACTTCCAACATCTAATCAAAACCATCCTGTTTCCTGCAACCCTGAGACCTTTTTCAATAAAGCGAGAAAGCTCGGTCTCTTCAGAATTACATACTGTACTTCACTGACATACACACAAAGAAGGAGAAAAACATCACAGGCTCTGCAATCCTCACACGCTTTTGTCCAGAAAACCTGAGCTTAGGAGGTAGCATTTTCCTGCAGCATGTCTGTCGGACATTTATGCATCTTAACCAACTCCAAGTCATTCAGAGCGTGTTTCTCGGTGCCAGTCGAATACTGATGCTTCATCTGCTCAATAAGATGTGAATGGAAGCAGAAGTGACACTTTATCCTCTAGAACATGTTTTTCATCAGCCCTTCTTCGACTTCTCTGGATGCGGTAATAGAAGACGATAGAGCTCAGCGTCCTTCGATCTGCTCATTCTTCCTATGTGATTATGCAAGATTAATATTTGATGAGGTACTGGGTCCATTATACTGCCACCAAAAAAAGCAGATAATTTATTTCTCCCATAATAAGATCACATAAGGTTTTAGTGCCATGACTGTATTTGTGTGAAATTTCATTGAATCTGTAATATCTCCGTTTGATCGCCACGATGTCCTGAAATGCCCTGAACTCATCGACGCTAATGATACAGATCTGTCAAAGTGAATAATGACTATAATGAGTTTTATGACTCACAAACGCAGTGATTCATAGGTGAGTGTTTGAATAAAATTACATTTGGTTTTTTTTCTAAAAATAACTGACGAGACACTTAAGAGCATTTGTTTCCTAGAAAACATCAAGAGCAGGAGAAAAAAAAAAGTTCTTCAGGCCTCAATTAATGCAAACAATACAACAAACACCACAGTTTGAACTTTAACTGATGGGATGTGCTTTTATTCAGCTGTATTTGATGTCTACGAGATCCATGTAACTTTAGAAGGTGTTCTGTCTGTTTTTTCTTTTAATTATTTTTTTACACACATTAAAGTTTGTTCTGCAATCCAGTGGGGTCTCTAAGTCTTTGAACAATAACGTATTTGTTCAGTGATGTATTACTTAGAATCAGGGTGTGATTTGTCAAAAAAAAAAAACAGAGAGGGGCACATTTTGTTTTTTTAAATTATGAAAATAAGCAATCCACTGGCCTAATTCTTTTCATGCACTTGTCCTAGAGTCCTGCAGCTTCCTAGTGTGACCCCACTTACTCCCACTACTTACACTTGCAGAGCTACTATTGCTAGCATCACCAACCTGAGCCGGCTGACTTTAGGCACAGGCGAGCCACTAAAAAAAATCCAAAATCTAGTCATCATGTATTTCTTAGCTGTGTGCGCTGCTTATAATGAATGAAATAATATCCACAATACCTAGCATTATCAATGTCACCACATTATGAACATGTTTTTGATAAATAGTATTATTATTATTAAGAAACTGTACTGAACTATATATGTTTGGGTACACAACAAAATGATGATCTTTTTACACTTTTAAAAATGTTTATTTATGCATTTTCTTGTTATTATTATTATTTTTGTCTCACATGGTGCTATGACACAATACCACCCAGCAGGTGGTATTGTGGATCACCTCCAAAATTTAATCATCTGTTCCTTGTCTCAGAGCGAACATTTCCTGAAAATTTCATTAAAATCCGTTCATGACTTTTTGAGTTATCTTGCTAACAAATAAACAAACAAACAAATACATAAACAAACCCAGGCGAAAACATTACCTCCTTGGTGGAGGTAAAAAATGAACAAGGCACTGAGTATCCATTGGTGTTCAGGTAATATGGGTGAATTGAATTAATATATAAAGTGATAGGTTTGTCTCTTCACTGTCAGTGTATTACTTGCAGTAGTTTAGTTTCTGCTGCTGAATCTGGATTGGAAATGATGGAGAGTTTCCTTGTACTGAAATGTAACCCAACAGATTGACTTTAGTATTGTACTGACTTTTAATATTTTGGAATTTAAATTACTGTCTGACTGTGTTTGCTGTGTAGTTGTGACTGTAGCGGTTCTGGTGCTAACCTTTTGCAGAACAAACTGCACATTATAATAATATAGTACATAATGTCTTACCAGTGAACAGCCAACCTCATAAATACAATTTTCTAGAGTCTAAAAGCATTTGATTTTATTAATCATGTTTGATTTTGCGCAGACGCCTCCTACAGAGCAGAGGTAAAATAAAAAGAAAAAAATCCATATGAGGTCACTGTTTGAGTATCAGTTACTATCAGGTACATTATGAATAATGTTTTAAAATTCTGTTTCACTTGCCCTTTTCTTTATGTCACTACATGATTCTCTAAAGGCATGTGCATTTAGGAAACACTCATTAAAAAGTCATTATAAAAGCAAATGTGTGAACATATTCTATGTGTGCCTGAACTTTAACTATTCTATTTTCTGGTCAATCCTTTACAAGTGGTTAAAATACCATTTATGTTCAAGGTCTGTCTGTAGGGGCTGTGTTTGACTTTAACGATGCATTCATCATCTCCTGGGCAACAAAGACCGAACAGCCGAAACACTCAGAGCATTTTCACACAGCGTACACGAGTCCATATCCAAGTACACTGGACCCCAAAGTCCGCTTCATTTTATCCATGTGAAGGTAGTCCTGGGTCCAGACCGCCCAGACTCCAGCATGGTACGTTACCGCATGAATGTGATCTGTGTCGGAGTCTGGAAGTGACCTAATCACCATTCCGACAACAGAAGTGGGTTAAACAACACTAGACCATAGATGGCGCTCCGGTTGTCCCCTGTCCCCTTGGATCCACGCGGCCATGGCTCGCATTACCAAATGAACCGCTCTGTGATGTAACGGAGGTCGTTTTCCTTGTCTTAGCCTCAAACAGGCAAACAGATAGGTAAGGGTGTGTCCTCTTCTGACTCCTGTTTTTGTTGGATAGCAACAGAGTTCCTTCCACACCACCACCTACTGTTTCAGCTCTGGAAGATCCATTTGTACTCGGGCATTGACGGCGGTACACACTTGTTAACACAACATCTGTGGGAAAGGTGTGAATGTGCCCAAGTATGGTATGGATTTGAGTACGCTTCGTGAAAAGGCCTTAGTGTGAAAATGTAAAACTCCACAAAAGATCTGATTTGGAACAAGTACAGTAACCCCTCGCTATAACGCGGTTCACCTTTCGCGGTCTCACTGTATCGCTTTTTTTTTTTTTTTTCAGTATGTTGTGTTCTGCCTCCTAATTGGCTAAAGGACAGTAGACCAGTGTCAACAATCTCCGCCCTTGTCTCTGTACAGTTTTGCCAAATTTACAAATGTTCTCCCACAATGTCT
>JAPSES010000001.1:8977127-8987292 GCA_029822895.1 Maxillicosta whitleyi
TTAGTGATGAACTCTAGGTGTAAAATAGAGCCCCGCGGCTGTGGTTTATAAACACTTTACCCAGACAGGTTTCATTTTGAATTTACTACCTTATGTGTCGCTTTAAGTACTAAAAAAAATAATTAGAACTGAAGATGCTCCAGTGTATGGATGGTATACCTGTTTACATTATCTAAAGTCATGATTAACAAGTGGTGTCAGGCACAACAAACCCCACCCCTTGCACGTTAGCATAAACACAGCTCAGCCATTATAAGTAAATGGGAAGAAAGCAGCTTAGTGGTTTACACTGACTTTGGTGTGGAAGATGGCCAGTTCGATCCTCAGGTGGGCCCATGGGTAAGGCCCTTTATGCTATATACACCTATACCTTTAGCCACAAGGGGGCAGTGTCTGATTGTGCCGGTTCCAAGCCTGGATAAATACAGAGGAGGGCATCCGGCGTAAAAACCTGTGCCAAATCAACATGCAAATCTGATTCACTGTGACGACCCCTGAAGGCAAAAGCCAAAACAAACTTACTCTAAGTAAATGGGAAGAAAGAAAAAAGATTTTACAGATTCATAAAACATTTTTAACTTTTACCCAGTGTTCCCAAAAAATCTAATCAGCTCAATTCTGGATCACTGGCAGTCTATAAACCCAATTTGGTATGAATTCAACCCAAAGTTTTTCTGTTCTGTTAACAAACAAATAAACAAACAAGCCAAACTACGAACTAAGGGGAGAGGGTGTAATTAATGACTGTGAACAACTGCATGTATGTGTTTTTTGTATTCAGCTGTTGTCCCTTCACTTCCACCTTTCAGTGAATTCAGAAACACCCCTGCCCCCCTCCCTCCATGCCAATGCATGAGTGATAGGCTGTGTTGTTGAGGGATGCCACACTTTGCCAAAGTGTTATGGAATTTTATATTTTACATAAAGGAACAAGACAAAACGATTCTTACAGAGAATGTAAATGAATGGCTTAAACCCACGTACTTCTTCATACATTTTTTATAAAGGATGGATTCTGTGCAGTGGCTGTAAAGTCTGTACTTTGTATTCATCTACCAAAAACCAAGTTATTTCCCTCCCTGTTGTTGACATTCCAGTTAATCTGGCTGAACCCTCCTGTGTGCGACCTGTCAGACGGTTGATGCTCAGGCCACATCGACGTCGGCCTTTGTCTCTGCGCTCGGTGATGGGACAAAGAGTGAAAAGATGAAACTGCACATGTCCCTTTTCATTTCTTTGAACCTATTTTTGTATTTGTACTAAAAAAACACATCAGCTGTAAGACGACTAGAAAAGTCTTTTCTTCAAAACCAATGGGAATATAGAGAACACACCACTCTGGTTCTCACTCACAAATCGAACATGAGATCACATAACGAAAGCAGTGACAGGAACAGAGAGCACTTTAATGCAGATTGATCCACAGACGCCGTAATGCAAATCATTACTAATTAAATTGTTTACTCCATCATCAATGGCCAATGCTGAGCTGTGTGTGAGGAACGAACCGACCAAAAGAAGACAAAGTTGATAGATTTGGTCCAAGCAGAATGTGAAGGAAATGCAAAGTAAGACAAACTAAAGATCATGTTGAATGTTCAATGTAGAAGAAGTCAGTCGTGTAATAATTAGTGACGTTTCCATCATCTCTCCCTCTTCAAAGAATATCTCGGTTTCAATTAGATTTTTTTTTCAACAGTGGAAGGACAAAGGTTTTGTGGTATAATGACTTCAAATTGAAAAAACCCAAAAAACTTTAGATTAGGCAATATATCATGTATTGAATTTAATACTTTTTCAACTCATTTCTCTTGAAATTGAAATATTTTCTGCATGACTGTGATATGACCAATGCAAACATCACATTAAACATTATTACCCTTTAACTCTCTATTCTCCACTGGTGGATTGGGACCCAAATGTGGGTCACAAAGTCATTTTCAGTGAGTCTGGGCAAAAAAGTAATGTTAAGAATCAAATTATGTGCTTTAACTTTGTTGCGGTGTTGCATTGCAGCATTGCGGTGTTGTGGCGTTAAGTTGTGGCATTGCGTGGCAGCGTTGTGTTACGTAGCAGCGCAGTGTTGCACGGATAGCGTACCGGTAGCGTAGTTTGTTAATTATGCCTCGAGGATGACAGTGTAGTAATATATCCAACCACTAGGTGTCACAATTTATTCTCCTCAATCCTGTCTTAGTGATTGCGCTTGACAATGCATTACTATTTTGTTTTGTTTTGTTTTTTTCCACTCAGACGGAGTTTTATTTATTTATTTTTTTCCCTTGAATGTTGGGAAGGCGGTGGGGCGAATTTGCTAAGGCCGCCGCCTTGGCTAGAAAGTGCTGCGGGAAACACTGACTAATTAACACCAGACATTTCACAGCATAAAAGAAGACCCGAAAGATTCAGTTCATAGTGAAACTCCGGTATGACAACATTTACATCAGGTATAGTTTTAACATTTAGGACAAAAACTGAATGCACTTTTATTTATTTATTTATTTTCTTAGTTAAAATGTACCCAATTTAAAGTGTTAAAGGGACTATTTCCATATTTAGCATTACTACCCGCTGGTCAGTTTGGTTTACGATTAAACTTGTCTTCTGTGTTTTCATACTGTGATATTATCTCGGGTTCTAAACACACCGTCTTTTTTATTAAACACATTTCAGAAGTTTAACTGTTAGATATTTGGGTCACAGCTTGTCATTGAGGAGTGCCAGTGGGTCCTGAAGCCAGACCAGTACCAGTACCAGAAACCACAGCTCCACTGTGATCATTTATGTCACAGATGAAGTGATTTCACTGCCACTTAAGAATCGGTCATGCTGTAATAATATTTTCAGTACATTTGTGATTCATCCACACAAAAGAACAACTACATCATCTTTCACTCTTCTGCCATGTGTTATATTCTAAAAGACTGATCTACTGAACTGGATGCACTGACAGCTTTTATGACACCCTGTCCAACTCAAAAACAAGCTAAAAGCTCCAGAAATTCAACACAACTCTTTTATCAGCAAGATGTTAAGAGTGTGTGATCGGGAGGTTAAAACTAAAACATTTTGTCTGTACCGTCAGTGAAAGTACTCTTTCCCCAACACTGGATCAGACGGTACTGAGCTCAACAGTGGAGTGTTTTTCATGACACCTTCATGACACGTCGTACATTTCTAAATGCAGAAAACTGTTTTGGATAAGGTCTTCATTTCCTCATGCCTGATGGTGGTCATTGGTAAAATTGGAGATGACAATGCAGTTCATCAGTAAATTGTATAGAAATGATCTAAACTACATTTACATGATCGAAGTAATCAGTTACATTAACACATTATTGTAGCTTCAGTCATAACTTGGGCTGGCCTATCCAATGGACATTCTATAATCTTAATCTTTTCTGTTAGACTGACACATTTTAACCCAACATTGCTCAACGATATTCTAGTACAACAGTGTCCAGTGTCGTAACATTACAAATAGCAAATACTTGTTTAGAAAATAATACATTATAAAATCCACTTCCACAGACTGTATCACTCACTGAATAAAGTTTAAAGCTCATTATTTACATAAATGTATTATGGTATCATCACGTTTTCACCTGCAAACTACTCAAAGTAACACTGTTTGATCATCTCTGTGTGCTGCATCAGCTGATAGTTTACATTATTTCTCTGTTAGCTTAGCTCTGGTTTTAAACAGTCACAGTAAAACCACACTTTGTGTTGTCAATAACCGCACTAAAGATTGGTTTGGCATCAAACGAAAGGTCACAACTGACAGAATTTAGTCTGAACTGTGGATGAACCAATGGCATCTTAGCAAAGCTAATAGTATCCCATAATGACTTTATACTTTCACAAGTCTCAGAGTCAAAGTAACACATGTAGAAGAAACGCTTACATTTCAGTATCAAATTCCATTTTTTTATTTACAGCCACAGACGGTGGAGAAATGACTATAATGAGTTTTTTTATCGCTTATTTTTGACTAAAACTTGTTTCTTTGTGGTTCTCATCACATCTACTCACTGTCTGACACCTTGGATAAACGTTCTGCGGTGTTAGTTTTCATCACCATGGGAGAACAGTTACTCACTACTCCCTCTAGTGGTCACATAAGTCCATCTGTCAGTCTAAATACAGTCACTTCATATCTATACAATCCAATACATTGTCGGAATGTTTATTCGAAACACTAATGATCATTTTAGTCCATTTTAGAATATTTTGAAGTAGATGTATTGCATACAGCTCCTTTAATTGTTTTCTTTAAACACCTTACAGTGTTCCACAGGGGTTTACAATAAGTGATTATATGTGTAGTTCTGCTTGAATGCATTGGAGAAGCCACTGTTATGTCTAAGTAATGAGTAATTCACAAATATTTTATGAATTAGCACTAAAGTGTGTCGTTCAAAAGGAATAAAACAAAATGTCAGCAGTGTCATATGGACATTTCAGGTATTATCCTTTCAGCATGCACCGAGTTACATTCATAAAGATGCAAACATCCACGATGCTGCATGAATATGAGTTTGGCCTATGTTTAAAGTGCTTAAATGAGCTGCTGTATTTGCATATAGAGCGGTGTAGTGGGACTTGATCACTGGCGATCACTACAGACACACATGGAGATGCATTTGAATGCCAGGTGTGAACAGATGTGCTTACAGCTGCACGCTTCTTATCAGATCACCAAAACGGATTTCATGCATTTCACAAAGGCAAAACCAAGTTGTGTCCTTCTTTGTTGTTGCTATTCCCACTGATGTGGCTGAAACCTCCTGCATGTGGTTGTTTGTGTTCAGACCACATCGATTTGAGCCTCTTAGTGATTTGAGAATGAGTTGAGAGGACCATGGGTGGGTGTGACAGAAACGCATCATACCAGTGTAGAACCAGGAGGGTCTGAACTAGAGGGCTGGGACCAGATGCAAATCTTGTGGGAACGGGTGGTATGAGCTTCACTGCAGGCGGCTAATAAAAACATTGCAGGATCGAGATTTCGCATAGCTATAGAATGGAGAGCGTGTGGTAAATGAAGCGGAAAAGAACCTCAAACGATTATAGGCCGATCATCTGTTCTTTTCTCTTGCGGGAAGAGAAGACAAAAAAATCAATGCACCTCTATTATTGTGCAGGAATAAATTATTATTAGAGTTTCGCGGGAGTGGACATGCATATTGCGGGTGCAGGCGGGAGTGTAATGGTCAAAAACTCTGTGGATACGGGCGGGAGCGGGATGAAGAAAGTAGTACCGCGCAGGGCTTTAATCTGAACTGTCAGCCTGGGCGTTGGGTTGCTTTGCCGACTAAAAACGGGACTAGCTCCATAAATGAATGAGTTTATCTGTAGGCTGTACTCACAGAAGGTTCACCACTTTAACTTGCATTCAGACTCTTCTTACTAAGGAGGAAAACAAAGCCCTGAAGTCCTCTTCAAAACTTCTTGACAAAAACAATTGTCACGTCTGCCCCCAGTCTTTAGTTTATGTCTCGTCTCTTCCTGTTTTATTTTGTAGGCTCTCTCCTGTTCCCCGTCTTTCCCAACTGCTTAATTACCAGACTCCTCCTTAATGTTTCACACCTGTGTCTTGTTTTCTCCCCATTTCCCTGTGTATATAAACCCTGTCTTGTCAGTGTCTCATTAGTTCGTCACATCATTTTATGTTTTCTGAATCTGTGTCTTAGTCTGTCTCGTGATCTGCCAGTGTGTTTTTCGGTCTGACCTTATGTAAATGATCTGTGTTCGATCTGGAGTTGGACCTCCGTCTCTGCCTGCCCCTGTCGGTACCTCTGCCCCGTTGAACTGCTGTCCTGTTTTTGGACTCTCGCTTTTGACGGTACTCTGTCTCTGCTCTTTCCCCTGCCTGTACTTTTGCTTCCCTTTGGATTTTTTTTTTTTTTTTTTTTTTTAGATTTTGACCTTTTTTGTGCATTTACCCCGAGCCTGGATTCGACCCCCAAGAATATTACTTCCTGGTTGTAATTCTCAAACAACTGTTCTGTTTTATCCATTGTTGCCTTTGTTTCTCTGCATTTTGGGTTCACGTCCATGTACCAGTCGTGACAACAATCCAATTATTTTGAAGAAGCATTAGTGCCATGGAGGAGTCTGTTTACATGACCACAAAAATCCAATAACTACAGCAATCAGATATTTGTATCCATTCTAACACATTTACATGCACTGCAGAAATATGATAATCGGAAAACTATATTAGACATTTCAGCCCATTATCAGATTTCTTTCAGAATTCGTACATTTGTAGTGATGGTAGATTAAATTTGTTACTGTCCATAGCTCACATTTGACTGTGTCACTTCCTTTTTCAATGATTTAATTGTTTTTACACATGTAAAAAAAATTAAATAAATCAGATTAACCTGCATACATGCATGGAGATGTCATAGTATTGGGGCAAAATCCAGGCGTGTTAATCCAATTTCTTTATTATTATTATTATTATTATTATTATTATTATTATTATTATCAGATTACTGGTGTTAACTAATAAAGCATATCAGATTATACTGTTTCTATGATCACTTGAATCCTCTGATAATTCCAGAAATCAGATAATTGATTGGAGAATTAGTGTGAATGTAAAAGGGCTCCATGTTTTATTTGTTATTGAATAAGTTTGGTGTTTTATTATTATTATTATTATTTTTGCAAAACAGGAAACGGCATCTTCAGACACTTTTACTTCTTTTCTACTGTATGCAGCTCCATGGATGGGATTATCTGTATTATAACTGAATATGTGGATGTACATTCATAAAGAATATGCTCCATCAGCAAACCAGCGCTGTGTCAAACTCAGCACTCTGAACACAAATAATTTAAAACCTAAGAAACTTATTAAGGAATGAGAGGGAGGGTGTTAAGTTTGTGCTAACAGCTCATTAGAATTCAAAGATTATAAAGCGCAGATGCATCACTAGTGAAACTACACAAGTTTCTACATTCTGAAAAACTGTGAAATGAAAATTTAAGGCATGTTCCTGAATAAAGTTAGAGAATAACAGTAACAGTATGTCCTGTACTTCACCTAGGAGGAGTGTGAAAAGCAACATTTGGTGTTTTTTCTGTGTGAAAAGTCCTCAGATCAGGAATAATTCATTTAGGAATAACATTAACTGACTCAAACAAACACAAATATTATCTGTAAATTGTATCCATGTGACATCCTATTAGGGCCACAAATAGAAACTAAAAACAGTCACTACGAGAATAAAGTTGTAATATTTTGGAAAATAAAAGTCATAATAATATGAGAATAAAGTTGTAGTTTAAAAGAACTTAAAAAATAATGTTGTTTAAGACATTAATCCCATAATATTTTGAAAATAAATCCGCAATAGTTTGATAAAAATTCATAATTTATTAATTGTAAGCTTTAACCCTTGTTGATGACAGAGCTGACCACTTCCAGTCAGTTCCTCCTCAAAAGAGGCAATTTTCTACAAATCCATTCGGTTCTTACAACAAAACAAACCCAGAGGTTCCTCAGACTAATGCGAATGTGTTGATGGTGGACTGACAGGTTGGTGTTTTTAATAAACCACAAATGAAAGTATAATTTCACAAAATGTTCCAAGTTCTCTATAATGCAATGAGTGGGTACGACTTTATTCTTGTAAATTATGATATTTTTCCTGCCTGTTTTTAAAATTATGTTATTTTTGTAATATCATGGCTTTATTCTTGAAATATGATGACATTAATTTCATAATAATATGACTTCAGTCTTGTAAAATTATGACACTTTTTGTATTGACTTCA
Source organism: Maxillicosta whitleyi (assembly GCA_029822895.1). Taxonomy (NCBI): domain Eukaryota; kingdom Metazoa; phylum Chordata; class Actinopteri; order Perciformes; family Neosebastidae; genus Maxillicosta; species Maxillicosta whitleyi. The sequence goes on from JAPSES010000001.1 coordinate 8,984,922, forward strand.
TTCTCATAAATTACAGGTTATGTCTCGATGTTTTACACACCTCAGTGCTTTTATTTTCTTATGTGGGACAAGTGCTTTTATTTTCTTATGTGGCCTTAATACACCATATATCCCAGCTTTGATCATGACACATATATTCAGCTGGTATTTACATTAGCTATGGTTAGTGTGTTTTTGTCGACTTTTTAGGATGGTTTTCTATTCTTCTGTCATGCATATAATGTTGTTCCTTAAAAGACCAACAAAGGGCAAGGTCTACAAATTACAGGAACAAGTCCAATATACAGTATATACATATCATTGGCTGCATTGCATTATTTTATATAATGATGTTTTTGTCCCTGTCAAACAACATTTAAGCAAAATAAATCAAATTAGTTTTTTTTTGTTTGTTTTTTTTTAACAAATGATGTGAGAAATAGAGAAATGCACATATTCTTACTTAAACTACTACCGTACTGGTAGTAGTTTGCTGTAGGAAATCAACAGACTAAACTCGACTTCATGTCCTTGAATGCATCATGAAACCCACATATTGAAGGTCATGTACCCAGAATTTACAAGGCGTCCCTGAACACAGCATAAATTCAGATCTACATTGGTCAAAGTCCAACACTGACAAAAACATTTAAAGAAACAGAGGATTTATTTAGTATATATTTAATATCAGCTGTGTTGCATTTGTTACTTTAAAAGTATTAATTTAACACTGTTTATGTACAAAAAGTGATTATTTTTTCATGGTTGAGGGACATAAAATTCAAACAACACAAAAATTTAACATATCATAGACACTTATTCATTTAATACTTCTTTTCTGATCTATAACGGAATTCAAAACTTATTTGTTTAATATAGTAAACAGTTTGTCAAATACTCGATTCCAAGTTTGTAAAGTAAGCACTTTCTGAATTTTAAATACACTTGATTGAAATGTTGCCATCTCTGTTTTTAACATCCAAAAATGATTGTCTAAATCTCATCCAACTCAGCATTCCAGTTAAATTAAAATAGATTCATTCCTTCTATATTTTATGTTTTTTTTTTTGTTTTTTTTTCCTTTTAAAACAGTCTTGCTTTCTGATACAGCACAGATTTGGTGTTTTTTTGAGAATTAATATTGTTCGTCTTCAAATCCATATGCAGTAACATATTAGAGTGATTCTGTCACATCTAAAATGGAATACCATTATCTCCTAAAGCTTTGAATCAGTGACACGGCCCATTGTTGTCGTACATAACAGACATTGTCAGATTCTCGCTGAATATCTTTTGGCACAAAACAACCCAGTGAAGTCAAATCTGCCCATTTGTCGTGATGCCTTTTTTGAAAGATCCTCGTATTCTTTTCGCAAACACTCTGTGTGGGTCTAAAAATGGAGCGCGGCCACTTGGAATGCAAGACAGTTGCTCAGTTACACAGTATTGCACTGCATTGAAATGAGATGCATTGTTTTGCTCGACCATCTGCCACCTCCAAACAGGTGTGACTCAATTCAATAATATGATGAGGGAGGCTCTTCTGCATAGGTTTTGGCAGGGCATTGAATATGAGATACTATAGTTGACACTGGCACAATGAATGTGAGATTTTCGAGATGGGTTGGTGTCTTCAGGAATGCGATGTAGACGTCACAGCTCTTTTCATCGCACTGTATGTTGTGAGCTTGGTTTCACTCTGCTGTATTTTCTTTGTTTTTTTTGTTGTTGTTTTTTTTTAACCACACTGAGTTGAAATGTTCCGAGTCAGTATCATTTGTCAGCCATTAATGATGAGAGTGATGCCAGTGTTTCAAAGTAACTGAATATTCTGATTTTATGATAAGGTTAATTGAATTCTGATCAGGTTCATTCCAGTTGTGTCACATCTGCCTCCAGCCTTTATTGTGTTGTCTTGTCATTTCCTGTTTTATTTATTTATTTTTTATCAAATGTTTTTATTTTGTCAATATGGAAATGTACATTACAAGATAGTACAGTGGACCCCTGGGTTACGACGTCCCCTGCTTACGTTTTTTTCACATTACAAAGTGGAATACAAAGTTTTTTCATCCCCTTGTTACGACATTTTTCCCGCCTTATGGCATCAACAAGAATTTCTCTCGCGCGGCCAAAAAATTCCAAAATTCAAACTTGGCGGTTGGTGTGCGTGCATGTGACTGTGTGAGTCACTCTCCTCACATCGCTCTCATACTAAGATGCTGGACTGCTATTGGTCGGCGTCACAGCTTCAATAAGATGCCGATATGCTATTGGCCGAAATCCCTCCCACAATGCCTGAGAGAGATGCTGCCCCTCTCTCTCTCTTTGTTTATCGCTCGCTCAGTTCAGAATCTCGCGTGTGTTTCGTAAAGACTTGATCTGGTGTGAT
>JAPSES010000001.1:9012159-9025096 GCA_029822895.1 Maxillicosta whitleyi
AACACCAAACAATTAAACTAAATAAAACATGACAAAACTAGACGATTACATTAACAATACATGGCAACTTAATCCGAATAAACCCAAAAACAAGACATGAACATAAAACCCCAGCATGCCTTGCGGCAGCTGCCACCCCCTCTCCCCGCAGCGACACCAGGGTCGCTACAGTACTATGATGATGTTCAAAGGGATCGTGTGTATGTTGACATGTGTCTGGATCAGCACTAACGTTGGTCTAATGTTCTAAAAGTCATGTTCTTTTCACCTTACGTGTGATTTTAAATTATGTTTTGCCATTTACAGGTAAGGAATCAAATATGGTAACTCCACTGACCTTGATTTTGTACATGATATTAATAAAAAAAATTGGAAAGTTTTGACAAAAGCAATAGTCTTTCTTTGTCCTCCAAAAGCATAGAGTATATCTATGAGTGCTCTACAAAGGGTGAAGTGTTGTTACTTAAAAGGTATAAAAAGACAGAACATTTGCATGAACCATGTGGCTGTAGCATCTGTTCCAACATTAGTGGATGTAACAGTACGACTGAACCCAAGAGCAACTGAATGTATGTTAACATTTGCTCAGATGTAGGGTTATTTTCAAGGGCTAAAGTTAGTAAATAGTCGATAAATCTGATTTAAAATGGATCAGATCCGTTACAAGACTGATCTGCCAAAAATTCCACCAACAAGCGTTTACCTTTTAGGCAAAAAAATAACTTGTCAAGTCACAAGTGGAGCCTTTGAACATGAAGAGCAGGTTTTTTTTTTTTTTTTTTTTCTTTTTTGCTAAAAGAGTTTTCACAGCTCAATAACATTACCTTCTATGAATGTGAAATGAAATGATTCAACAGAACAGGTCGATTGCCAGTCGCTCCCAAAACGATGCATGTAAACAAAATTTAGAGGCGAAGAAATACCACTGATAAGGTTCAACATGTAGAAGATAAGTGTTGAAGCTGTGAAATGACACTCCTGTGGTAAAGGAAAACTGAATCTGTCACAACTAACCACATCCCTCTGAGGTTTGTTCCTTTTCCACCTCATCTGACTGACATTGCTCTGTTTTATACCTTGTTTTTTTATTAACTTTATCAACTACACGTCATTAATAAACTGTGTAAATAGCCACCATCTTTAAAAGAAACTGACCACTGTTGGTTAACACTACATGCAGAACACATTCTTTGATGTAAATAACTTAAATGTAAGACTAAATAATGAAAGCACTCTAAGAAAAGCCTTTAATTAATCTATTCATGCAGAGCACAATCAGGCAAATTTGACCCCAACTGGGCTGGACTGGTAAAATACTAACATCAAGGTATATAAACAATGTCAACTCCAAACTTTCCTCTATATTTTAGATTGGAAAAAAAAAAAAAGAACAAAATACATAATGAAAATATTTAGATCTACAAACCATCCTTAAACAATAAACAAACAAAAATTGCTTCCAAAAAATTGTTGCAATTTTAACAATATTATGCTTCATTTTATCATTTACACATGTGCATTACAACCTCCAGATCACAGTAGATCTACAAATGCACAAAATGTTTTAATAACAGACATAATGTTGTTAAATCGCACTTCTTAAGACATTTCGGGTTGTTCACATTTCTTCAGGTTATTTGTGTTTTTTGGGGAAATTATATTTTGTTTTGGTGTAAATACAGTAAAATTGGAAATTGTCATTATTTATAGGTTATTATTATTTTACAGGCCTGACCCACTTCATATTGGTTAATGTAAAACCTGAAATAAAATGATTCTTAATGTTAGCATAATTTTTGCATTTCACAAATTCATCCCATGGGCCGGACGCATGTTTGACACAGATGATGTAGAGATATTTATCCTACTACTGCCCTTCTCTGGTTAATTTAGATAAAGAGGGGGTTTAAAGCCTAACAAAACACAGATTAGTGATGATGGTTCAACTACAATAGAACAGAACTCAGAAATGCATGTTACTCCTACATACAAGCAGTATATAAACAGAATATTTCAAGTCAATTTCCCTAGCGACTGGATAGCTTAGCGGCTTACACTGCTGACTTTAGTGCGAAAGGTTGCCAGTTCAAATCCCATGGGCAAGGCCCTTTTCGCTATACATTCCTATACCTTGTATGTTGCTTTGATTAAAGCGACGTCCTAATGTAAAATGTAATGCAATTCTGGAACAATGTCCGTTTAAACAAAATGGTGGTAACAATATGTAAATGAAACGCCTCTCATTCCTCAACCAAGGTGTGATGTTATTCAAGCTAACATTTGTTTAACGGTGAAAGACGGGACGACTCTGCCTCCGCAGAAGTTATACGTCACACTATAAGCTTTGACCGTCCCTTTGATTCCATAATGCAGGTCCGCTGTGGTAGACTGTGGAAATCAGTCAATGGTGGAAAAAAAGGTGGGATCACGTCTCACCTTTTTTGCAGGACTAAACGTGTAAGGGCATTTGTACTCAATTTACACCAAAGTAGAAGATTTTTTAAAGGTTCATATAATTGTGATACTTTTATAAAAGAAATGCTTAAAACAAATTAATCAACTGATATAATCTCCGTCCCTTAATACAGAAAACACACTGAACGACTGAACAAAACATCCTAGAAATAAATTCCTAAACTTTTTGGAGACATTACGATCTAATTCAAAGTTACCTTTTTTTTTTTTTTTTTTTTAATGGTAAACGATCTCAGTCTGAATATTGTATAAGTTTTCTAAATATAGGTTTATGACATTTGGAAATTGGTGCATTCTGTTTATCTATATGTTATATAGCATTCCAGCCTTTTGGTATTGTGGTTATAATTGAGCATCTTATTTATTATTAAGAGGGTTGGTTAAATGTGTTTTGAAAAAAAAAAATTCATTAAAAGTACAAGAAAATATTCATAAGATCCATGATTGTCGTACCTGAAAATGTTGCTACTCAAACGAATTGACGACCGTGTGTCTGAGTTGGTCTGAAGGTCGGCCTGCGTGATCGTCTGACCTTCACGGCTCCTGCAGAATCAATAAAGAATCTAATCAGGGAATGTTAGCCCGGGTTCAAAACCAAATTATGTCAGAAGAGAGGAGCTTAGGATTTGTGGCCAACCTGTTAAATTGGGCCAGAATGTTAAGAATAATTTCATTAGTACGCCAGCACATCAATGTTTGCTTTATCTGTTTTACATTAGGAGAACGTTTTGGGCCTGTTCAACGTTCATGGGTTCTAATCAGCTCTAAGACATTCATGCAGTTAACCCTCTGTGTGTCTGATTCCAAAAAAAAGAAGACTTTGTACTCCTATCATGGTTGCAAAACTCATCAGTATGCAGAAGAACACAAAAAGCACTCGCACAGTTTCCTAATTATTATCATACACTAATTTCATGAAGGTATTTACATGCATGGATGAGGAAGGTTTGATAATATCCATGTTTTACCTCAAGTCCACAGTGTTTATTAATCAAGTCGACTGTCAAATGCTGTACCACATCCCCCCGGCTACTAAATACATCAATCACTGCCATCCTGTCATAAACTGCGTTCATGTTGCTGCCCTGAAATTTATGTTACTTCCATGTAACTTAATCACAATTTGTCAAAGTGTCTGCAGGGATGAAGGCAGGATATAAAGTAAAGATAGCTGCATGTAAAATTTAACAACTTGAGACAGTACATTTTAGATTTAGCAGGAATTACGTTTATGAGGTGAGTAATTTAGCTGTAATTCTTGTTTTGGACATCATTTAGCAAACATTGTAAATACAACTTTAACTGGAGGAAAATAGCTGATGAAACTTCCATTTCATTTCCAAAAAAATTAAATAAATAAAATAGTTGTTACGCTGTAAAACATCAATAATAAAACACATCTCATAAACCATATTTTATTCACAACAAAACATAAAAAAAGGCATATCGAATGTATAAAGTGCAAAATATAATATTGTATGCCAGAAGCAACAAAAGCTGCTGTAGAAGCAAGTGAACCAGAAAAGAAGCAGCTGTGAAGACATTCTACAGTTCATTAGGTAAATGAACGCAGGTTAGTAACACGTTCGAATAGAAAAAGAACATCTCTGAGATGGAGACTCTGATGGGCAGAGGTTATACAATCTGGGGAAAACTGCATCTGGAACAGTTTCACAATCATTTTCTTTGATGTAAAATTATTAAGACTTTGAATATATCTATAGAAAACAATATAATCTAAAGGTTCAGAAAATCTGGATGAATATCCATAAAGGGACAAGGTTAAATATCACCACCTATGATGTTCAGGTCCTCAGGCTGCACTGCATTAACACCATGATCCAGCTCAGAAACAGTTCACCACATTCACTACCAGTTCACTGTGTCATCAACACACGCAGGTTAAAGATCATATCACTGTCGGGCAGGAACCTCCTAAGTCCATTTTTGGTCATGAAATTATTCTATTGGGTCGTCTTCATGTTGCTTTTAGAAATATTTAACCAATGAAAAGTGTTGAAGATGGCTTGTGACTACTTCTCTGAACTCCATTCTTTCACTTAAAATTTACATTATTTTACCAGTTTTCTGAAAAAATAACTGTAAAATAAAATTGTGGATATGATTCGATACCCTGTCTTTTCTAGTTTGAGGTAAATAAAAAAATAAATAGATATTCTTTTAAGAAACTTTGGACATTGTACCCTCTGGACTAAAGCAGAAGGGCTCATGTGTTCTGTTCTCGAAAACACTTGAAAACCCTCAACCCCAAAACCCTCTCTGATGCTGTGGGGGTGCATTAGTACCTATGAATGTCCTGGAAAAGTACCATCACTGCTGGAGTGTCTACCCCAGATGTTAATGCAACATGTGTCCAACAACATCTTACAAACCTCATCAAGACTATGTTAAACTTCATGGTATCGTACTTCTATCACAACAGCAGGACTTTGTAGTACCCGGGTCCAGGTGGAAACCCAGATAGCAGCTGATACTGTGCCGGATCTGGCCACAACTCGTCAAATTCACATACCAATCATGCCTGCACCGTGTCATTGCACCAGATGTAATAACAATAATAATAATAATACTGCGATGAACTGGCGGCTCATCCAGGGTGTACCCCGCCTTCCGCCCGTAGTTGTTGAGATAGGCTCCAGCCCCCCCGGAAGGGACTAGGTGGTTGAAAATGGATGGGATGGAATAATAATAATAATAATAATAATAATAATAATGATGATGGGTTACATTTTTATAGCACTTTTCAAGTCACCCAAAGAAGTTTACATTATTGATCGCTCTCACATTCCCCCTCTGGTGGTGGTAAACTACATTTGTAGCCACATTTCCCCTGGGGCAGGCAGATGGAAGCGGGGCTGCCAATTCATGCCTACAGCCCCTCCCACCACCAGCAAACATTCATACGCCAACGTGAGTGGCACTGGAGTGTCTTTGAAGTGTCTTTGCCCAAGGACACAACGGACTGACTAGGACAGAACGGGATTCGAATTGCCAACCCATCGGTTATTGGACGACCCACTCTACCAAATGGGCCAATGATCATCGCACTGACTGTCTGAATGTGCAGACTGAACACGCCCACAATTTGGAAGTTAACAGTCAACACATGACGTCAGAGCAGTGATCGAGGAGGCCGGAGTACCAGAAGATGCACACAACAAACTTTAGCCACACACTGAACACCAAAAGTTAATGGTAAGTGTTAAAATAATAACATTTTAAGTAATACTCGCACTACAAAGTGACTGCCTGATTTAAAAAAAAAATGTTATTCAATTGACCGTTAACCTCAGAGTTGCAGATCTGGTAAGTAAATCAGTGGAGCAGATTCGTTTGATTGAATCAGACTGAATTTTTCAATCCATCTGGCCCATGTCCGGTCCAGTTCTATTTTGCTATCTGGGAACAGGCCTGGGCGCAGTACACACCATTCATCAGCAGGAAACAGTTGGTATGTGACACTAAAATTCAACAGAAGACGACTCAGGACTGTTGAGCAGATCAGAATGAAACGACTGTCTACTACCTACTCCCAAGACTCCAGGAAGTCTGTTGATAAAAGAAGATGGGATGTAGCGCAGTGGTAATCGTGGCTCTGTCCTGGTTCAATTTAATATAAATTATATGACAAACTTGACATTAGACGGTACAGTTCAGATTTTGAGAGTTCCTATTTTCATGGAATTCTAACCCGAAGCTGTGAGACGTTAAAGGCGTAAACGCACATATTACAACATCACTTGAGAGGGAATGTCTTCGAGGTTCTTCGTTCAGAGTATGGATTAAACGCAACAACCTCAAACCAATCATTTGACTCCCACAGAACAAAAAACGGGACTGGAGCACAAAGATAAATTCACAGCGTTTAATTGTGCAAACAGACGAAGGTTTTGACACAACGCCTACACTATGCCTTCATCCGAGGATATTGGATTCATGGAGTGGAGCCCTTTGGCACAAATGAAGAACTGAATGTGTCATGTTTGCTCTAATTTGTCATGTTTAACGGATTTTTATATTTGAACTCGTGCTTTTATCCTGGTAATGTCAAGTGAGGTCTGTGTTCTTTTATCTCTTATGATGATGGTTTACCCTCTGACTTCAACAAACGATTCCATTTGTCAGTTGGTGTTTGTGTTTTGTATACCGATATGTATGTTTTATACGTACATATAAGAGATCTAAGGTGTTTATTATTGTTGTTATTTTTTTTACATACAGTATTCAGCTGAGTGTATTCATCTCACAAGTGCATTTCTATCATCAGTCTGTCCATCCAAACACGTTTAAGAGTATATTCATCGAATCCACTCCAAACAGCCGGAACCTCAACCAGTGTTTTTGCCGAATATACTTGACTTCAGATAAACTTGATTTCAATACATTTTCAGGAAGTTTGAGGTGATGTGGAAACACTAAACACACAAATTATTATTTTACCAGGTAAATAAGTTCCTGGTAACTAATAAAAGTTCCTTGGGATTCTGGCGGAAAAGGGTCTATAGTAAATATGAACAATCAGAATAAGGGTACATAATGCATATTTATGAGTAAAACACTATTTTATTTTGAACTTGCAAAGCCAAGTTGAAACAACACTAACTGTACAGTCATGTTGACTCACAGAAGACAATTCAAATCTTAACAAGACTTAAAATAATGAGTTAAAAAAAATCAATAATCCATTTTGTTTGAACTTGAAATTTTGAGGCAGCTGCTTAACTTATCATTTTAAGTAGAACCAAGTAGATTTTTTTGGTTTTTTTTTTTACAGTGCAGTCGTGGAAACAATTATTAGACCATCAAAATACATTTAAAAAAAATGGTTATGCAATTAAGTACTAACTATTGTATGTATCATTTGACTAAAACAGACAGAAAAGAAAACATGGAATGAATAAAAGCATTGTTTTTGTCAGTACAGTGACATAGATATTGATGTAAGAATTGAAGGGATTTTGTTTTTTATCAAGACAACATGGAAAATGAATAGATATCAGCTCTGGAATCTATCTATCTATCTCTAGATGTCTTTTGTTCATTTGAAACATATTGAATTGATCGGCGGGTTCTGCTTCTCGTTACTTCTCTGGATGTTTGGTGAATCTGACCAAAGAGTCACCTGATTCTCAGACAGCCTTGTCCTTATTAATAATTTGGCATCTGCGATACATGTGCTTTAATTTCTTTGCATATTTGATTAATGTTTTTCAGACGTGGACGTGGTGATGCACAGTGGGTGAGCTTCCATCCAGCTGTTTCATTTGCATTTTCAAATTACATATAACAGAAAAACAGAAAGGAAACACTGAAAATGTGAAACTTCCACCGAATATCACAAAGAAGCTTTGTACTTGGCAGAGGTGGAAGCTGTGTTTGTTGTATGGATAAAGGGTTCAGAGATTCAGAGAATGATCATGAGGAGTGTGCATGTGTGAAACACTGAGGAAGATGCACCGTTTCTGGAGTTAATAACAGAAATATAATATGTCAGAAATAAAAATAACTGTGTCTCAAACGCTGCACAAGCAAATGTTAAAGAAATGCTGACAAATGACAAAGTGGAAAATCTGAAACATGATGTGATCCAGACCGGTGGTTCAGGTTCAGGAGGCCATAACTAAATCAATCTTAAATAAAGAGCCTGGGTGTAAAATGATGGCATATATATATTTTATATTACATTTCTATTTTATGTTATGCTATAAAATAGTAAATCCAACTGACACACAGACATTTGCATAACATTTTACCACTTTTCTAAAATGCGTGTCACATTTGGATGAAAGAAAGCATTCAGGAACATGTTTGTGTTTTGCCAGGTGATGTAGATTTAGGAAAAACAAACATCACAAAATGTTCTCATGTTTTAGTTTGTTCCACATTGCACCTCTAAGTTACATAGGCTAAATTTAGATTCTAAGCAGCAATTATATGATCCATCTTTAATCCATCTGTTGTTATTAGAAGCACAGTGTTCCCATCCATTTTTTTAAGTGGCATAAAAGGGATGATTAACAAGTTATTACAACCTTCTTGTGTTTTTCCAATAATAAGCTCAAATGAGTTTAGAAAAGATGACACCCTTCATTTATCCACGTAATTAATCACTATGGTAAGCTGTACTTAGTGATCGATTTTCTGATGTTGCAAACCCAAAGGAAGAACTGCGTAACTGTACAATCAAACCGCAGCAGCTGTTTGAAGTAATGACCTTAAACAGAATAAATCAAAAACATATTATCTGCAAGATAACAGCCTAACACGTGTATTATTGGTGAAAAAAGAACAATCTAAAAGGATTGAGAATCCCTGAAAAGCAGATAGCAGTAGAGCTTTGGTTACATTCCCTCCTGTGAAAAATTCTTTGCCTTGCCTGTGGGAGATTGATTTGAGGGAATGGTTAGATGAGGACAGAGAGCATTTCACCTTGGTAATGCACTTTTAAGGAGACTGTTTAGGTTTGTAGTGGATCAGACTTGGTATTCATAGCCGGCCACGCTGCCATGCATGATAACATAGTGGATGTGCATGAGTTACAGATGTGAAGCGATGCTCACTCGGTCAGTCGCCGTACAAGGTTCCAATTTTCACACCAACATGGCTATGATCAGGAGACTGAGCAGCTGACTTGGTATTTGGATCACATTCAGGGCATCGCTCCCTTCTCATCAGTTTTCCAAAGCAGACACTCTATCAAGTATCTCCTTCGCTGCATCTCTGCAGCTCCTTGAACAGGACTCGTCTATTAAGAGATCGTCGCTCCAGGGTTCTTAACTAGGCTGAAGCATGTGATTTCACTGGAGTCCAGGAGATTGTCAACGTGCTATCAGATAGTCAATACACATTTGGAGTGGAGTTGAGCATCTGATGACAGTCATTCGAGGCGTGTGTGTAAAAAAAGAAAGATTGAAAAAAAAAAACAACCCAAAACCCTCAAAGTGCTGAAAACCTGTTTAGTGAACATTCAGCACAAAGGCAATAATTTCACATCTAAAGAGCCATTAAAGAGATTTGCCGCCCGATACTTTTTCCATTTTCAAAATCCCCTGTATCAATTTAGTTTTTCTGTTGTTAAGCTACATCTTCAAGCACCTTTTGTGAAGCCCTATTGTATTCTGTAGGATGGAAAACAGACAACAAAGGATACCAGAATCTCACAAAAACACAACTTGACTAGTTGTGTTCTACTGTTTTTAATCAGTTTTCTGATTTTCCATTTGGGTTCAGTGTTGTACTGCTTAGTTTAGTTCACATGCAAAAATATGAGATTGAAAGGGAAATAAATGTCCCAGACGGCACAGATGTGTTATGTTATGGATCATTTTACTGCCAAATATGTAAATGTCCCAACCACTGGTGTAACCCAGAGTATATGTTTGTATATGGTGTCTATCTCTCTATATTTTAAGGTGGTTTATGAATGAGTCACTGCTCTCAACTACTGGTCACATGACTATACATTTAGAGCAGAGATTTTGTAGACAATAGTTAAACTGTGTGAGGACGCTAACATTATAAAAGGCTAACATTATGAAAGGCTAATGTTATAAAAGGCTAACATTAAGAAAGGCTAAAGTTATGAAAGACTAATGTTATAATAACTTAACGTTATGAAAAGCTAAAGTTATAAAAGGCTAATGTTATAAAATTATAGGGTTATGAAAAGCTAAAGGCTAACATTATGAATGGCTAAGGTTATGAAAGGCTAACATTATGAAATCTTAAGTATATAAAAGGCTAATGTTATAAAAAAAAGGGTAACGTTATGAAAAGTTAAAGTTATGAAAGGTTAATATTATAAAAGGCTAACGTTATGACAGTCTAATGTTATGAAAGGGTAACTTTATGAAAGGCTAATGTTATAAAAAGCTAATGTTATAAAAGGCTAATGTTATGAAAAGCTAAAGTTATAAAAGGCTATAACATTATGAAAGGCTAACGTTATAAAAGGCTAACGTTATCCTATGTTTGCCTCATGTTGAATACATTTACATTCATGCAGCTGTTTATGTGACCATTAAAACCCATAAACTGTTCCTGATGAAGTCATGATAATTTAATAATAGTGAGTTAAAAACTAATGTTTTTTTTAATGTATTCTGACACCGTTTCTAAATCAGGGCACATTTCTGGACTGCTTAAAAACAAAGGGCAACAATTGAGGGTATACCCATTTCTCCAGGAACCACTACACCACTGGTCCCACCAATATAGAGATGTATGATTCTGAAGTAAAATAAAGTATGTTCATGTTTCCAGGAGCATGTCTCCATAACCATTTACCATTTTTTTTATGATTATGGTTACCCACTCACTCTCATCTGCACATCCAAATAGTTTAATTTGACAACAAAAAGTGAAATCATGTAAAATAAATAAATAAAATCAAGGTGATCAGTGTTTCATCCTATCCTCATACACTTACATCTAAAAGTAGAAGATCAGAATGAAGCCACTCGGCTGCCGTCACCTGAACTACACAGAAAAAGGCTCAATTCCAATTCAGAAATATGTCATTATTTTTCATCCACGGTTTGTGGAAAAACAGCTTATATTGACAACTGCACAAGGTGATAAGAGGATCATAGCAGCAAAAGAAGCCATACAGAAAATTGACTTAGTAGCTGCTATTTAATAACATAATGTACTTAATTTTAGTCAGTTTAATAGTAATAATAGCAGTTCCAGCCTTTTAACGGTGAGAATATTATAATTTTTTTCTGTTGGATGGACATAATTATACTACTATTTGACAGCTACATGAAACAATCACATACTTTTCAGATTAAGTGATTAAATTACTGAATAAATTAAGCTGTTAGTAGAGACTCATACCTCCGCTTAGAAGGCCATCAGGGTTTGTGTCCCAGGCTTATACGGATCACTTTTTGACAGCTTTATTTGGGTGGTAGTTCACACTGGAAACGTGCTGCACAAAAATTCCATCAGAGGTACTGGAGGTATTAAGTACATATTTGTTAAGCTGAAGATATTGGACACGATGTGACAGAGCTAACTGATACTGACACATTAATAGCTTCAGTAATGATACACTGCCAACAGTTATAAATAAGATAACGTTTCAACTCTAACATTTGAACATGAATCTCTGGCTCTTCTTTTTTTTAATTTATTTATTCAGTGAGACACAATAATAAAAACTGAATTCAACTTGGATTTAATCGAAAGAGGAGAAGTCTTGAAGTCTCCATTAAATAAGAAGTCTGAGATGTCGTTCATTTTTTTTTGGGTGTTTTCAAGATATCATTCATTTTATAGAAGTGGAGGCGAGTATTAAGGCTCACAGACTGCAGAGGATGTGAAAAAAAAAAAAAAAAAAAAAACAGCATCAGTGAGCGGATGCTTTCCACAGTCTTGTCAATTCGCACAAGCCGTTTGGGGTTTGCTTTGTGGTCTATCATCTATAATATAAAATATATGATGTCACTTCTCTTTGGAAATTGAATTCAATTTGTCCCGAGAGAAACTCTGCTACAATCAATCTGACGATGCTTCATCCTGTGTTTTCTTGTCACTTAAAGTGTTATTTTGTACCTAAATGTAGCAGTTTACAAAACCCACAAGGCCACTGGGTTTTCACAAGATCTGTTGTCACTTCAACCCCAAACTCTAAACTTCAGCGGAAATATATGAACCATTAAACGTCTGGAAGCTAAGAGTCTGGGCTAGATTTAGTCATCTAACATCCCTCCTTTGCACACAACTTCATGGAACTGTCACAGGGGTTTGGCTACACACACAGGAAGTGTTTGAAATCTGTGCATTAGAAAGGAAAGACTTTATGGGTTCAACAGGGACTGAAAATGACACCTTACGCCTGCACTTCAAGCCAAAGCAGAAACTATAGATATAGATAGATGAAGTTGGTTTTGTTTCATGCAGTTGTAGAAAACTGATGCCATTTTTCCAAACGTTCATATGGAGATGTGGAGTCGGCAGTAGGGTTGTGTCTAATGGAACACCAGTAGTGATGGGTAATTAAAACTGTGTGGTAGACTACTTGTCCTGATCTGATAATTGGATCGGATCGGCCGCCGATATTAGCAAAAAAAATGTGAATCAGTATCGGATCGGCCGGCACGGAAAATAGCCGATCCAGACTTCCAATCCAGTTTTTTTCCAAAATCTATCCCGGGTTTTTCAATGCACTTTTAATCCATTCCATGTTTTTGCTGTGGTTTCCCTAAAATCTGGTCCGCTTTTTCCAGCACACCTTCAGCACATTAGCGTCTCTCAGGGGGAGATTGAGGAGTTGAAGCATTTTTGTTTTTAAATAATTCACAATATTATTTGCACAGATTTTTTAAAGCCTTGGTTTACACTTGTTCCAGAGCTGATGTTGAGTTCACAGACTATTTTACACTCAGGATGTTTGTGTGTTTTGCTTTTTTAATACAGTTTAGTCTTATTTACACTT
>JAPSES010000001.1:9106221-9118922 GCA_029822895.1 Maxillicosta whitleyi
GTACAGCTTATTTTGTACAATTCTCTCTTTATTCCATGGTATTTGGGTTTATTTAGAGTCCTGTCTTCATGCAACAATGTATTGATTTCTGTGTATGATTGTGGTCATTATTACATTAATCCTCAATTTCTGCAGTTAGATAGATTTTAAACAATAAAATGTACAAAAAGACAAACCACTGCAGTATATTACTAGACGTTATAGTAAAAGAAGAACAGAATCCACTAACATCCCATTTGTAACAGGCTCTCTTTAATATTCTGGAATGGCAGTAAATCAGTTGATTTTTTTTTTTCCAAATGGGAAGGCACCTGATTTGATCACCACCAACAATGACTTCAGGTCTGCAGGATTGAGACTACAGATCATCCAAACCCTCAAATTACCCATAAAACAAACCCTGTACATATTTGTAATACTTTTCCTTTTCTAACCATTGTGAGATTATCTCCTCCTCATAGATTGTATCCGAATGGCGTGAAACAAAGAAAGGTTTGATTACAGACAAACAACGAAGTCTTTTCCAGTCTAGAGGAAGAGGAGGAAGCATCTTCCTTCTCTCCTTTTTAGATTTTCCTTTTTGCAGCCGCTGTTCTTACTGGTTTTTCAATATAGGCAAAGGAGCTCCTGCTTCCACCTTCAAAGTGGGAGATTCTCCACCTGACGTCAATGCCTAGTGACTGACGCAGCCCCCTGGAGAAGAAAGTCTGTTTTATTTATCAATCCCTTTGACTTTAAATCTAAAACAGCCCGCTTGGTTATAAATAACCTACAGCGCGTGTTTCGGAATTACGGCTTCATGTGAATTTCAGTCAGTGTTGGAAAGGGTGGCGGCGCTCGAGCGTGAGTGTGCGCGTGAGAGAGAGCTACTAGTGGTGCGGGAGACATAAGGGGAGGCTCGGCTCAGCCACCGAAATAACAGAAAAAGCCAAATTCAGCACACTTCCCATCCTTCAATCGACGAAAAAGTGACACGCAGCCCTCCACAGCATCGTTATTATTAGGAGACGCTGGCGTGCGCGCGCGTTATAGGAGAAGGGAAAGGGAGGGAAGCTCGCGCCCCGAACGCTCGAAATTCCTCCAAGGAACCTCTGTGAGCTTTTCTTTTTTCATCACGCGCGAGCTAAAAATAGAAACGGGGTTGGATCGTGATCCAGAAATAGATAGGGGGCATCACTCCTATAAAAGGCACACCATTCAAGAGTACAGTGTGTGCACAGTTTGAAGAAGCGAAAAGACACAGCTTGATTTTATGGAGAAATGGGCATTTTTGGTCCTTTTTTTTTCGTGTGGCACTTTGCGTGTTTTTAAAGGAGCCTCCGCTGCTACAATGGTGAGTTGTGAAAACCTTTCTCCTGCTCTACCTGTTTCCCTTTTCCTCTCCTTAAGGCTTTGTTGTCTTGTATTTTCTATTCGCATATCCCTGCAAAACCTAAAGCTTGTAGCACATGTAAATGTTTGCGCGGAAAGAAACGCACTGTCATGAGTGTTTGTGTGCGCGCGCGTGTGTGTATGTGTACGTGTGTGTATGTGTGTGTGTGTGTGTGTGTGTGTGTGTGTGTGTGTGT
This sequence comes from Maxillicosta whitleyi, assembly GCA_029822895.1. NCBI lineage: Eukaryota > Metazoa > Chordata > Actinopteri > Perciformes > Neosebastidae > Maxillicosta > Maxillicosta whitleyi. The sequence continues at coordinate 9,107,790 of JAPSES010000001.1, forward strand.
GTGTGTGTGTGTAGATTTCTATTTTTGCACCAAATGGATATCAAACCAATCTGTCTTTGCAGCTATGAGGGAATCACCCTCAGTCCTGATGGAAAGGGTGGTTGTGTGTTGTCGCTTTGCTGTATTTAACATTATCTCCGCTGTGAGTTCGTGATTATTTCGGGATGATTCGGATTCTTTTCGGTTCCAGATGAATATGATTTTATAGTGAGAGGGGAGCTGTCCTCTTGTTGTGGTGCTGAACTACTACTGTGGGCATTTCTGAACTTCGATGCACCACATTTCACACACAATGTTTCGTTGCCTTATGTTTTATTCTATAACGCCAGGTATTCAAGTTGTGCACATTTCACACCTTAAAAAAAAAAAAAAATTAAAGAAAAGATAGAAACAAAAAAAGATCCTTTTCGGTCGATCTTTGCCGGGGGCAGCTCCCCACCACTGAGCCAGTGCTATATTTACAATCAGAACCTTGTTTGCTGTTTTTTTTTCTCCTTTTGTGCACGACGAGACTCGAGTCGTGACTGCTAAAAGTGAGTAAGGCGCGTGCTGCGTCAGTGGCGTCTGGCTCCGGTGCGCTCGAGACAGATGGGGGGAATCGTGACCGGCTGGTGAAGACGCGTCCACGAATGAAAGCGCTGGACGACCCAATGAAAACGGCGCGAGGGTGGGGCCCTTTTTTTTTTTTTTTTTTTTTTTTTTTTTGCTTCGGCAGCTGGAGATTTTTGAGCCAAATTAACCCTTTGTAAATGAAGAAAACTTCGGACGGAGTGTTAATGGAACTGCAGGGAGAGCTCGGTGTTGCATTTTCAACTGAAAAAAAAAAAAAAACGATGCGCGAAAAGACATTAGGCGTCAGTCTCCTCCAATCTCATCTGACTTATTGCTTGTTGGGTGTAAATTTGCACTAGTGACCAGTGTCTAATGTTTGAGGGGAGTAATGAAACTGTCAGGTGCTCTGGCCTCCTGCTTAGGTGCTCTTTTCCTCTGAGTTTTCATTGGTAGATGACGGCTCGTGCTGTCCAATGAGATCGCGGCCACCCCTCTGCTGCGCGTTAAAGTCTATAACGGCAATGAGATACCGCCTCTCCTTATCGCCGCTCTTTTTAATAACAAGGCTGCGTGTTGCCGCAAAGCAATCCAATCCGGTGCGTTTCAGTTTACATCTTTTTTTCCGGATTAGAACCCAAACAAACGAGCCGCTTGTGCACAAACGCTATCCTGCACAAAGGTGTTTTTTCCTCCTTTTTATTTTTTTATTTTTTATTTTTATCCGGGAACACTTTGAAGATGAAGACCTCCCTCAGGAGTACGTGGACTGGAGTGGATCTGGATTTGGGAGCTGTGCTTGTCCGTCACGAATCTTTTTGCGGTCTGGGCTTGCTGTGCATACATGAATCTGGGAAGCCCTTACCCCAAAAAGCATTTGTGGAGGACTCGGACGTCGTTCGTGTTGTTGTTGTTGTTGTTTTTGTTGTTGTTGTTGTTAGGGTTTGGGAAGTCACACTCCTTACTGCTGACTGGTGTCAAAACAGTGGACTGTTGTAACACAAAGAGCAGCCCTACAAGTGTGACCCGTGTCCCCTTACACACACACACACACACACACACACACACACACACACACACACACACACACACACACACACACACACACACACATCCCAGATCATCCTCCATCAGCGGCCTCTCCAGCTGTGATGCACGAGACGCCACATGTCAGCAAAAGAAAACCACAACAATAACGACTTTTTACATCTCTACACTGCACCTTCCTCCAGTTCCACACTCATTCAACGGTCCTTGGGTTATTTGATGTGAAGCCTGTGATTAATTATGCACCCTGTTTTGTTGTTTGTTTGTTTGTTTCTGTCGTGCTATAAATAAACACGTTTGAATGACGAACAGACTTGGAAGATTTTTCATAACATTGCATACACACATTTTATTGATGGTGCACCACCTTACACCAACATCATCATCATCATCATCTTGGGATTGTGAAACCACAAAAGGAGGGAAATACAGACATGTCAAAGCTGTGTGTTATTTGGATTTGTGTGTGCTTCTGCAGACGAAACATGTGGATGATAAACTGATTTTCTGCACATGAATCAGGTGGTGAAATTATGGTTTTAAGTCTGAACAGAAATGAGATCACATTCATAGCAGTTCTTCAAATTGTTAAAGATTGATCAGTTTGAAGGCACTGCATCCAGATGTTGATGAATTTGTCAAAAAAAAAAAAAAGAAAGAAAGTTGAAGCAGAAAACTGGCATTTGTTGGGTTTCCTATTTTCCCACTATTCATTCTGAAGAACTTTCTCTTTTGACTCGTATTTAATGTTGATTGCACTTTTCGTCTTACCCCCTGCTTCTTTTATTGTATTCTTAGTACTTTAAGCCACACCAAATATGTACCAAATCGACATTTTTTTTTTGAGAATTTTAGTTTTTGCTTGATTACTGAACTGCTTTTCTTATTTTATTTCCCTCTTTTCTCATTAGTTTTTACTCACAGGGTCTTCACATCACATAAACTACACTGAGACAACAGCAGTGACCAAACCACAGAGAGGGCAGCAGCTACATTCCACCATGTGAGTGAGGAAAATCTGTGAAAGGGAAGTACGCATTAGTTTCTATCATATTCACTGATGGTTGCTGTTTACGTCACTCATCCATTGTATTTATCTCCATTTTGTGTGTCACCTTCATTCACTTCTAATTTTTAAGCCGTCTTTAGGTTGTATCGTCTCAGACCTCGCTAAACAATCCACATTAAATCAACTTCTTCTTTAAAACTTAATTATTATTGCACTTTTTTTTTTTTTTTTTGGAGTAAAATTATCTGTAGTTGTTATTTTTTTTAAATTTTTTTCCAAAGAACCTGAGCTGAACCACACAGTTCTAAGTCAGGTTAAGGGAGACATTTGTTCTAATTTTTGTGGATCACAACAACAAGGTGAAACAAATGTGACACCGCAGCTTGATACTACAACTTGTGATGCTACAATGATGATTCATTCAGAGTTATAACACTGTAGCACTCTCTGGAACCTCCATCACACTGTCACTGTAGGAAAAAAAGAACTGACCTAATAAGGTTTTCAAAATTTTAGTCCAGCTCATAAGATCTCAGAATGTCCTTCAGAAAACCTGAGCTTGTATATGACAGTAAATATTCCATCTTTAAGCAGGATTTGGGATTTTTTATTAAAAAATAAATCAGCAATTGAGTTTGTATCTAAAAAAAAAATATTTGACAGTGAAGTTTCAACTCATGCTCCTTCTTCCATGAACCAGACCATGAGCCTCCTGTCCACATCTTCACCATGTTTTCATCATCTTTTTAAAAGATAACCACACCTGCTAAAAGGAGACGTAATAACAACCTCACAGAAATCACTTGTTACATACGTCACATTGTGTTTGTGTGAGGTGTGACTGTAGGACAGAAAAGAGGGGCTGATGACACAGAAATAAAACATGATCCATAAATGTTTGGTAAAAAAAAAAAAAAAAGCAGCAGATTTTTATTTGAAACAAAGAAAAAACACTTACATCCTCATTCTATGTGTGTGTGTGTGTGTGTGTCATTTTGCTTTTCTCAGATTTATTCTCTTAAATCATACATGATTTTTGGGTTTTGAGTTGTGTTTTCACCAGTGGCTTTTGCATGGACTGCTTTATAAGTTTGGAGTTTTTATGTAAACACTCATTTGACATGAAAATCATACTTATGAACGCATCATGGCACATTACATCATACATTTTTTTTTCCCCTTACGTCTTTCCCTGCAACTATTTCACCTCCGCTTACGTGTGAATTTACAAGACAACTGTGTATGTTTTTTTTTTTTTTTTACAATTGCTTGTCTGTTTTATAGTCACTGTTAAGTTATTAAATGTAACAAGTCATGAAAGACACCTTAACTAAGCACTTAGAGAATAATTATGTTTTTATCCTTAGAATTTGACTTTATTTTTGTACACACACACACACACACACACACACACACACACCTTTTTCCTCCATTTACTGGTGTTGTATGATCCTATATGTGAATCTGTCTGTTTGAAAATGAGAGATAGTCTATTTTTTTTTAAATTTACACGAACACAAATATAACACTAATTAATTGATCTGCAAACATCCTTCAGTATTTTTATAGGTTCAGTCCAAAACGACATTTTATTATGTGTCGTAGTCACTAAATGTGTTGAAATGTTACACCTAAACATCAGCAAGTACCTGCAAAACATATCACCTCATTTTTTTTATTATTCACATTAAATTTGCAAATTTTCTTAAAAAATAAAAATAAATCAGGAGCTAAATAAAAAAAAAAAGTGATTCCACATGTTATGTCTACGTGTTCAGCAGATACACACCACCATGTTACCGCCAACTGACTGACACCTGCAACCTTTTCTACCCACGACTCAAAGTGGAACAATGAGATAAACGTTTCAAGGTTCCACAGGCAGATGTATGACAATAAGATACTCATATTTAAATACACAAGAGTTAAGCTCAACATTGATTTTGCTCTTGAATTATCAGTTAGCAGATGTTTTGTTTTATGAAGCTGACTTTTGCCTTCACATCTACATTCTTCTGCCTCTGTGTTTCATATCTACAGTATGTTTCTATATGTACTGCATTTAACGATGATTTTTGTTGATATGATGGTCACATTTGTTGCTATTCCCTCTATCTTTGTACAAACAATGTAAAAACTATATGATAAATGAATAAAATATTACAAAGTCTCCTCATTTTCTTGATTTTAATCATTTCCCAAATAAGCTGTTCCTTTTAATGCACATTTGTTTCGTTACAGTGTCCTGCTTGTTTAATCTGAACATTTTACGCAATTAAATTAAACATTTTGTGATGTGAAAGGTTTTGCATTTACTCATATCCATATTTAGAGCAATGTTGTGATGCTTTTTCTGTGAAATAAATGAGTGACAAAACCTAAAGTGGATTGTGATATATATATATAGTGTGTGTGTGTGTGTGTGATGTTGAAAGATAAAAAAAAAATGAAACATGTATGTTTATTAAACTGTAAAATACATTTCCAGTAAATAATACAAATAATTGTCTTAGCTCTAGATTGATTGCTATCCATAAAGTTGGAATATTTTTGTTTTCAGACACATTCCTCATTCTATACATGTTTCTACACACCAGTGTCATCTTTGACCTGGTGCGATGCCAGTTACACTTTATTTAACAAGAATAAATCACATTATCACAACCATTTCATGAGACGAGCTACAAATATTTTAATCCAACCTTATGGACAACAGTGTATAAACATGTTTTTTTTTTTAATAGAAACTATAAAATATATAAATAAATATATAAATATATACATTTCAGTGTCTATTAATACAGATATTTTCAAAGGTAATAAGTTGCTTTGTCCTAACATGTGGTACAACACGCATTATGATGTAACACTTTTGACTAATTTTGTTCCATAATGTATTCTATATGTCATCAAACAGCTTCTGTGCTTATAAACTACAAACCCCACAGGTTCCATGTCTGTCCTCATCCACCTTTTTTCACCCTCTCTCACACGTGGACCGAGCTCACTCTACTATACTCGCCTTTAGGCTCGTTGGGGGTCACCATTAGGACCAGACCGTCCACTCAAACAGCAGGGGATGGAGCTCCTTCTTCTTCCTTTTTCTTTCTTTCTTTCTTTCTTTTTTTTTTTTTAATATAAATTTCATTCAGGTTCTTTTGAAAAGCTTAGAGCCCAACAGTTTAGACTCCTGTTTACCATTGCTGCATTTCTATTTTTAGATGCAATGCTCTTATGTAACGCACACTCTCACATTATGGACCACTGCTGTCTGCTCCACTTGGCTGGAGTGTGTTCTCTGTGTGTGTCTGGATGCGAAGTTAGATTCAATTACATCTTCTAACTTCTGCAAAGTGAGAAAGAATTAAAACAAAACCGACTCTATCATGCATGAAGATGAAGATTTGTCAAAACCAGCACACCTTATACTGTATGTGTGTGTATGATGTACACATCTTACGCATCATGAATTCCTTTTGTTGCACAATTTAGTGACAAATAAAGTCTGTCTAACATATAACTCCATAGGTTCCTTCTGTCTACACTTGATTAAAATTATTAATTAATTACTCAGTCACACCTTAATTATGATTTATTTATTTTATTTTTTAATGTTCTGATCATGAAAGAAACACTCTTATAATTTGCTGATTTTTTTGTGTTAAAGTTATAATTTACTACAAAAAACAATTCTTGTTGTTAATATACATCCAAAGTCTATTTTTAAGATTGAAAGTATTTATTTGTCACCCTAATGGTTACAGTCGACGTACACCTGGAAAAATGTGTGTCCTATTTATATGTTTTTTAATAAATCTATTTAAAGCAAAACGCACAAGACAGAAATAAACCACTGATTTATTTTACAGTCAGTCATTGAAGTTAATGCAGAATACATTTAAACACTTGTGTATAAACCATGCAGTGATTTCTGTATATGACACATCGGACTGTCATTTAGTTTTTACACAGAAATGGAGTGTAAGCCTTTTTCCTCAGACCCTTTTTAGAGACACTTCACAAATGATAAACCATGTTATGCTTGTGAGAGATGCACAAGTACATTTACACAAAATCTAAAAAAAAAAATAAGAATGTTTGAAAAGATTTTTATGGAATATAAGGTAAAAACATAGCAAAAATATTAATTGAAAACCCTTAAGATAAAGGGCAATAGTTAACAGAAGAAAAAGAACCATGTGTGGATATAATGTAAAAACTAATACACAGATGAGTAATAAAAAGGGCATGTAAAATATATGATACACAGGGGATGGTATAATTTCCAAACATTAAAATATTAGGATGAATCAGTGAACGAAACACACATCACTGATCAACATGAAGCAAAAGAAGCCGACACCACATCAAAGCAAAAACAAAGGTTGAGTGATAAAAAAAATTCTAAATTATATTTATTAAATCAGATGAATTTATAGGTGGTGTGTGTGTGTGTGTGTGTTATGTGATGGTTCAAAAAAGGCATATCAGTCTCTTTACACTGTTTTCTGAAGAATAAATAATTAATATAGGATGAACTGAAGCGTCTGTGTTTGCCCATAAGTTAAAAACAATACTAAATACATAAACATTAAAAGTGGCAACATCAAGGAACAGCTGATAAACAGTATGTTCATGACACACACTCTGTTTTAATTTTTAGCCTCTTTTGTGAATGATGATGACAAATGTATTAGCAGTACATATATACATATATATGTATGTATGTATGTATGTATATATATATATATATATATATATACATATACACATACACACACACACACACACACACACACATACAAATATTCACAACAAGGATACATATTGAGTAACATTTCCATTTCAATTTAATCAGTAAGAACCCACTTTTACAAAAAAGAAAGAAAATTAAACTTAGCTGATGTTACAGTGACCTTAAAAATATAGACATAAAAATATAAGAATAAAATAAAATAATATTGAGTAATATTTCTATTTCAATTTTGTCAATAAGAATAATACACTTTTAAGAAAGAAAGAAAAAAGAAAGAAGAGCCGAGGTTATAGTGACATTAAAAATATAGACATAAAAATATAAAAATAAAATAAAATAATATTGAGTAATATTTCTGTTTCAATTTAGCCAATAACAATAATACACTTTTAAGAAAGAAAGAAAAAAGAAAGAAGAGTAAACTTAGCCGAGGTTATAATGACCTTAAAAATATAGACATTAAAATATAATAATAAAATTAAAAAAATATTGAGAAATACTTCCGTTTCAATTTAGTCAGTAACAGTAACACACTTTTGAGAAAGAAAAAAATAAAGAAATAAAATGAAACTTAGCTGAGGTTATAGTGACCTTAAAATATAGACATAAAAATGTAAAAATAAAATAATATTGAGTAATAATTCCGTTTCAATTTAGTCAGTAACAATAACACACTTTTAAGAAAGAAAAAAAAAGAAAGAAAATGGAAATTAGGCGAGGTTATAGTGATCTTAAAATATAAACATAACAAAACATAAAAATGAAATAAAAAAAAACAAATGAAATAAGGAGAATAATTAAGAAAATAAGTAGAAATAAACAAGATAAAGTTGTTAAATTGGGTTAGTTTTTCACGTCTTCACTTAAAATGGATTCGTTTGGAATCTGGAGGACTGACAGAGGGCGGCGAAGCTGTTCAACGTGTGCCTTTTAAAACACAACGAAGAAGAAAACAGCCAATCACAGACGGAGGCTGATGCTGATGCGGAAGTGTCAAACGCGGAAGGAGAATCCTTGAATCCTTCTGACGCATGCATTTTGCACAGTGTGCTCTTTGTGTGAAAGTTATTGAAGAAGTCGCCCATTGCTTTGTCATATAACAGACAAAGAAACAGAGGCAGGTATGTCGTCCAGTGGAGAAGCCGTGTTCCGGGCCGTGGAGACGCCGCTGTTCTGGCTCGGGGCTCTGACGGCGGCCTGGTTGTCCGTGTGCTCCGTGTACCGGCTGCTGTCCGGGTTCAAGGTGTGGGTTCTGGGCAACGGACGGCTCGTATCACCGACCACACTGGGGAAATGGGCAGGTGAGACTGGGGACAGTAACTGCCTCATGTTAACCCCGGGAGGGTGTGTGCGGTGTACATAGGAGTTTGGTGTTGTTGCACTTGTCATAGCAAACGAACTCTGTAACATAAGCGATTTCACAATTAAACGTCTTGGAATTACAACATCCACACATACGTAATGCTAGGTAAATAGTGTATAATATAGAACCTGTAACTAATATGTCTATCTATTAATTTCTTTGCAAAATTAAGAATAAAATCATCCCAGGATGTGTTCTTCAGTTATTCTGAACATATACTAAAACCTTGATACTAACTGATCAAAAGTGCATATATTTTTCTTATATTTCTCAAATTTACTTTGCAGAACCTGGAATTTCCTCCTTTGCTGCTGAAAATGCATTGAATAACAAAGTTGGAAAAATACCTCACATTGCACTAAGAATAAAACCCTTTACATAAACAATAAACATTAACACACACATACAAAAGCAAAGATATTTTTGTTTTGGAATTAGAAAATATCTCTGAAATTACTAAATGGCTTTGATTTAAATAAATATATTAACCAACACATAGCAGTAGTGGGTGAAAACCTGCAAAAATTCCTGCTTTCCTTTGCTAATTTCCTGAATCTTGCATTAAAATACCTGATACATTTGGAAGTATCCTAATGCGTTTTGTTTTTATGTTGTTATTGGCTTGAACTGTTAAATTTCCTCCTAAATTAAATTGTGGGACCTTGACTTAATGTACTTGGAGTTGAGGGTAAAAATACTAGTCCCTCAGAAAAGATGACACCTGTGCACCATAGTCTTATTGCAGGATTTTAGTTTTATTGAATTGTATTTTATTTTACTGACAAAAATTCTCCTTTCATTCAGTTTATAGGCATGTATAAGCAGTAAATGTATTAATATGCCTATAATATTATTATCAATATTATTGCAATGGAATGTGTGTTTGGAAAAAAAAAGGAATGCTGGCTTGTTTGTTTTTTGTATCTAAGGTCCAGTTGTTAAGGAAACCACTACTTTCCATATCTTATTATTTTCCTTGGATGTTTGTTCTGATTGTGTTGTATTGTAACAATATAAAATCCTGCTGAATTATACTTGTAAAACAGGAGCTTCCCTTCCATCTTTAAAAGCATCATACACTGACCTCTACTGGCTGAAAGTTGTAAGTCTGACCACATGCAACAGCACTACTGAGGCAAGACATCCAGGTTTTATTGACAGTTTTATAGTGTTTACTTACCATTTACTCACTATTTGAAACTATTAACTTTTCTTTTTAAATTATGGAACTGTAATTCTTCTTCAGCCTAAATTGTCTTATTTCCTTTATAATTTTATGCCGTTATTGGGCAATGTTTGCCTTAAACCTGTTGCTGTGTTGATCTTAGACTTTAGTCCTTACACGCCTTGACTGTACTAAGTTTAGTTACAGATAAGACTGAAGCTGCACGCATATATATATATATATATATATATCCATCTCAATAGTGGTGAATTGCATACTGTGGTCCTGCACCGTAGTTAAATGAATACAAAGTGAATTAAAAGTAATCGTAAGAAAGCCACAAACAGACCTTTAGTGATGGTTTCATTTCAGAGCTTTAAAAGTCAGTCAGCCTTTGGCAGCTTGTTTAATGTGATCTTTAAATGAAATCTTTACAGATTTCTCTGGGGTACTTAAGTTACTGTTTTTCTTGGGACTTTGCTTATCTAATCTACTTACTGCAAATGAACTGGACAAGAATTTTTTTCCATTTACCTTTTCAGAGTATGTCATAACCACTCCTGTTTCTTCTGTAAATATGTTTTTTTTTTTGGTCAATGGTTGAGTTTTCACTGAGTTTACAGCCTTCATTTTGCTTTAACCCACTTTTCCTGAACACAATGGCTCCTTTTCTTTATCAACATTAATGTATTTTAGTCGACTTTTCCAGCCACAGGAAATAAATGGATTCAGAATAATCACTGTCAGCCTTTTGTCATCAGCTCTAAACTGTAGTAAATCTTGTGATTGGATTATGGCCTGAGGGGATTATCAAATCAGACTGAATACTGTCCATCTGTCCAACCTTCCGCACTGCCTGAACCTTGAAGTTTGAACAGGCCACTTGTCGTTGGCATATTTGGGGTTCGAAGGTAATATCAGAGCACAGATAATGAATGTGTAGTGGAAGGAGCAGGTTTGGACTGGGGCATAAAAAAAGACAGAGACTGCAACATGACAAAGACTAAACCTGTCGGCTTCTTTAACACGTTTTGTTTTTAAATTATGTTTTTTTTCCCAGTCTTTATAAACACATATGATAATAACAGTGGTGGAATGTAATGAAGTATTTTTTACTTTGTTACATTTTTTTGTATTTGTACTTTAAGTAAAAATAATAATGCATAATTTTACTTTTACTTCACTACATTTTGTGGCAGTTATCTGTACTTTCTACTCCTTACATTTTATAAATTGATGCTGTT
>JAPSES010000001.1:9119022-9139255 GCA_029822895.1 Maxillicosta whitleyi
TTACTTAAGTAAGATTCTTGATGTAGTACTTCTACTTTTACTTGAGTAAATATTTTACAGGGTATTGGTACTTTTACTTCAGGACTAAACTTCAGTACTTCCTCCACCGCTGGATAATAACATTCCAAAGTAATGTGTAATTATTGGAAAATGTGTTTTATCGCCCTACCTGTTCACCTTCGTATTCCACAAACCAAGGGGAAAAAAATGCCAGAACCCACACTGCACATCCACCCTCTGAGAACAGAACAACCTGGAGTGACTATTTATCTGTATATTACGACAGTGTTCTGCTGCAACAGCTGTTGATTCACAGAGCAGCCATCTTGAATTTAGAGGTTGGTTTTGGTGAAGAGCAGAAGTATTTAAAAAAAAAAAAAACAACTTCAGGGGTCGTTTCTGCTGAAAATCTCCACTGGGAACCTGGAAACTGTAACATTTCCAGTTCAGACTGAGCGCACAGTCATTCCAGTTAACTCGACTTAGTTAAAGGTGGGGTGGGAGCATTTTTTTTAATATATCGCTTAAAATCCCTTTCACACTCCAATTACAATTGATTAAATGCTCCAACACACACACACAAAAAAAAAAATGTAGTCACCTGTGGAACAGACAGGACTGAAAATACACCATCCAATCATTTTAACTGGTCCAATTGAAATGATTAAATATGATATGTCAAACTCAGCTGGCATTTGCCCCTCCCCCCTCTGGGTGTACCCCTCTTCGTGCATTAATCGTGCGTTCTCAGACGCTCGGAGCACAATGAAGCCAGAGCCAGAGCTTGACTACTTATATTAACTATATTAGAATGGAAAGCTCACCTGCAAACTGTTTTGTCACTAAAATAAATCACTAGAGAATGTAACGTTAGGTGGATCAATGTGAACTGGAGCCATTCTGTAAGAGCGTGTATTTTCAAAATGTAGCTTGCTTGAACCAGTTTTTCTAAGATCTCCTACTCCACCTTTAAGTAGCAGGGTTTGACTCGGTTTATGTTGCATTTAGTTGCTGTGATGGCTTTTTTGATGTTTGACTTAAATGGACTTAAATAATTGATGACTTTCACTGCGAAAGACCTTGCATCTGGGGAAAGAAACGTCTTCCCATTCGTGGGTGATATCGTTACTTTCCACAGTGGTAGCGGCGGCGTTTTTTTTTTTTCTGCTTTTCTTCACAATACTACACATCAGACTTATGCAATTAATATTTGAGTGTTAGTTTTTTTGTTGATAGAATATTGAGGCGTAACACTTTCTAATATAATCTGTTAATTTAGTCTGGTTCACTGGACGTCCTCAGATCAAATAAGTGGGATTATTTCCATTGTGCAGGGGCAGAATCAGCATGTTATTTCATTATTCAAGTTACAGAACCAAGTGAAAATAGGAATTTTTGTTTCAGTTTCAAGGCTGTAATTCTTGTTTTATGTTTTTTTAACCATACAATAATCTTTGACCATAACAACTTGTTTCCTGGTAATATTTTGTAAAGCAATGTCACTGCAAAGACCAGGCTCATCCAAATTGAGTGTGACTCGTTTAGAACAGGGGTGTCAAACTCATTTTAGTTCAGGGGCCACATTCAGCCAAATTCAATCTGAAGTGGGTCGCACCAGTAAAATAGTAACATAATAATATATAAATAATTTCAACTACTCCAAAATTGTCTATGTTTTAGAGTGAAATGTTTACATCTACAAACTATGCTTTAAAACAATGTGAATTAAAGTGTAATTTTAACAATATTCTGCTTCAGTTTATCATTTTCTATAACTTACAGATCACAGTGGATCTACAAATACACAAAACATTCAATAACAGATAAAAATATTGTTAAAACTGCACTTAATACATTTCAGGTTGTTCATATTTCTTCATATTAATCACATGTTTTGCAAAATTATACTTAGTTTTGGTGTAAATACATGTAGATGTTTACAGAGTTGTGAGTATTTATTATTTATTATGGTAGTATTTTACAGATTTGACCCACTTTAAATTGAATTTTTCTGTCTATGGAAGTGAACTAAAATGATTGTTAATATCTTAGGTTAATTTTAGATGGTTTCTGAGCCACCTTCAGCACTGGCACAGCACTAATAAAGTGCAGAGGTGAGTTTGGGCATGCAAGACCACCTTTAATTAAACTTCACACGTGAAGACCGTGGAGGGTTTAGTAAAATTTGTGTTTTAACCAGACCACAGTTCTGTAATATTTCTTTCATTATGACTTTTATTCACACTTATGCATATGGAGGTGTGTTCTTTTCATTACGATGTAGGTCATAGGTATCAAACATACGAGCCAAAACTGGCAATGGCTTCCGTCCGGCCCGTTGGATGAATTTGTGGAACCCAAAAATGACACTGAAGATATTAACTATCAAGGATGTCAAAATCATTGTAGTTCAGGTTCCACATTCAGACCATTATGATCTCAAGTAAACGAGTAAAATAATCACATAATAACCTATAAATAGTAACCAATTTTTAAAATTTGTTTTAGTGTTAAATAAAAAGTAAACTACACAACAACTGTTTACATTAACAAACTATCCTTTCAAAAAATTCTGAATAACCTGAAAAAATGCGAACAACCTGAAACATCTTAAAAAGAACTAAGTGTAATTTAATCACTATTCTTCTTCTTGTTTATGTTTTGTGAATTTGTGTGTAAATGATAAACTGAAGCATAATGTTCTTAAAATTGCACTTAATTTTCTTAAACTTCAGGTTGTTCGTATTTTTAAGGAAACTTTATCGATGTAAACATTTTCATGATGAAATATTCCTTTTTTCACTGTTATTATTGTACTGGTCTGGCCCATTTGACATATACTGTACTCATATTGCGCTGAATGTAGAACCTGAACTGAAATGACTTTTGACGCCCCTGATGCAGACCTTAGCTGTCACAATAAACATGTGACCTTTGCACCATTACCTGTCTGTATTGGATTACCAGTCTGTTGCCAAAATCCAGTCTTGGTTCATTTGCAGTGTTTTTTAAAATTTTTTTTAAGTGCTTACATCGTCGACATCTCAAAGACGAGGGTTTTAATTGTATTGTAAAACATGATCAGCTTCCGTCTAACCTGTGCAGTCACAGTCTCATACCGGAGAAGAAATGTTGGGAGTATGTGAGCTGGCGTTGCCTTTGATCTTTTTCTGTGCAGCTAAAAATAGAAATGCATCAGACATTTTTTTTTCTTAATTTTTGGATTACACATGCAAAATGATTCAGAATAGGCAATGAGGTGAAGCAGCCCGTTAGCCTCGGCTGTTCTCATTCACAAACTTTTTCTCTCACTGAAGTGGACCTGATTGAGAAGATGGCCTGATTATGTAATGAGACCCGAGCCATTCATAAATGAGTTTCACATGAGATGAAGTATCCTCAAGATTCTGGTTCAGTGGTGCCTGTGTGTGTGTGTGTGTGTGTGTGTTATGAAGGAGAAAGAGAGTCTGCATGTAGAATAGGAAGCCATTGTAGATGTACTACAATCACATGAGGTCGTGTTTCACTCTGTGCTCTTTACATTAGTCATAGTAGCCCATGCTGTGTTGACTTGTCCTTTTTTGTGCACGGAATTCCACTTTTTGTTTTATTTTTCAATATTTTTAGTTTTTAATCAATTTTCCTTGGACTTTCCCAAATCTGGCGGCGTTTTCTGCAGCAGCCTTTTGTTCTCGCTGTTTATCCCAACTCATTTTTCTTCACAAATACCAATCAGGCATTTAAAAAAAAAAATTCTGAAATTCTGAAAGCCACACCAGAGTGGTTTTGCTAAAATAACTGATGTGGTCTGAGCAGATGTTGTAGTTAATTTAATTTGTATGAGCATAACCACAGAATTACGTGAATTTAGTGTTACTGCTCTTTATATTAACGGGTTAAAGTACTTACAATGCATATAATTAAAGGTAAACTCATAGAAAAGTTGGATATCTTTTCAGTTCATTATGTATTTAGTGCTTGGGTAAAACTACAAAAGAACAACAACAGAAGTCAGCATATTGTTTTCTTTGGCAGTCGACAATGCAACACACTGCTCCTGACTAGAAATCTGTGATGGTATCACATGATGGGTCATGTGATATATATCATGAAATATACAAACAATGTGTACAACAAGAAAATACTTTTTTTTTTAAAGCCTTTTTGTTTTCAGATTTATGGAACAGCTTTAAATAAACAGCTTTCAAAAAAGAAATAATATTTGGTTTCATGTTACACAATTTATGTTTGTCAATGAATAATTTAACAAGTAAGAGAAAGAAATTGATTCCCTTTTTTTTCTCCCTTTTTGGGGTATCTGGGCCCACATAGCGACTGGGTAGCTCAGTGGTTAACGCCACTGACTTTGGTGCGGAAGATGGCCAGTTTGAGACCCAGGTGATCCCTTGGGATAGGTTCTTTATGCTATACATCCCAATAGCCACAAGGGGGCGCAAGCGTCATTGTGCCAGTCACAAGTCCGGTTGTGTCAGGAAGGGCATCCGACGTAAAAACCTGTGCCAATGAAGGTGATTCGCTGTGGCAACCCCGGAGTGTGTGTGGACCATTTAATATGTGTGATCCACATGTGGTTCTATTTAAACGGGGGGATCTGTGTGTGGGAGAGACGACCCAGGACACACTGGAGGGATTATACCCCCGGACCTGGTGTTTGTGTCTGGGCAGAGGTCTCTATGGGCTACTGTTGACCCTGTGCCCGGGATCCAGATCGGAAACAGACTGTATGGTATGGACAACGTAGTGATCCCCATGCAGCTATATTTGTATTGTGTGATCCCTGCATAAATCCACGGCCCACGTTGGTATCACTCCTGTGGGTTCATGAACAGATTTAAAGTCATTCTGTGAAAGGCCGCTGTCTCAGATAGGAGGAGGAGCCTATGGCAGCCTGATGGCACAAGAGAGATGCAGCCCTAGTGTATATAGTAAAAGTCAAAATGCTCACTAACTGGTTCAGTGGTGGAAAAAAAGAACTGTAAACTGGATTATTGGTATTAATCCATTTTACGGGTCAGAAACTACACATCCAAAGTTATTTTCTGATCAACAGAAACTGAATCTAATCACTCAACCACAGCCCACCCAATAGATTGTGTATAATTAGTGACCAGATGAACCATAGCATCACCCAACACAAGTTTATTGGGTTCTGTTCATATTTAAAAAGCAATAATTTACCGAAGGGCCCCCAACTCTATTTATTAGAGCATTCAAATAAGGTTAATAGGAGCAGAGTGACCCCTGGAACAGAAACGTACTTGGTTTTTCTACAGAGCAGTTGACCTTTCTAGCTCACCAGGCAATAGGCCATGAGCTACTGTGTGTGACTTTATCCTTTTCATTAGCAAGTTCTTCAAGCGTCTCTGCTGAAACTAAAGGTGGATTCATTTCAGGTTTTATCTGTAATTTTGAGAAATTTAGAATTTTGGATAAATGTTTGAAATATTACAAATGTGACTTATAATGGTCCATATTTTGATGGCTTATTACATGGAAATGGTTAAAGATGTCAATATAGTTGCTATTGAACACTGATGGGAAGTCATATATGAACTGTCTTTTAATTAGTTGAGTTCTCCAGAGATCATTACCACCCACTTCTATTGGGAGGTTGAACTCCTGCATCCAGACAACAGGACTCTAGCAGCAGATCCTGACGACCTCACAAATCCAGCTTGTTATTGATTCCACATAGAACATGGTGTGGTCAGATTCAGCCAGATTCTGAGAGCATTTTCACACTGGGTATCTGAGTCTGTATCTAAGTATGTTGGAGCCCAAAGTCCACTTCATTTTATCAATGTGAATGCAAACATTCCATGTGCAAGTACCATAGCCGAGTCCTGGGTACAGACTGAATGGATTCCAGTACGTTGCCATGTGAAAGCAATCCATTACTGAGACAGGAAGTGACCTAATCACCACCAGACCGTAGACGGCGCTCCTGTTGTCTCCTGAAAACGCCTTGGATCCGTGTGGCATGGGCTCACTTTATCGACTGAACCGCTCAGTGATATACAGGCTAACAGAAAAGTATCACCTGTGAACAGATCAGTGGCACAGTTGATGATGTAAATGTTCTGCACTTACGGTACTCAAATGGTTCTTTTCCACTACATGGGACCAGCTCGTCTCAGCTCGACTCGTTACTCCGACACGGTGCGTTACTTCGTGTCGTCTGCTCAGAGTCGCCGAAAACTCGCTCGTTGCGTAGTTTCTCGTCTTGATTTTTACGTCCGCCACCATAGACTGAATCTCCGTTCCGTCTATGGTGTAGTTTTGTTCTGTCATCATGTGGATTCATGGATCACTATTCACTGTCTACTTCTGCATCTGATTTATGTAAATCGGTCACAGAGAAAACTGTCTGCAGTGTCGTGACGTCACGTTTTGGTGTCGATCCCAACATTTTGGAACCTCGGCTGAGGCGATACTAAAAAACTAGTATCTGTTCCAGATTCCAGGTCTTTTTTCGTAATGGAAAAGCGAAAGAGCCATGTAGAGTCGAGTAGAGCCGGAGTGGGAAAGAGCCAAAAGTGCTTTACAAAACCTCACATTCACACACACTCGCACACCAGTAGGTCGGCTACTATGCTAATGTACCATGCAATGCACTGCCATGCCAGACCCTACTGGGAGCAATTTAGGGTTCAATGTCTTGGACATGATGTGGACAGTGGGAGCCAGGATTTGAACCACCAACCCTTTGGTCATTGGACAACCTGCTCTACCAACTGAGCCACAGCCATAAGGGTTTGTCACTTCCACGTTTGTTGGATAGAAACAGAATTCCTTCCACACTGCCACCTACTGTTCCAGCCCTGTAACACCCATTTGTCCTTGGTCACTTGTGCTTGTGAAAGCAACACAGATCTGGATACCCACTGTGAAAATGCCCTCAATGGTTTTACACTTCATACTTCCACACTGGCTTCTATGCATTACTCCATGAAACCACCCAAACAGAGGGTCCTTGGTGAGCGCCTTTGACCGAGCGGTCATTTGGGGTTGTCTAAAAGATTCAGTCCAATTTTAACAGTTAACAGACACATTGTTCTACATGTGAATAAACTGCATGTAATTTCAAACAAACAACAGGATTACACATGACTTATTATTCATTGGAAGTGATGGTCACACTACTGAATCATCTTTTGAGTATACGATACCAGATGGTACAGTGTTAAACCATTAAAAAGATAGTAGCTTCTGGTTTCTTGTTCGTCCATAGAGACAGCGCTTGGGATATGAACCTAATAATAATAATAATAATAATAATAATGATGCAAGAAAAGACAAAACCATACAATAGACGCATCCATCAAATGTTCCACTGGCAGCTGAAGAGGATGTACTGTAAATTGGCTATTCTCACTGTGTTCTTTACATTCAACAATAAAATGATATTGGCTATAAAATCAAACCCTCAAATGGCTGGACCTAGTAGCACCTGACCTAGATTAGCAGGAGACAACGGTTCTTAAAATAGATCTTGTTTTCTTTGAGTGACGGGAACATGCACTCAGCTGTGAAAAGCTTTTGCGTTTTTTTTTTTTTTTCATTTGACTGCAACATTTCATTCTTAAAACAACTAAAAATAACCCGGCGCTCATCATTGTGCCTGCAGACTCTCCCCTCCTCTCTGCTGTGCTATTTTTAGTTGCCCCCAGGATCCCCCGTGTTCGTGTTTGTCATTTTCTCTCCACTTCCTCCCCCACTCTTTTCTCTTTGGCTCTGCTGCAACCCTAGAGGATGCTTGGCACCTCAGCATCATCTGTACTCAGGAAGATCACACAAAGGAGAGATGGGTACAGCAAAGGGTGCAAAGACAAGGGCTGAATATTTGTCAAAATAGTATTATATTTAAAAAAAAAAACCAACAACTTTATTATCTCTGCAGGGATATTTGTATTAAAACATGGCGGCACTGCAGATATCATACAAGCAGCTAAAAATAAATGTTGACATGTGCAGTGCTTCGCGACAAAGCTGAGAAATAAACCAAGATCATCATCGTAATTTACATCACACGCACCCCACATAACAATATATATATAAAAAAAAATGGTATTACCTCAGAGGTTTCAGGCATTTTAACACATCTGTAAAACGACTTGCGTCAGAGCGGTCTGTCATTAGACGTCATCTCATTTTACCGTTGCTTTATGCAAATGAGATGAACTGCAGTTGAGGTAATTTACATCTGCAGTATAAGTAAATACCCTACCACTTTGTTTTCTTTTTTGTTTTTTTTTGCCATTTTCACCTTTTTCCCAAACTTCAGAGAGCATTCTAAGTCCTTGTCAAATGCTAGCAGAGACGGTGCTGTTTGCTTTTGCATATCTGCCATGGATGTATTTAGTGAGCTGGTCGTGATATTGCAAAATGTTATCTGTTCTTTTCACTGGTGTGTATGACGTTAATGTGTGTGGCTTTGGGTATTTCCGTGTCATGGGGACTGTGGTGCATGTGACATACATTTTCTTGCTTGGGTCAATGGGGCACCAGACCGCACCCTAAGGCACTGCTTTTAATCTCTGTTTTGGGTGTTTTTGGACGTTTTAAATACATCAAACACAGTATAAAACTGAGGTTTTATAATGCTGGTAATAAACAGAGTAATGGATAATATTACTTATGTTGCTTATTGTGGCAATACTATTTTAGGTACCACATTTTTTTCACCCTAGTACAATGAGTGAATGCTCAAAATTGATAACTTATCCAGCTCTAAAACAGTAATGATCTATACATGTTTCCTTTATTAACACTAATCCAGAAAAGTCCTTTCTCTTACTGTGGAGCAGCAACTAATAACACCTGCCCCCCCTCCCCTGAATACATACACAGGTTTTCTGGTCACTCTTAGTCATTTTAATTTATTGTCAGTCCCTCTAGAAAATGCAACCAAAAATCCTTGATTATGTGATGGAACATGCTGGGTTTTTATGTGATTTTATGAAGTGAAATTGCAGGAATTTGCAAAAAAAAAAAAAAAAAAAAAAAAAAAGAAAATTTTCGAAATTATGTAGGAACTGTAAAAACATGCATTTCAATGAAAAAAAAAACAACAACAGATTCCTCTCCCACACTCTGTTCAAACTAGGCTACTAATAAATGAAAGATGTGTATCCTGTGACAAAGCAAACCTACAAGAAGCATTTATTCACTACATCACAGAAAGAGCTGGTTCTGTTTTCTTTATTTTCCAAGTGTGGTTCAAACATGGCTTTAACAAGTATCAAAAATAAAATAAGTGCTTCCTGCTTCACAAAAGTGAGGTAAAACAGGTCATCTGTTTCAAGGCTAGTAGAGCTTTTATGTTCATATAACATTATTATCGCTGGAGCAGAAACTATTTCAAATGTTTGCGGTGAAAAAGTGGCTCCGACATGGATTTTCTTATGTTCTAATGTACAGTTGCATGGGGTGTAAAACAGTATGACCCGCTTTCATGCAGGACATCCGGTACTGGTTTGTTCTGTCTTTTGTGGACATTTTGTTGGTGCATGAGCTGCATTTTTAATCATCTTGCACGATTATTTTTCTGAGGCTTGTGGTTAGTTTACCCTCTGTGGATGTGCGAGCTGATGACATTGTGCGTCACATATTACATCACTACCTGTGTCAAGTTACAATGCAATATTTTTAAAACTTTGTGGAAAAATGCAGGGATTATCATATGTGAACCCTGTATATTTTGCATATTTTGTGTAGAAATATGCTATTATTGCGATGAATATCTGCCCCTTTAGAAAAAAATGCAGACCCCTGCATAATGTGTGCTATTTGGTCAATTATGCATTGAATTATGCAATTGCATGGTAGTGTTTTTCTGGATGGACTGTATTATAATCAATAAATTCAGGCATTATTCATTGTTAGATATTTGTGTGGTTTCTTAAATCCTGTAGCTATTATATGTTTATCAGTACAAATAGAGATGTCAGTTGTGAGCTTTTTGTCTCGACATTAGATCCCATATCGAGGAAAAAAAGATCACAATTCAAACATTCATGGACTGTAAATATGCTCTGTGATCTTTTTTGCTCATCCTTCCCTCTTGTGCTTAGTGTTTGTCCCTGAAGGCATCCTTCTGGCTCCATCGATGAGACCCTAGAGGTCACTCTAATTAGTGTAATAAGGTGCCAGACTGAAGCTGTTTGGCAGAAGTTTACATCCCAAAGCTGTCGCTAAAATTACAAGAGAAAAAGTCCATAAATAGTCCATAAAACAATAAAACGAGTCATATATTCTACAGTTAAAAACAAGATGAACACATAGGACACAAGTGTGTACAAGACCACAATGAATTCTGCTCTCTAAGCTGGGCCATGCAGGTTACACAGGGACATATTGTTACACTTTTACTCCCCATCCTACTCCCATCCATTATTTTGTTATATTTAGCCAGAGGTTTGATGAATAGTTCCTTTTGAAAGGAGGGAATTGCTAAAAATAGACCCTTGCTGCTGTTCGTGCCAGGCAGTTCCAGGGCATCCGTTCGCTCGACTGCCACTGATGACGGAGAGGACCTTGCTTTCCCTCTCTCTCTTTGTCCTCCTTATTCACCTCAGCTGTTCTCTGTGTACTTCGCGCTGCAGTATGTTCTTCCACACTGACTTTCAGCTCTGGAGTTTGGAAAGTCAGATTCACAAGATGTTGAGCAGCTGCAGTCGTACAGCCATCATTCATTACGTTATTGAGTGTGATGACATCATTATCAGATTAGATTAGATTTCAGTGAGTCTGTACGTTATTGTCATTATTTTTTCATGATCTTGGGTATTGCTGCATTCATTAGTTGCAGTTTTTCTGTGACCTCAGTCCCATCCAGTAACTTCCAGACGTAAACTAAGCGGCACCACCAAACGGAACGCTGAAGCCGAAGCTGAAGTGTCAAAACTTACAGTTCTTTAACTGGACATTTGAGTCTGGCTCCAAAAGTGAGGTGTTTTTACTAGCCTGCTATTAAACAAAGTAGGCATTACTGTTATCAAATACAAATAAAATATATATAATGTTTAGGAAGTATCTGAAATCACATGGGGCCTCATGTACAAAGGTTATGTGTTATGTTGAGTGTGGCTCAGTTGGTAGAGTGGGTTGTCCAATGGCCAAAGGGTTGGAGGTTCAAATCCTGGCTCCTATTGTCCACATGTCAAAGTGTCCTTGAGCAAGACATTGAACCCTAAATTGCTCCCAGTAGGGTCTGGCAGTTCCTTGCACGGTGCATTAGCATAGTATCCTCCTCCTGGTGTGTGAATGTGAGGCTTTGTAAAGCACTTTGAGTACCAAGGTGTAGATATAGCGCTATGTAAGTGCAGTGCATTTACCATTTGTGTACGCCCTTTCCACGCTCAATTTCACATGTACATAGAGTGAAATGGCTGTGAATGTGCGGTCCTCCACGCCAACTCCACGTGTGCATGTTTCTAAAGCTTTTGAACCATTGGCACACAGAAATGAGACTGGGAAACTGTTAATAATCTGGAAAAAGGTCATTCCTCTGAGTGATGTGCACATCAGAGATACACAGATGAACAATTAACACACCAGCATGCAATTCTACTGCCAGAGCAGCACGTCCACCCCACCAGAACCAGACCCTGGACACATCAATGCCAATCCTGCCATCCAAACAGGATGTGATGTCAACCACATAAAGAGACAAGGACACAGAACGTACCTGTTGATAAATATATTTAAGGTCATATTAATGTCTGTGAAAACATTCATAAGTCGGTCCAGGCGCTGTTTGACGCTTGTCCTTGTGTGACATGGGTGAGGGTGGCTGTTGGACCAGAGGAATCCCAGTCTGTGACACGAGGCTGGGACTGCGCCTCACCGTCTTCAGCCTCATTGTCTTTTGGGAAATAATAAATTGAATAATTTAACATGAATGAAAACCTTTTTTCTCTTGTTTGGCTGTGATCAGGATACTGTACGACTCGTAGAATGAACAAATGTGTGTTAAATTAATATAAAGTATACATTTACCTTGGGGGTGATCAGAGTCTGGGCTGTCGTGAGCGCCAAACGGGCTGAGCTCAACCCCTTCTCTCCTTCCGCCTCTTTAGGCGTGCGCTTCACGTCCACCTTGGTGTCATGTGATCATGCAGAGAGGACTCCCAAACGGAATCCCACCTGCAGACTAATTTGCATGTTTAAATGTGGGCGTGGAAAGAGAGGAGTCTGGTACTCCAACATATCCGGTCAATTCCACACTGACTGGGATGTGCAAAGGAAAAGTGCTTGGATTCAGGTGGATGCTCAGTTTGGTTTGTCTGGATTTTTTGGGGGCGTCTGGACTTTCCTGGATTTCACTGTATGCCAGTTTTCAGTATGAAATCCACACAAGTCTTTGGACGTGTTTTCACTAAATCTGATGAAGGCATTAATTGGGGTTTTAAGAACTGAATGGGAGCACTTGAAATTTAGTAACTACTACTACTACGTTACTACTTTAAGTGACGACTTTTTGACATTACATTCTGTTATCATGGTGTGTGTGTGTGGGGGGGGGCTGTATTTTCAGTTGGTGTCAGCTTCAATTTCATCCATTCACCCCTCACACTTCCACAGCTTTGAATATAAACTAACATTTGTGACTCTCAAAACCCAAGAAACGCTGACAAAATACTAAAGTCAAGACTTCAGAATGAGCACAGCAGTCCTGATAGTTCTCAGATGAACCTAAATTATTACATTCCACATAGGTGTCCACATACTTTTGATCACATATTGGGATAAGGGTTCAATATTGACAAGTGCGATTTGGTTTATCAAGTTCTGTAGTGTATTTTGCTTTCCTATTGGATTTAGATGATTGTTTCATTCTACTAATTCAGTCTCCATTTGTGCTTCTTCTTTAGTGGTGACCGGAGCTACAGATGGAATTGGAAAGGCCTACGCAGAGGAGGTACGATTCCCCTAACCTCCTCGTGCTAAATAACAGTGAAAGCTTATTAATGCATAAATATATTTTAGAAAACATCAAGTACAGGTCAAAATAATGACCTGTTTGGCTCTAATATGTTATGACCCTTTTTGTGTTGGATTTTTTTTGTGTTTTTTTGCAGCTCGCCCGCAGAGGTTTTGCCATCGTACTCATCAGCCGCTCTCAGGAAAAGCTGGACGAAGTGTCCAAGGCAATTGGTAAAATGAACAAACAATTCCACATATTGCATATTAAACCAAATGTTGCTTGGAATGTAAAAGTAAATGGAAAATGAGTATTTTTGCAGACTAGGTCCATATAAATCACTCTGAGAATGATATTACCGCATTAATCCATCACCCTAGCTAATCCTACATGTAACTGTCGAGGGAAATCAGCAGCACTCTACCTGTGGTCCACAAGCTCAAGGCTAATACACTTCATGTGCAAAGTATGACAGGTGCTTGACAGATCTATGCAGTGATGCAGCCTCATTTATCAGTGCCTGGATGTGTTGCATTCATATTGCACAGCGCAGTAAGTCCAAGAGAAGTAAATGACTAATGACTAAACATTATTGCATTGAGTTGCGTATTTTGCACAAGTGATCCTTCCATTGGATCGAAACTCTTTTGCAGTTGGCCAGGCGGCTGTAAAGCCTTTTGCCGGGGCTAAAAGTGAATCTGTCCAATTAAAACAAACTTCATCTTTAAGGGGAGATACTCTCATTGATGAAGGATTATTAGATTTGAATAATTTTCTCCGTTCTGCTCTCCTCTCCAAGTTACAAATATGGTCGTTCATATGCTCAAGCACTGATATCTGCTGTCATCGTAACCAGTTTGTCAGATGCAAAATAAAAGCTTTCTGTGTTCTTTGGCTTCCAGAGAGCAAATGTGGAGTGGAGACTAAAACGATTGCGGCTGACTTTAGTGCCACTGATATCTACTCGAAGATTGAAGACGGTCTTTCAGGACTGGAGGTTGGAGTTTTGGGTAAGATTTGCAGCAGGTGTTTAGGCTACATCACTGTGTCTAAATCTTTATCATAAACTACTTTTCTGAATGATCATAAAGGTTTATTTGCTTCTTTAGACCTTTGCTGCCCTCCAAAGATTGGAAAGAGGAATAACACTTGTACATAATAACCCATTACACAGTACTCATCATGGGGCTGTTTTTCTTTTTTCCAGTGAACAATGTTGGAATCTCCTATTCCTATCCGGAGTTCTTCCTCAACGTCCCTAATCTTGACACCGTAAGTTTGAAACTCATTACTTTTTTAATGTGTGATGATGGTTTTTGACTTTTTTTTCCCCCTTTAAAAGACATATACTGAAGAAAAACTAAAGCCCCACACCACAGACGCATACATATAGAATTAAATTATTCTGAATCCTTATCGATAAAAATGAGCATCAGTTATGTTTTTACCTTTTCTCTTTTTGCTTTGTATAAATACTATCCTTTTTGTTACATTTCGTGGATATTTGAATTAATCAATTATTATTAATATTAGTTCAGATATGCATTTGTGCATTTATGTCTGCATATTTAGATGAATAACTGTTTCTTTCCATTTGTGCCAATAGGTGTATTTAATATACGCAAGAAGTAATAAATGCAAGTACATGAAAAATACTGCATACTAATAGTGGTTCTCCTTTTAAAGGCTGCACAATTAATCGATCTTTAATCAAAACTGGATTATGTAATTAGAACGATGTTTAAAAAAGGATAATCTGCAAATCAAATTTCATCTCTCTTGTGTCCCCGGGCCACACACCTCCGGGTAACTGTAGGCCCCTCCTCCTAACCGTGAGAGCAGTCTCCATACACCAGTACGAAAATGGCATTTGCTAAGGAGGGTGAGAAGTTCATGGCTAAAAATAGCAAGAGCAAGTCGGTTGTGTGCAATTCGTATGGCTTCGAAGTTTCTAATGATGTTCAAACCATTCCTTGCTAAAAACCTTACCTATTGGTGGTATTTGTTAAACACAGCAGCACAACCAACATATTTGAGCGCCTCAAACATTACGCACCAGAGTGGGAGCAGTGCGTGACATTGCGGGCTTCACACAAAAACAACATTTTGTCTTGTAGTTTTACCAAAAAAAATAAATAAATCTGTATTTTAAAATCATGCAACCCTAGTCCTTTTATTATGTTTGTGTAATTAACAAGACATTATCTTTTTAATAGTTTCATCTGCAGATTTTGATTATAATCGTATTTAACATATGTAAACCTAATTTTGATATCCATTTACACATAAATCTGCACCCAATTCCAAACCAGAAAAAGCTGGGATGGAATAAAAAAAACCAGTGTTTTCTAAATGTATATTGACTCGTTTACAGATATTATGAAGATGCATCCATTATGCAGCTCTGGAGGGTGTGTCCATCAATATATTTGTCACACTATCTCAGGAAGGGGTAGATGTAATTGTAATTGAGGCCTAATGTCATCGCATATTTGTTTATTCTCATCAATGCAATACATCAGGAGAGCCTGTATTCGAAATTTCAACAAACACAAAACAAATTCAAGAATAAACTGGTATGATTTTGGTGGCCAAAGGTTAAGGTCATTGGCACCTTGATTTGGGGAGCTACATGAACATGAACACATAGTTTACAAGGATAGTCAAGGTTGACTTAACCTGCATTTCTTGTTCTATCGCTAAGATCTATATCTGTAAAATGGAACCAAATGGGCTGAACTTGACCTTTTCCACAGCACACCTTTTGATGTGTTAAGGCAGTTTTTTGTTTGCATATTATTGAGGTCATGGCTCTGGCCTAAAACACTGAAGATATCTATGAATATAACCTTATTACCTGCTCTGCCTGTAGAGGGAGCAAAAACTTTTGAGGATAAACAGCAAAAAGGAAGAGGCGGAAACTACTGTCTGTTCAGTATCAGTAGTCTTCAACAGTTCTGCACTTAATCAGACCAGATTCTATCATTTCTCTGCTCAGTTTGACTATTTACATGAGCCACAATTCAGTAACATAAGACAGGTTTGGTTTTGTCATAGCGTAAAGACAAAAATGCATGTGAGCTACAGTATATGACTGCTCACACCAAGTGGAAATCTGTTTATTAAGGTAAAAACACTCGATGTAGTGCTACACGGTTGGCATTAATGGGGCAGAGCTACTGTTACTGTTATCATTAACACCTGTCTCCTCTAAGACACAGGACTCAACAATTTGGTGCTGAAAAAAAATAACTCTAAGACACAGGTCTCCTATCTATTACTTAAAATAGGTAGTTACAGTCACAAATGCCAGTTCAAACTTTACTGTGAATATATTCTGTTAATAGGGCATCCAGAAGAATAGCTGATTTCTCTATTGGCTCTAGGTAGCTGCAGAAATTTTTTCCATAGCAGTCCCCACAAGAAGCACCCAGGATGTAGCTATTCTGTGAGGAGATTGAGTGCCCATGTAGGGTTTGCCCCCCACACCGTAATATACCATATTGATAGTCTCTACTATCCAGCTTGACAAAAAATCTCCCCCAAAAAAACAGTGCAGTCTCTGAAACAAACGGCTGTTCTGATCTCCTGAAACAAGCTGTCCTTTCCATGTAAGTGAATAATGTGCACACTGGGCAGAACACATTAAGGCCTTCGTGCTTCTGCATGGAAAAGGGAGGAGGATTAAATGCGAACAGGTCAAGAGGGCTATTTGACAATGCCAGGTTAAAAACCTTGGGCATGAACGCAGCATGGTGTTTCAGTATGATATCAAATCTGCATGTAAAAACTGCATGCAAAATGGGTTCAATAACAAAGCATGGATTTCACTCACAAGCTTAGCATATGTAATAAAAGTATTTTGAAAGAGTTTTTTAATCTCTTCCTGATTCAGGAGCTCAATAGGTTGACAGGGCATTGTATCAAGTACCAGTGAGAGGTCCCATAGAGCAGTTAAGCTCAATGATACTGCATGTAGGTGCTGCACACTTTTCTAAAAAAAAGTGATGTACAAGAGGATGCTCTCATGCCATTTTGTCCCCAAAGCCTACATGACAAGTAATTACAGAAACTTTATCCAGTAGCTTCTGTAGAATATTAAAATAACTGGTACAGAACGCTGGAAAGCCATCAACCCCGCACTGACGCACCAGCCCTCAAACAAATGCCATTTGTTGTTGCGTGTCTAGAGGAGGTTCTGCTTCTTTGAATAGTTGCAATAACATTATGTGGAAGTCCGGCAGTGGAAAGGTTTAACGTTTCACAGGCAGGTCAAGTAAGGATGGTAGATCTCCTTGCATGTCTGTGATAGAAGGTCCTTGCAGAGGGGCAGCTGGAATATTTCCACTGACCAGTATTTAGCCTGACGAGGGGCAGGCTATCAGAATCAACCTCAGAACCCCGTCTAGCACCCTGGTAAGCACCAAAGCATCCAGCCCCATTGCAGTGCCCTATTCAGAACAAGTAACTGGAATAGTAAACAATCTGGGCCTCTTGTTCTGCAGGGTATTGGTTTCCTCCTTGCATCTGTTAATGCAGAATCCTGTTGAAAGTTGGAGAGGGAGAAGGGGATGGCTCCACTCTAGAAGCAGTGCACTACGGAGCATGTCTTTTTCTAAACCACTGTAGTGGCTGGACCTGTGGTTTGGTCACTGAGGGTCACATTAGCAAAATGTTCCTTTGCCCTTGTACTACTAACCTCTAGCACAGGGTTTTTGCACAGGGTCCAGCAAAGTTCAGTTGAATGATGAGCATCAAGGTGTTGAAGTAAATAAACACATTTTCCTTAATTCTAGGAGTCACAAATTTTTGCCTGTATGGCCATGAAATGGGTATTAAATTCTGTTCTAAGTAGTCTTAAAAAGGTTTTAAAGTCTTAAATGTAACTTCTAGGAACCCTGTAGGAACTCTGTAGCAGCTCGCTGGGACCCTGATCAAACCATGGCTTGAGCAAACATGTTCTGGGCTTAAGTAAAGTGCAGTGGGCACTGGGCCTTCCTGGGGAGATGAAACTGGAGTGCTTCAGCTACCCTCTTTTTGTCCTCACAATGTTGTTGCCTAGTGGCCACAGCCGCACTATAGAGGCCTTCTGGCTCTACAGGTATTTTAAGGATTTGGGTCTTCTGTATCTGAGAAAGGTTGGACAGCTTGAATAGAGGATTTGGCTTTCAGGAACCTTTGCCTTTGTAGTCTCAGTGGGGCCTTCAGGCCACGGGATGCCCAGCTTTGCAGCTTCCCTCTTAAAGACTTTGTACAGGTATGTGCCGGCAGTTGGGTTTGGAGACCTGCCATCACTCACTGGCTTTGCAGCCGGCTGTAGGGTAATGGGTTTGACATCATCGTAGTCTGTTGGAGGAAAGACTAATGGATTCATCCTAACAGTTATTTCCTGCAATGCCATCGTGCTCTACTAATGTTGTGCACATCGTGCACCATTGTCAGGTTAGCTTGGCACACTAGTCTACGTCGACAACTCTTGTCGGAAAGGCATCCTCAGTGATCACAATTAATTGGGATTGTGCGCACATCCTGCAGCTGTAGCAGCTCCTGTTTGGATATAGACCAGCTACTTAGCTCAGATAGCTGTGTAGCAATAGGCCGTGGTTGGCGACAGAGTGGTTAGCTTACTGACATCTGAGATGCATTAAATGCTTGATTGACAGCTGTACTGACCAATCATGCATCTGCCAGTACTGTTGTAGTAGCTAATAATGAAACCAAGGTAATGATAGATTTGTTACAAAAGTGGTGATTATACATGTAGTAAAACCTCCAGCTTAGGAGAAAACCCAATCAATGTCCAATAAGGGACAATTTTGTAACACTTGCTGAGGTTAGTATGTATTTAGTATACGTAACATTTCATATTGCATTGATTGTTCCATTATTTCATGGTTACTTTTTAGTGTTTGCTAAATAGACATTAGACAAATAGATTGTAGCAGCTTTGATAAGCTGATTGTCCAAATTGAATTTCTGACACTGAGAATTTTGTCCCATGCCGTCTTTGGTTGTGAGACTGTTAAGTCGTCTGGGAATCTCCTTGACTCCTACTACTGCATTTTTACATCTTAGTTCTTCAGCAGACCAAAATTGCTGCATGTACCTGACTTGTATTTTGTAGATAATGATGCATAGAATCCATTTCACCAGCTTTAAAATATTCTGGAGCAAAACTGTTTCCAAGTCAGACCCCCACACAACAGCAGATCATCATTCCTACTCTAACAAACCCACACAGTGTGGTAGAGATCCAAAGACACTATCAACATGCCAGAGAGGTAGGCAGATGTGTCATTATCATACAGCATCTACACCTCTGCCTGACTAATGTTAACACAGGCATAAACCTCACCATAATGTACATTTGTATGTGTTAACACTGGCTTTAACAGCTCGAAACCAAAGAGACAGGTTGTTAACTGCTATATTTTAAGCAATGTTATCAAAATAGAAAATTAAGTCTTGAAAGAACATAAAATTATTTGGTAATTGTGTGTCGACAAATATGTTAAAGTTGTCACAACTATACTAATAGCTATTATGATCGCATTTGTATTGGGTAACTGCAACATGTATACTATTTTGAATATCGTCTTCATTCATATGTATAAAAACTGGTGGATAAAACAAAATGATGGGTTGTATTTCCATCCATATTGGTTATTATATTGTTCTATCTAGATTTTCAGTTGTATTCATTTCTTTGTATATGTAAGTAAAATGCTTTGTGCATTCAAATCATGATAAAGTTATAGATTGTTACATTAGCAAACTTAAAGATGAAATAAATATCCATTTTTATTTGTATGTTCCAGTATTCAGATGCACAAAAAGGCTCTTTATCTTTCATTTGGTGTGTATAAATAGGTAGCTTATAAAATAAATAAATAAATGGCTCATAGGAACAAAAACAAAGACTATTATGTTATTTATTACTACTATTAAAAAAAAAAAAACTATCATGGCAGCACTAATCACAGCAACAATTAAAAGTGTAAACAATGTAATTACCCAAGTAGGTCATAAAATGTTTTCCAAATATTAATACAAAGTGTTCTGATCCTGTATATCAACTGGTCTTTATTATTTATCACATTCTAACCTCAGGACCATGTTTTTAAATGTTATTATCACCTGATGTTTTATACTCACCTTTAAATGCCAGTTAATTTATTTCACCGAAATGTTTTGCTGTGTAACATTCAGACCTTTCTGTGGAATAAATTCCATCACATGACTTTTGTATCAGTTAGATTATGTTAATTCTTAGGTGAATTCCCCCCC
>JAPSES010000001.1:9139440-9150698 GCA_029822895.1 Maxillicosta whitleyi
GGATCACCCCCAAAAGTTAATCATTTCTTCCTTGTGCCATTGCCAACAAATCCTGAAAATTTCATCAAAATCCGTCCCTAACTTTTTGAGTTATGTGGCATAACTATGACAGACAAACAAACGCTGGCAAAAACATACCCTCTTTGGAGGAGGTAAACATTCCACACCCCTGAGTGGTGACTGAGGAAAAAATCAGCCTAAATCTATCACAATCCCATTGTCAGATCTTTATTATCACTCAAGTCTTTTTCCATAATCTACTCTGAAAGTGAAATGCACCTCTTCATAGTGTAATCACCATATATTATCTGCATGTTAAGTTTACTTTGAGTAATGTGTTCTTGGAGTGGCATGAGCAGGTAATACAGCACATCAGGAGCCCAGATGAGTGACAGCATTCTAACAGGCCTTTCACATTCAGATGATTGATCTGGTGCAGCGCCGTACCCATCATAGTTTGTCAAGGTCTCTTATAGCAACAGGACTGAAACCTCATCAGGGTATAATTTCACATTATACCTCTATTCATTAAATTAATGTTGTGTCAACATTTGCTAAAGCATCTGTCAAGACGTAAACATTCCCTGGAATAATAGAGTGGGATGCTCCACTACCTTGCAGCATTGTCTGCATCCTAACGCTGTAATTACCACAAAGAGGCACAAGCATCAAAAAGAAGACAAGTCGCACAAACGGAGCTTCTGCAGCAGACGTCTCCTTCGAAGCAGAGGTTAAACAAAACAACATGCGAGTGTGAGACAGAATATCATTTGTCAGATTTACTGATACACATGAATACTACTATTATATCATAATGCTATAATAGATCTACTAGTGGAGTTCCCTGTTGTGGGATGAATAAAATCGACACTAATTACAGGTTCATCCATTAAAGCAAACAGTTGATCAGTACCAAAACCGTATTCAGCGTAAACACACCTGTTATGATCCAGTACAGTTTTATCTGCAGTCCAGTCCTTTGCCCAGTGACTGTATCTGACTGAAAAACAACTTGCATAGAAGTAGTGTCTGCTCTGATTATGTGATAACCCCTCTGTCTTCAGTCATGTCATTGAACTTTGCATTCTACTGATGTCCCTGCATTAATCCACAGTTTCCTAACATTGACTTGAGGCTGTGTTAAATGTGCAGTCTTTCTTATCGCTTACAAACACTAGATGTACAGTATATGTCCACTGGAAGGAGGTGAACTTATACCAAGTGTTTGAAAACAGCAAAAAAAAAAAAAAAAAAAGACTCCAATTTGTGTGAAGGTGGTCGTTAATAATTAATGCAACTTTAAAGTTCACACAAAGGTAATTTAAATATTCATTCGTCGCATTCATTATTGCCCAAGCGAAGTACAAATCAAAATGATAATTAAACCAGCAACAACCTCCAGGGCTGACAAATTAAGTGAATAGAGAAGTCTGCAGGTCCTCAGTCGACCACTTGATATTGGCTCCACAAGTGAGTCAGTCCTTCATGTTAAACAGATTCATTTAAGGTGGAACTTTGTAAGATTTTACAGGTTTGGTTGAAACTGTAAGGGAACCGCCATAAAGAAAAAATGTGACAAAAACAGCAAAGGACAAAGTATATATTCATTATTATTCATTATCTGGAGTGGAGTGAGAAACTTCAGCTTCACATTGAAGTTTCAGACGTTTGTTTTCACTTCACGGAGGAGGTTGCAGAACCTGAGCTGCAGCAGGGGGATGTACAGACCCGGACCCCCGGGCCGGTCTGAGGGTCCGGTCTGCTGCTAATATTAGCTGCAGAATTTAAGAACTAACAGGCTAACAAACATAAGCAGCTCTCACCGTGTCCTGACCCTGTTAGCGATTAGTTTACTATCATTCCAGGGCTAACCTTTATAACATCAATAATCATCTAGACCGGGGGGGTCAAACTCGTGTTGGTTCAGGGGCCACATCCAGCCCAATACGACTTGAAGTGGGCTGAATCATTAAAATAATAACATAGTAATAATATATAAATGATACCAGTTCCACAATTATGTTTTTGTGTGAAAAAAGTAAAATTGTATTCTTAAAATGTTTTATCTACATCTACAAACTATCCTTTACAAACATGAACAACCATGAGCAAAAAGACATTTATTAATAATAATAAAAAAAAGGTGTAATTTTTAAATGTATGCCATTATTTGGCCTCAGTTCCTCATTTTCACATGTTCATTATAACGTACAGATCACAGTGGATCTACAAATGAATGGGGTCGCCCTTTTCCATGTGGTGGACGTTGTATGTGAACGAGCCGTGATCTAGTAAACTAAACAAACGCACACCTACGTGACAAACAACTGTAGTTACTAGTGAGTATGCTAACAGCTCATCTCGCCAACAAGCATCCAGGCATCGTTCAGAAATGAGCAAACACTGTTACATCCAATAGCATCATCAAGAGCATAAATCCACTGAAATACATAGAGTATAAAGAATTTATTTCAGCGATACTTGTAAGTGTAGCAGCAACTACGCCAAGTCTTTATCCGTTCAGATCAGGGGTGTCCGGTCCTGGTCCTCGAGGGCCGGTGTCCTGCATGTTTTTAGATGTGTCCTTCTTCTAGAACACCTGATGGTTGTTATCAGGCTTCTGCAGAGCTTGGTCATAGGTTTATCATTTGAATCAGGTGTGTTGGAAGAACGAAACATCTGAGCCCTGGAGGACCAGGACTGGACCCCCCTGGTTTAGATGCTTCTTTTCCTTGCAGCTCTCTCCATTCTGCTAAAGCGACACCGAGACAGACTGTTTTGATCCTGGTTTGGTCACGCACTCTTTTTTTTTTCCTACCATCCTCTGACAATGGTGTCCTCTTCCTTGTCTCTCACGGCTCTGCCATGGTAAACGTCTGTGAAACCATGGCGTAGCTGACTTCTTAGCCACCCGTACGCGGCTGTGTTTGTGTCATAGCACCGTGAACTGTGATTTTTCTCGCGAGAGACGAGATCTAGGCCACCGGGACAAGAGCTAAGCTACAGGGACGGTGTAGAGAAGTTGCAAGTGGCATATTCAGCCCAAGAGATCCTAGTGGGAAGGAGGAGGGCTTCCTTTTCCCCCTTAACAAGCCATTTAAGCATCACAATTACTTTGAAGCCGTTTAATTAAGGTAAAAATGTTACAGCTCTACTTTAACTGGAGGAAGAAAAAAAAAAAAAAAACGTGTTTACAGCCTGGAACAAAAAGTGTCTTGTTATTTTTCCAGCTTACAAATGGTCGATTTTTATGCAGCTGACCTGTTTAAATTGCAGGACCTTTTAGGTTTATGTATAATTAAGGATGTGGCTGTTTTTGAATAACAGGTCACATCCATGTCTGCTATGTGAACTTTTAAGTGACACTTGGATTGGTCCGTGACTTGGAGCTTTTATTTATTGAAGAAAACATTATTTCCTGTTATGGTTGTGTTTGAGGTGCTTTACTACTGAGCCCTATTAACCACTGATGTCACTGGTGTTGTATTTGTAGTGTTACTTCACTTGTACAGTAGAGTTCAATCCTTCCACATTTTCTGCAACTGTACTGTATGTTTAATAGACTTGGCGACAAATCTCTGAAGTTCATTTGCTTAATATAAAAACATGTTTTAGCTATAAAACGGTCAATACTAAATTAATTAAGTGGTAATACAGCATGTATATTAATTTAAAAAAAAAAAAAAGTGTGAGTTAAAAAGAGAATTAATAACACCAGGATGTAATTCTGTAAATTATTTCCACCATAGTTAAATTTAATTGAACCACAGTTTTACATGCAAATTATACAAACTTCTACTATACTTTTGAGTCATCTGTTAGATTATGTTTCCCACCTATTTAGACGTAAACCTTACTTTAGTTGAAATAAGGTTTTCAGGCAGTGAAGATATCAGAACGCAGGGCTTACTACGACAAAGTCAAAAATCAGTTGCATCTATGAGTGAACAAGACAATATCTGACCATAACATGTTCACAGTTTTAAGACGAAATATGTAACATACGTTAAGATGTCAATGCTGACGTAGACCACATTTAGATCAGGGGTGTCAAACATGAGGCCCGGGGGCCAAATCCGGCCCTCCAAAGGATCCAGTCTGGTCCTTATGTTGATTTTGTGAAATGTTAAAATTAAATTAAAATATTAATCATTTTAGTTCAGGGATCATAGACAGAACAATTCAGTTTCAAGTGGGTCAAATTGGTAAAATGCCATAATATCTGATAAATACTCCCAACTCTGTAAACATTTACATGTATTTACACCAAAACAAAGTATAATTTCTTATAATGTGAGTAAATATGAACAACCTGAAATGTCTTCAGTGCAGTTTTAACAATATTATTATCTGTTATTGAATGTTTTGTGTATTTGTAGATCCACTGTGATCTGTAAGTTATGAAGTACATGTGAAAATGAGGAACTGAAGCAGAATATTGTTAAAATTACACTTATTTTTTTCACTTTGTCCAAATTATTCACATTATTTTAAAGCGTAGTTTGTAGATGTAAACATTTTCATAACGTAATTTTACTTTTTTCACTGTAAAACATAGAGAAAAGGTTGGAGTTGACATTATTTATATATTATTATGTCATTATTTCACTTCAGATCAAATTTGGCTGAATGTGGAACTAAAATGAGTTTGACCCCCCCTGCTTTAGAGGATGCATTACATTGTGGGTGTTGTGTTTGACATTAGCAGTAGAATCTATGAGTGTACGTGTTGATCAAAACTTGCCTACCAAACTACAGACAATTAAAAACGAGCACAGTCTGAGTTTTGCTTTAGACAAACGTGCTTGCCACAGTCCTACGGGTTAGAAATTAATAATAAATGCTAATCTGTCATTTGTAAAATGCCACCAGCTGACCATGTAATTTCCCTCTGTAGGGCTGGGTGACTACAGCGCTGCTCCCTGCCAAGATCGTCAACAGCTACCTGATGGGGATGGGTTTGTCCCAGCGCGCTCGCTACCTCAAGAAGCAGAAGCAGGGTTAGATGAGCAGGGGTCAGGATTGGCGGCGGGCGGCAGTGACGGACAGACAGGAAACCAGCTACTTTCAGAATGACTCGTCCCGCTACCACAACCATGGACCAAAAAGAGAAAATGTGACAGTTTCTGGGCAACATCCGAGTCTCTCTGATACTCCTAGTCATAGATGATGTGAGGCAGCTCTGTTGCCCTTTCCAAACATTCAGTCAAAAATCATAGAAAAGGACAACACTCTTGACTAAGTAATGAATGGAAGACTAACATCTACCCTAAAAGCAACTGAAAAATAACTGTTCACGACCAAAATAATGACGGTAAAGACTAAGAGAGGGGAACGATCTGCTAAAGAAGAGTGTGGATGATGTTAAATTAGGAGTGTGTTTGTGTGTATATGTGTGTGTCCGTACATTTCTGCCTTGATTATGTGAACTGTAGCTTGAAAATGCTTTCTCTTGCAACACTGGAGGTTTGGTAATTAATGGGAACAGCTATAATGTGACTCTACAGTTCTGAATTTACTGTTAACGCTTTCTAAACAATTTAATGAAATGTAACCAAATTGCGTTTCAGTCGTCTATTACTGTTTTACAACTTCCTCAGTTCTTCATTCATTGGAAGTTGTGTTCGTCTTACATTTCAGTTACAGAGCGCTCTGATTTCCACCTTGTTCCTGCGCACCTGCTCGAAATCATTAAAACTCTCGTTCACTGGTTTCATCTTAATATTTGTCTCGATGGTATTGATGTGTTGCAGAAAGGGCGGCATGTATAATTTAACCAAAATACTTTTCATCTTAAAAAATAAATAAATAAATGAAATAAAGGAGGTTCTGTGGATGAATTGTAAGCACAGAGGGAAGCATTGCGGTGAAATATTTAAGTGTGTGCTTGTTTACAACTCGGGTTCAAATCATTCTGATTGTCTAACATTAATATGTGACGCTACTTTCTTTAAAAATTACATAAAATCCTCTCAACATGTTTTATGGGTGGGTCTGTTTGTGTGTTGGTGGTGTTCATCTTATCAATTTGATGTTTTTTTCTTTCCAGTTTCATTGGATTAACTATGTTTTAACACCAAACTAATGTTACAGATGAAACAAACCAATGAACTGTGGTAAAATATCTCATATTATCATATTTCACTGTGACTGGTTCATCTCAATGTGTTGTAGTTTCAGTTCCAATATCTCCTTACCTTTTGATTCGTAGCAGCCAGGGATCAGCTCCAATGTTTTGCTAAAGAACAAAGGCAAGAGTATTCCCAATATTCAGGATGCATGTCACGCACATGGTCAAAGGAGGGAAAAATTTATTGATGATTATTTACTGACTTCATAGTTTGTCTGCAGTGACTGTCTCTAGCATCAATAAATGTTTTTTTCAAACTTATTCAGTCTTCTGTCTTTCCTAAGTTCGTTGGTTTCTTGTGTGTTTGAATAATTTAAATCAACTTCTATGTCCCCTAAATTAGTTGAAATGTCTGGTATAGTAGTAGTATAATATCTCGAGATCTAACCGGTCCCAGATAGAGATTATCAGTCATGTGACATGTCTCTCTCTGCTGTAACTTTTAATATGGGAGTTCCACAAGGCAACGTATTGGTTCCTGTATTCTTTCAGTTTCAAACGCTGATGTCATGAAGTCAGAACTCTTCTGATCTTCACTAGTTTATTATATTTATATATATATATATATATATAACGTATAATTGTATATTATTTATCATCTATCACTGTCAAGAAACCCCAATGAATGCATTTGAATTCCACTAATCAATACATCAGACAAATACATCAGGCAAATATTAAGTCACAAAGCCTTGCATCATAATTTAAGCTAGCTCTGCCTGAATTTCTCACATGTGACATCTTAGGCAAGTTCACACAAAACTACATCCTTTTCCTATCTGACCTTGTTCTTTGTAATTAAAAAAAAAAATCATAAACACAGACAGGAAATGTCTGTCCACACGAAACCACTGAAAACAATACAGTACAAATGCCAGACCTGGTTGTGGTGTTGTAATACGCTCGCAAAAATGTAGAAGAAGTCATGGAGCATGTGCATAAAGCTTGTTGGGTTCCACCAGATCTGCTCCAATATTATCTCTTGGTTGCCCCTCTCACCAGTAGATCCAAGAGCATGGAGTGAATATTGTTGCTATGGTTGTTTGTTGCTCATGTAATGAAAGAGTAGGAATATTTGGATTCAGTATTTCCAATAAGTTCAATAGCACCACAACTCTGTAGTCCACCGTTGTTGTTGTTGTTGTTATTATGGTTGTGGTTGTGGTTGTTGTTGTGAAGTGATGTCTTGCTTCTGGGGTGAAAGGTTTGAGAGTTCGGCCTGTGACGTCATCATTTTAGAAAAGTTACAGTTTGGTCTTAAAGATGACGTGAAACCAAGATTTCAGTTTCAGTGCCTGAAAATGCCAGTTTTGTGTGGATGAAAGGCTTATCCAATACAGAACTATTTAGGATATGACTGAAACCGTCTTCATATGGGTAGGACACATAGAGTGTCTACATCCAGTCATTCTTTCAACAGCACTCAACTATCTCCTGTTTGATCTTTCGCCACTAGATAAACCACTGAGGCAGTAAAATCTAATGCTCCTTCAACTCTGGGATTCACCATCACACTGGATTTTTGTGTGTATGTACGAACCAATACATGTTACTTTCAGATCCATAACAATCTATGAATTTTCATTGGTTGTTTTTAGGTGTTAAAGCTAAAAATAAAAATCTTGAAAGAAAGCATTGATAAAGATGAAATAAGAAAACGAGTATAAAGGGCATACAGTAGATAAGAACCTCCAAAAGCCAAAGTTAAAGTTTAGGGTCATTTGACAAGATGGACCACCTGTCTAATTACATCTATCAGCTTCTCTATCAACAGCTCAGACAGTATCTTAGTATGAAAGTGTTATCAATGTCCATCCAACATAATGATTATCCAATCATTGTAGAACATGACCTTAACAAATATGAGCCCTGGCTTTTACACTCACATTATTCAACTACTCTAATATGTACATACATCTTATCTCAGTGAACCAATTCCTCATATTGTATGGGGAAACATGTCTATATTTGCATTTTCCTTTGCTAATTATCCTTAAAATTTCGGATTCCATTGATGATACATTGTGATGGAAAGTCCTCACACTCTCCCAGTTAACACTGTATCCTTTTACTGAAAACTTCATCCATTGGTATGAACACTATTTGTCATTGTCACACTCCTAAATGTGTTGCTTTTTCATAATCTCCCTCTTCCCTCCCAAACATCACTATCCACCATCGGTTTCCATGCCAACGGTTTCAGGGCGATAATTCCGGTGTACTGGTATGGAAGCTGCCGGAAATGTGTCAGCGCTGAGAATGTAGGAGGGGAGAGATGCTGTGTGCGTGGAGGGATGCCCAAAGGAAGAAACGAGTGGGTTGAAGAGATGTATATAAAGACAAGCTCGGTGGAGCTCTGAGTCCGAGGCTCACCACAGATCCTCACACAGCAGAGTTTCAGAGCGAAAAGCTGAACAGGATTTCTCCAATCAGCTCTCATCAAGCAGAACTCTCAAGGCTGATTGTGCAGGTCCAGGTCTCTCAAGTGACTCTTCCATATTTTTTTTTGCAGTTTTACATTTTTCTCGCATCATCAGACCTAGCTTTGTGGAACCAAAAAAAAAAAAAGAAAAAAAGTTGCTCAGATTCATCAGAACCTTCAACCAAAAGACTTCCAGTTCCACATCAAGACCTTTCACCGTCTACAGCTCATCATCCTCACATTTGGGCCACCGTTCACCATGGCGACCAGCATG
This sequence comes from Maxillicosta whitleyi, assembly GCA_029822895.1. Lineage (NCBI taxonomy): Eukaryota > Metazoa > Chordata > Actinopteri > Perciformes > Neosebastidae > Maxillicosta > Maxillicosta whitleyi. The sequence continues at coordinate 9,148,267 of JAPSES010000001.1, forward strand.
GATACGCTCCCTGCCCATCTGCTGCCTTTGGTGATGGAGGAGTTCCCCCAGTCTTTGGCCACAGCATGCGTGTGCAGGGCCGGACAACGCGAGCCACGCCTCCGCTGCGTACAGTGCGGCATTATCGAGGAGGAGGAGGAGGAGGACTGCTCCACCCTGGAGGAGGACCAGGCCCAGCGGTCCTTCCTGCGGACTGTGGAGAGCTTGAGGAGGAGCACCAGATGAGCACCTCCAGAGGAACCTCTCGCTCTTGCATGACTGTGACATGTTTGACCTATTTGGCTTCCCGGCAACCCGTTTGAAGACCAGCAGATGTCTGCTACGGACACAAACTGTGCTGAGTTGGTACAAAGCCTCTGTGGGTGGGGATATTTTGGTCAATCTGTCAACACTGGTGGACGGCGTATATGGAAAAGGAGAAGAAGAACTATGACGGATGGCCCCAAGAACTAATACAAATGGGGCTTGCAATAAATGGCTGTGTAGCACATGTGATCTGCATTGTCAAAGTAACTCAAAGTAACGTTATTTGAAGCTTATTTTCCCTGTTAATTTATTGCTACACTGTTTACATAAAAAATATCTTTGTCTTACTACTTATATTGCATCTAAGGCTATTATTTTCATATATAAAGCTAACATTTATTTGGGGCTCTGTCATCTCCTGTATTGAGATGAAGCGGGAAAAATCTGATTTCTAATCTGGAAGCTGTGTTTGCACCAGTTTGGAGACGACCATTAGGATCTTTCAAGCCTTTCCATGTGGTGGCACTATTGATACACTTTTCTGAGCTCAAACCTAGTGACTACACTGCACTGCACATCAAACCCTCCTCTCATTTCAGCCAGCAGCACATTAATACATGCAGTCAGTGAATTAATCCTGCCATTTCTGATAGAATTTAACTAAGAGTTCAGTTTACCTTTAGATGTTTTTTGTAAAAGAAAGAAAAAAAGATGAAACATGAGGTCATTTCCTCTCCTCTGAAATAGACAAAAGTGGTTTAATTCCAACATCATACATTGCCCTGCATGCAATAAAGTAATAATAGCTTTTATTTATCTACAAAACTATGCCTCCAATGACCAATAAAGTCATTATTTACTGCCATGTTTTCTATTACCCGATCATTTCTTGCACTAATGCACTTGATAAGTATTGGCTGATCCATCTAAAACCTATGCATGCTCTCAAGACTGTGATGCTTCTGAAAAGACAATTATACACCAGCAATTGAGAAATGGAGAAGCTGTTGTTTCAATCACAGATATTACTGCATTATAGAGTTTTGTTTTGTTTTTCTTTCTTTTTTGATATCCTGAAAATGACATTATTTTTTAGGTTTTGGTTGTTATATAAAAAATTTTTGCTGGTCTTTGTAAGCAAGCTTTTTATTCTTTTTAAATAAAGTGTATTTCAGAGTCAACAGCTATTGAGAATGAGCCTTTCATTTCTCCGTTCTTCATCAGTTAACTCAATGATAACAGCGGTGATGCTCTTATGAGGAGCAGTTTCCATTAGTGATGCTTTTAACTGTTTTATTTATCTGACAGAACTTATTTTATTGTCCTTTTTTGTTCAGTAGTGAAGGCACAAATGCAGAATATTTTTTAGTCATAATGGGGTTTGGTCTCATTCCTTTAAAATTTTAATGGTAGATATACCCTTAAATTTAATGTACATTACATGGTGTACATTATATTAAGACTCCTACAGACTTTTAGAATTCAACAATAATAAAACATAACATGCTACACACTTTTAATACCCCTCTGTCAAATATAGCATGAGATTCTGTTGAAAGTTACTGTACCATAATTTAGATTCTTTGAGTAAAACTTATTATATACATATTTATATTTAAAAGTACTCAGATATTATAACTTCATAAGGACATTTGACCTTAAAAATGTAGGTAAAGGTCACCTATTTTCAGTAGGCTTCTGCTGCATGACAAGATGCTTCAATTTGATGCAGATATTACAATGCATTCTTCAGACAATGTGATTATGTCCCCAAATGGACCGACAGATGACAAAATGATTACAATACGCCTTCAGCCATGAGCTGGCCCAGAGGTAAAAACACACTGAACGATATGGATATGCAGTGGTAGAATGTAATGAAGTATTTTTATTTAGTTACTGTACTTAAGTAGTTTTTTTTTTTTGTATTTGTACTTAAGTAAAAATAATAATACATACTTTTACTTCACTATATTCTGTGGCAGTTGTCTGTATTTTCTACTCCTTACATTTTATAAATTCATGCCGTTATTCGTTACATTATATTAACATCTTTTCATCTAAATCTTTTCCTTTTTTTTACTTTTCATCTAAATCACACACACAATTTTGACACCAATCTGTTCAATCCACATAATCTAGTTGTGACACTGAGCAGTGACATTGGCAGAGGCATAAATAAGTCT
>JAPSES010000001.1:9172551-9182677 GCA_029822895.1 Maxillicosta whitleyi
TCACATAAAACTTGTTCTGTACTAAATCCACACACTTGTGGATTTTATAATTAAATATCATACTAAACAAACTTTTAATACCCATGTGGGAGCTACCCGTGAGTTTGTTAACAAACACGGTCTATATTTTCTTCACTGCGTTTGCTGCTAGTGGCTGAAGTGAACCCCAGCAGTTACACATAAATGCTGTTTCAGAGAAATTATCATTGAAAATGAACATGATCAAGATAGTTTTTACTGTAGCTGCATGTGTAGTCTGGAAATTCAATGCACCTTATATAATGATATTCCAGAGAAAGTTGAAAAACACCAAAATCAACACTGGTTAAAGCATTATAGCACTGACCTTCTATTTTGAAATGTTAGTGTTTTTTTTGTTTTTTTTTTTCTCAAAGCAAATTATGAACGTATACATCTCTCTGAAAACTCACAGTGCAAATAATCATATAACCTTTGTGTTCTTGAAACACTTACCGTATATTTTCCCTTTACCTTTTCTGGATACAGAGCTGAAAACAGGTGTGATGTGACAGCTACAATCTCAGTCAAAAATGCTGAAAAAGACATCTGTGGACATTAAATATATAATGTTCACATCACAGTTCAGTGTTAAACCACAAGCTCTACAGGGGAAAATGAACCGATTCATAAGCTGCTTGTGAAAAGACCTCCGTTTCCAACATACAGTACAGTACATACTATAACAGCCTGTAAATTAATTGAATAACTAAATTGGATCCAACTTCATTTCACTGAGCCATGTGTCACCTCCTGAATAACTGGATCTGTTAGTGAATGGATTAATGATCCTTTTGTCGGAATGGACATTCTAGCATTTCAGACTGACCATACATACCAATAAGTGTCTGAATAAAGCCTGCACCAATTGCCTCACAGCATTTCACTGGGCCACCATCAAGTACTTTGTGAATGAAATGGAGCAATCCCAAAGGCTATTGTGACTGTGAGCTATTTGGTGCTATTTGGGTAGCGGGGGGTGGCATAATGAAAAGCAGTCTCTTTGCTGAATTGTTTTAATTTTTCACACAAATCATGATTGTTTCCAGCAGATAGAGTCAAAAATGATTAAATATTAAATATGCTTTGATAAGACAGCAGAGGCACAGTACTGGTATTGGATGTACATTTATGAGACAATACTCTTCAAGATTTTTGTAGGTTCTTTGTTCATCACAGCCAGGCAGCATGGGGAGTAGGAATAGCCTATTGTGTTATTGACTAGGAAAATCTCTGATTTGCTTGCATGAATCAAATGATTGTGTCAGACAGATGGAGTAATTCAAATAAAAGAATCCGACTTCCTCTATATAATACAGAAGGATCACTTCCTCTTTCTCTAAGTGAGATCCACTTTCCTCCTCTGACCTGATAAAATAAGCTGGAGTACATCTCTGCACTGCACTTTCTTCTCACTTCAGCATTCTGTAAGCTGCTTAGTAATCTTTTTTGTTTGAATATTTCTATGAGTATGTTCATGTGCAAATGGGACAAAGATGGCAAAACTGCAAAAACATCCCTGAATAATACATTCCAGGAAAATGTATTGGAAAAAATGCAATTTTTATTTGTATTCATGTACAGTATGAACTACAATCTCAGGTATCAATAATTGAACATCATCCTCAGAGAAATTAGTTGGACTCCTTACAAGCACAGTCTCTTGTATGTTCTTTTTTTTTTTTGTCTTCTTTTTGTTTAGCTTTTTGTTTTTTTTTTGTTTTTTTTTTAACAATTGAAGCACATGTAAAATTATGATCTGAAGATTTTTTTGCAATATGTTTTTCAAAATATTTTTTGTAGAAATTTAACCATTTGATGATGATTCTCTCCAAAAATGAGAGAGAATATTTCCACATACAGTATAACCCTCCCCATACACAGACAGCTGGCAGAATAACACACAAGAATTTTGATCACCTTGGCTTTAGGGTTTTGCACAAAAATCAAGCTCACTCTGCTGGTATTTTAAGTCCAACACTCTGCACATCCATCTTAATTTCATTCTGGCACTGAAATGTCTTCCTTTGAAGGAATTCCACGAAGCAATCTTGCTCAAGTAAATACCAGACAAATATTTATCATTCATTCGTAGTATCTTAGTAAAGTAAAGTCATTGCAACCCTCCATATATATATACATATATATATATATATATATGTAATCTCGTCCTTTTTCACTGTAGCCAGCATCAACATTGAATCATTAAGCCACCAAAAGCATTGAAAAAGAATTGAGCATTGTAAAAGAAAACAGTGTAAAGGGAAAGAATGGTTCATTTATCAGAGACAATACTGTTTGTGTCATTCATAACAAAATTTTTCTTGCTTCATTTACACTCTTCCACCTCCACCTCATCAGAAGCGACCAACTCTCATTAAAAATTAGATTTATAACAGATGAAGTGTAAGGTCAAAATGTATGTATTAGAATTGATTCAAAAAGAAACCTTTACTTTCTATACTCAGCAATCTTAGGCTAAGATCATCTCAAAAATAACCCTAAAATTAGTCGTTAGTTATATATTTTTGCTCCACCAGTCCCCTCCTACATTTATGATGTTTAAAAAAAAAAAGAGAGAGAGACTGATTACAGTCATGTGATTATGTGAGTGACAGCGCTTTATTACACTTATTCTATAATCTATGATAGCTGTCTTCACAGAGATGAAAATCAATAAGGCATGTACAACTGCTAGACAGTTAAATTGTTCAATTTCTCACATCATGCAGCCATGTATTTGATTTTAAATCACTAAAACCTTGCAGTGCTGTAAAGGTGATGTCATGTGTTGGTCTAATCCCATCATATCTCTCTTCAAATACACTTTCCATTATGCCAATTTCTTCGATAATCAGATGCATTTGTGAAATTGCCAGTGGGAAATTAAAATATGCTTGTTGCACTGAGACCAAAGCGAAAGGCATATCTACCTCTTCTTACTTTCTGCACAAGGTCACTGTTTCCATGGCGACAGTGTGATGGCTAGTTTTGCCTCCTTATTCCTTATCTATTTTTCACTCCTCTCCTTTCATATCTGCAATATCTCTGTTTGAAGACCTGTTATGACCGTTGTGGGTCTGTTCTCCACCACCACCACCACCACCACCAACCCCCCCTGCCCCCCCTCCCCCTCCACCCCAACTGCTGCCTCATCTATGGTTCTTTACTTCCCCCTTCCTTAAGCTTTCCTTTTTTAAAGACTAAATGAAAAAGCAAAAATCCGACTACAGGAGAGACAATGTTTTGATGGTGTACAAATGATGCAACATCAAAGTGTATGTGTTTTTCTCCGACAAAAATGAGACTGAGCTGGGGTCGCTTCGATATCAAAGGCCTCCACACCCTGTTAGATGTTGGGCACAGGCAGAGTGGGGAAAAGTCTCATGCTGTTTTGTTATCAGCTTTCCTCTGTTAGTCCGCAAATGAACTGCTGATACAGATTAATGAGCTATAACCCATCTCTCCTTATTTTGTTGCAGGTTCCTCGCTGCTTCACTGACTATGTTACCCCTGTCTGCATTCGTCTGACAGGGTCACACTACATTACAAAGCAGCCTCATTTGCCTCTTTATCTGTACTAACAGATGGACTATCAGCACCCAAGCATTGTGTGACCCTAGGGTGATGGCAAGGTAACGCGACACTGAGTGGACGTAGATCATTACTAGGTTAACAGGGAGGGTACACGCCCGCAGCCTTATGCTCCCCTTCATTTTCCGAAACAATATTCTGCCGTCGTTCGGCACACACCGATTGATAAAGCGTGACAAATGAGACGTGGAGAGAGGTGAAGAACGTGTCTGAGCTAAGTCAGAGAAAGACAGCCGAGGAAGGATGTAGAGGCAAAACAAAGCCGAGAGAATGCAGACGAGGAAGATGCAGAAAGAAAAGAGGAGGAGCGGAAGGAAAATACAGAGACAAGTGTTAAGGACAGGTCGAGGGAGGAGTACGAGCAAGAACTTGATCTTAATTAAAGTGAAGGATGCGGCTGTTGTTTAGGAGCCTCAGGGGTAATGCACATTTACTCATTTGGCTGCTTTGCTCTTCAGACATCCCGGCAACACTGTGGTGTCATTACAAGATCTCATTTTGTGTTGAGTGACAGCAAAAATATGATGTATGTCTCACTAATATAGAGTGAACAAACAGCAAAAAAATGCCTTTAAAACTACAAAAAATATCAGCTATAATCATAAAATGTATCAACGTATGGCCAGTTTTTTTTTTTTTTTTACAAGAATTATATACGGTTTGTTGGCTATTTGTGAACCATTCTTCCCCTTGTGCAGTATCACACAGAGAGAGACAGAGAGGGACAGAGAGAGAGAGAGAGAGAAATTAAAGGAGCTAAAAAGCTATCACAAATTGTTTTTTCTTCATTTAGCCACTAGACATACTTTTTAATAAATAATCTTTGTTTTTGTAAAGACACTTGTTAAAGTATCATATGTCGTCCCTTTTCCAAATGCTAATTTATCACCGTTATCAACATGAACTTTGTTGAAGTTATTGTCATTTTTATTTTATCTTGATGTTTTGGTCCATTGTACTCCCAAGTATGAAACTGCTGATACTGTATATTTTGTCAAAAGCAGGATCAGATTTGGGTCTCTTGTACATTGTCTTTTGAGCAGGCTTGAATCAGTAAAGGTTCCTGTGTTGCTGAGCTGTGTATGGTACTGAGCATAGGAGGGTGGTGGTAAGTGCTCTTATAGGTGTTGTAGTGGTTGTAGTGCTCCAGCGGGGGCAGCGATAGATGTCTCTCCATGGCAGCGACCCCTGCCAGCTCTTCTTCGACAGTTATGACCTCCATGGAGGAGGCAGGGCCATCGGGATCCTGCTGGTTATGCTGCTTCCTCATCTTGTAGAAAATAACCAGCAACACAGCAGCCATAAGCGTGATGGCCACAAAGCAGCCGATGATAATCTTGGTTGTTTTCATCACCTCGTCTAGGCCATTGAGGGTTCCCTCTCCATCCGGATCGAGAACTGGAATGGTGTAAGTCCGCTCTGTGGTCCTTGTTGAAACAGGAGTGCCTTTTGTGGTAGAGGATGACACCCAGCCAAACGGGGGAAGTTGCGTTTGGCTTTCGTCCGGCGTAGTCTCAATGGTTTCCACAGTGACTGTTGTGAAATAGGTCACTCCACTGTTATCCACAGAAGTGACATTAAGCACAGCTGAGGCAGAAATGTTGCCTGCTGTATTGCTCACCATACAGGTATAAGTCCCAGTGTCCTGCATTGTGACGCTTGTAAAGTTCAGGGTCCCATCATTGAGAACAGACAAGCGCACCTTATAAGCCCCATGTGTCACCAACGACCCATTTGGTGTAAGCCAGCTGATAGATGTCAAGGAACTCGTACGACATTTAAGCTCTGCGCCCATCCCTTCTGTCACATTCAAGTCACTTGGTGGCTCCACGATGACAGGAATATCACACTGGAAGTAGCTGTGGTCCAATTCTCCAATGTAGCGACCCTTAAAGACTGTAGGGGAATGGCAGCGGGCACAGCAGCTGGTATTAGCTGGTACCGTCTCCTTGAGCCACCAGCTGAGCCACAAGATATCACAGTTGCAGTTCCAAGGGTTGTGATGGAGGTGGACCCGCTCCAGGCGATGCAACGGTGTGAAGAGGTCATGTGGTAGAAAGGTTAGGTTGTTGTGAGCTAAGTTGAGCTCCACCAGCGACTGCAGGTCATCAAAGGAATTTCTCTCAATAGTTTGGATCTGGGCATGCATCATCCACAGCTTCTGGAGGTTCACTAACCCGGTAAATGAACTGGGCTTGACAACAGAGAGCTGATTACCGGACATTTCTAGTTCCTCGAGCCTGATCAAAGGCAGGATGTTGGGAATCTCCTTGAGGTTGCACATGCCCAGATTTAAGTAGCGCAGGTTACTTAAGTCTTTGAAAGCTCCATCAGAAATGTAGGAGAGACGTTTAAGCTCACCCAGATCAAGCCTTCGAAGCGAGGGGACCCGGTTGAAGGCATAGGGTGGTATACTTTCGATGGGGTTGTTCCGAAGCCATAATTCCTTTAGCTTGGACAGGTACTCAAAAGCCCCGTTGGGGATTGTCGTCAGCCGATTATCAAAGAGCTCCAAGGTGTTGAGACTGGCCAGCCCATTGAACGCACCGATTTCAATGCTGCGGATGTGGTTCTTGCTCAGCTGTAGGATCTCCAGATGGCGCAGGTGTTTGAAACTGTCCACCTTGATGACCTGGATTAGGTTGTCCTGGAGATTCAGGTAACGAGTGTTGGTGGAAATGCCATCGGGGACGTCCCGTAGACTGCGACGGGTGCATATGACTTTGCTAAACTGGTTACTACATGAACAGACAGAAGGACAGGTCTGAGCTCGGACCAGCCCAGCCACCACCAGGATCTGAAGGGCCAAAAGCAACACAAAGAGGGGGTTGGACAGCGCCCCCTTCAGCCTACGACCTCTCATTGTCTGGCGCTGGAGGGTGGAGATCATTGTGTTCAGCATTCATAGTTCATCTGCTGATTGTGTTCTCTGCAACAGAAGAGAAAAAACAAAAAAACTAAATCAGTTACGACGCAAAGTAGCGAGGAGCACTGAGCATTCTCTAAGATCTGAGTGTTTTAACAGAATGTTTGGTCGAAAATAATACCATCTATGAAACTATATATATATATATATATATTATTTATGGTGTAACAAACTGAAACAAAAAGGTCGAGTGAAATAATATTAGAATATTTTGTCTTAATATGAAGATACCTTCTTGTAATATGAAAAATTACAGCACTGGACAAACAATAAATCTATTTTTCTGGTTGAATATGCTACAGACAGTGGTTTAGCTGCGCAGTTCTTTGTTTAACTACTCTTACTGAAGATGCTCAGAGGCCTAAACTTAAAATACACAGTGTTGTTCTTACATAGAAGTGATGATAAAATAATGAATATGACAATGGATACTCTACACATTCATCTTCAGATAATGAATAGTTGCAGCACACACATTATGAGAACAGCAGTGCAGTAAAATTTCGAGCTTTTTGTTACTGCCTAACCTCTTGTTATGCCAGATTTTGAGACTCATACTTAGGACAAAGCACCACTGGAGACCTCCGACATGAAAAATGAGAATTTAGCATCTCCCTCAAAATTTCAGCAGGATCTCCTGTATGCCCTTGACTCATTGAATCCTGCAATTATTTATTACACAAAGTCCCAGTCATGACATTTGACTCAAGAAAAAGCACAATCTGTTAAGTGGGGGAAGTTATTGGTTGATATGTGGGTACCACTCCCTAGCAGCATTCTTTCAGTTAATGTGTCACAAACAAATAGCACCAATAAGAAATCAGAACCAAATACATCTTCCTTATATTACAAAAAAGATGCAAAAAAACAACACAGGCAGATTACTGGAATATTTTATAATAAAATAAAGCAATACATTAACATAACAACTGATGAATGTTATTAAGTCATAAGGCAATTGAAGCCATATTTTAGCAGCTAAAGAAATTCTGTTGTTCACTTATTGCTTTAATAATGCATGATGCTGGGTTTTTTTCTGTCTTTTTTGTTTGTTTTTTTTTCAATAAAAGTATCGCTACCATTCTTTTTCTCATAAAAGTCTCATTAAAAAACCCTGGCAAATATTATGAATGAAGAATATAGACACTATCCTCTTATCTAGAATTGGATTTGATCAAGTCCTTCAGGTAAAGTGTGGAGAAATTTCCTGTATGGAAGATAAAAATATGTACAGTACACACACACACACACACACACACACACTTCTACACAAGAATCTAAACATGCTGTTGTGATCTTTTATTATCCTCTGCCCACAAATACGACGGTGGTCAAATTAATCAGTGCACAAAGTAACTAAATATTTACTGGATATGCTGTGAATTAATAAAATATAGAAGTACCCTGTCAAGCTGAGTTATTAAATGCTGCAGACATCAGTCTCCAGCGCTGTGCAGAAGCATTAACCTTGCCTGCTGGGTCTTTACATTCTGTATTCTCCTTGTCTCTTTCAAACTTATCTGTTAATCATCTGTTTTTGTCAGTCTAAGAGCTAGGGGAGAGAGCGCGTCTGCATCAGGACAGGTGTTTTCTAAACTGTAAAAATTGTGAACCGAGGTGTAAATGTTTTCCTGTGAGGTTGAGTGGCTGGCTTAATCAGTAGAAATGAATCTACGTGAGGCTGGAGTCTACCACCACGCCAGTCGTGGTGAATGTAGAGGCTGCAGAGAGACGAGCTGCTGCGGGGGAATGAGATCGAATGAGGACTCCTACTGACAGGAGCTCATTTTGTCTGTCTGGAATTACAACAACCCTGCGATGCCACCTCAGAGAGGAAAATGTCAGACATGACAAACACACTGATGGAGATTATCAGCTGTCAATACAACATCTCCATTTGCATGTGGAGCTCCAAAACACCGAGAAAAAGAAACGACTCCAGGTTGGTTTCGTCTTAACACTGATCCATCAAACGATACATTTTGCTGGTAATAATTAATTTGCTTTGTTTCAGTGTAACTGCAACTGAGCTCTGAGTATAAATGAATCAACGTCAATTCATTGATGGTTTGTTTAGATCACAGGTTCTCAATGGGGAGGCGTGAAGCTCTAGGGGGCCTCAGGGAGGTAACAGGGATTTGAGATAACTGCGAATGCTTCTAAGAAAAAGACTGAAAAATACTCGAATGACAAAAAAAAATAACAACAAATCGTCGATCTGTGGTGCTTTATTGGTAAATGTTCTGCACTTCTACAGTTCTTTTTTTACACCTTGGTACTCAAAGTGCTTCACAAAGCCTCACATTCACCCATTCACACACACACACCAGTAGGTGCTACTATGCTAATGTACCATGCCAGACCCTACTGGGAACAAATTAGGGTTCAGTGTCTTGCTCAGGGACACTTTCACAGGATTTGAACCACCAACCCTTTGGCCATTGGACAACCCATTCTACCAACTGCGCTACAGCCACCTATGGTATAAAATAACAGCCCAACCCAATAATAACAAATAAATAAATAGTTAAAAATGCATTTTGGGCGGTGCTATACACACTATTGTCGTCTTTATTGTCCAGTAGTTTTTCCAAATGTGTATCCAAATAGAACTCATGTTCTGTTTAGTGAAGCAAAGATATAAACACTAACATCAACAACATCAACCAATCAAATTCTTTTCATATAGTGCCAAATAACAGACTCACAGAATCCTCCATCATCACATGCATTTCCTTGTATGTGTGTGTCTACATTAATATTTCACTATTGTTCAATTACACATGTTGACAGGCACATAGACAGACACACACTTTCACCGCTCCAGTTTAGTCTACACATGTTATATGAAAACCCATTTGCATTTTCATGCACATCGTATGCTGTTTCATTAGTATTTAAATAAATGTTGTGTTACTTGTATCATCATTACACCAAAACAGACAGGAGGGGAAAGGGTTTGTCACATACAGGAGGGCCCTGGAATCTTTTATTTGACACAAGGAAAGGGTTGATAACTACAGATTTTTGAATAATCAGTAAAATTTTGTGTTGAAATTAAAATGCATTTCAATTTCAGCACAGCTAACTCATGCATAAAAGGGTGGAGGGAAAAAAAGTCAGATATATTGAAAAAGAACCAAACTGTTTGGAATAAGCCCATTAATCGCTATCGGAATTTCACTAAGCTGTGGATCTGACAACCACTCAAAACACAAGATTTAAGACACACAGACAATATGTAAATGGTTTCAGGCTAAAAATACAGAAACAATCTTATTTTTCTACTGGGATATTACACAAATTGTTTGAGCTTGTTACTGGGCAAATCGAATTCAGAATTAATTGAAAAGAAAATTAGATATACTTTCTCAAAGTGTGATGACTTATTTTATGGCAAAAATGCTTGTTAACATTAATTTGTTACCCATTTAGAAAAACATGATAAAATACCAGATTATCACTAATAACTAATAGTCAGAGGTGGAAGAAGTACTGAAGTTCAGTACTGAAGTAAAAGTACCAATACCCTGCAAAATATTTACTCAAGTAAAAGTAGAAGTACTACATCAATAATCTTACTTAAGT
>JAPSES010000001.1:9264547-9288581 GCA_029822895.1 Maxillicosta whitleyi
TAATTCACATTTCTGTGGGTATGTTTCCAGTGTCAAGAATCTAATAAAATAGATAAAAAACAAATGTGGGAGTAATAGTGCAGGGTGTCAGTCACAATATGTGGGGGAACTGTGCTGCTCGGCGCAGGTTTGCGCTCTATGAGTGCTTTTCTAGTTATCATTATTATTATTATTATTATTAATAATAATAATGAGTGGTGGCAAGCACAAAAAAACCCACCCATTGCATATATTCCACCCATTTTAAGTAAATGGCAACAATTTAGAAATGTATAAAAAGTTTGAACTTTGACCTACTCTTCCCAAAATGTAATGACATCTATTCTGGGTCACTGGAAATCTGTAAACCAAATTTGGTATGAATTCACCCAATAGTTTCACGGCTAGAATTTTAACAAACAAAGAAACAAACAAACTGAACCAAAACCAATACCCTTTGCCTTCAGTAGTAATGGATTACATTTCTATGGCACTTTTCAAGCACCCAAAGCATGCAACATCAGTGATCCATTATTCTGTCACTCACATTCTCACTCTGGTGGTGGTAAACTACATCTGTGGCCACAGCTGTCCTGGGACAGACTGCAGAAGTGTAGTCCAGGGTATACAGCAGTATACAGAGTATACCTACTTATTTTTCAGTCATCATTCCATATACCCACGTCTGAATCATCCCTGATGTGTAACAGTCAGTTGCATCTGCAGACAAATTGTCCATTTTTTCCACTAGGATGGTGAATCCATGACCCGCCCTCCTCTGACCTACTCTTGGCTCGTACTCAGTACCTTCACTGATTAAATTGGTTAAATTTAGGCATGAGGACTGATGTGCCAATCAGAGGCAGAGTAGGGAGGGTCATGCTGAGGAAAATACTATTAACTAGTGCTGGCCACCTCTGGAACCTGATTGGACACCTCAGGTGCCAGTGACACATCAGTTGATTGACAGGACACTGCACATTGTGTTGAAAGGTGTATGATTATTGGGAATGTGAACAAGAAAGGCATGATGAATGCATTTCAAGTGAGTGGCATGTATTTAGAGAAAGTACTTTTATGGAGTACATAATTATGACGTAAATCGTAAAGTGGTTTCAGAATGAGTCACTGTTTTAAAGTACTGACCACATGACTGCACATTTACAGGAGACATGATGTCTTCAGTAGTTCAACTGTGTGAGTTGGCTAACATTATGAAAGGCTAATGTCATGAAAGGCTAATGTTAGGAAAGGCTAATGTCATGAAAGGCTAATGTTAGGAAATGTTATGAAAGGCTAATGTTGTGAAAGGCTAACATTATGAAAGGCTAATGTTAGGAAAGGCTAATGTCATGAAAGGCTAATGTTAGGAAATGCTATGAAAGGCTAACGTTGTGAAAGGCTAACATTATCCTATGTTTGCCTCATGCTGATATTATAATGTTATATATATTATATAATGTTAGCCTTTAGGGCTAACATTATGAAAGGCTAATGTTAGGAAATGTTATGAAAGGCTAACGTTGTGAAAGACTAACATTATTAAAGGCTTAGGAAAGGCTATGAAAGGCTAATGTTAGGAAATGTCATGAAAGGCTAATGTTAGGAAATGTTATGAAAGGCTAATGTTAGGAAATGTCATGAAAGGTTAATGTTAGGAAATGTTATGAAAGGCTAATGTTAGGAAATGTTATGAAAGGCTAACATTGTGAAAGACTAACATTATTAAATGCTTATGAAAGGCTAATGTTAGGAAAGGCTATGAAAGGCTAATGTTAGGAAATGTCATGAAAGGCTAATGTTAGGAAATGTCATGAAAGGCTAACGTTGTGAAAGACTAACATTATTAAATGCTTATGAAAGGCTAATGTTAGGAAAGGCTATGAAAGGCTAATGTTAGGAAATGTCATGAAAGACTAATGTTAGGAAATGTTATGAAAGGCTAACGTTATGAAAGGCTAACATTATCCTATGTTTGCCTCATGCTGAACACGTTTACATTCATGCAGTTGTTTGTGTGACCAGTAAAACCCACTAACTGCTCCTGATCATATCATGCTCATTTTATAATAGTGAGTAAATACTACTGATGGATTTTTAGCTAAACTAAATACTGTACTCTTATATGCCACTGTTTCTAAAACAAGGGACTACTACACCACTGTCAGCCATGGTCAGTCACATGTTTCCTCCTCCATGTACTTGTCAAACACCGGTAGTGACGCAGACGCATTGGTTTGTCTGATCACCTGGGCTGTGATGGACCAGATACTGATAACATGCAGCAGACACCAGCCTAAGATGACACATTATCAGATCGAATAGGTAACCATTTACACCCATTTCCTCAAAAGCCACTCACTCACTGCTGCTGTTTACTCGAACTCATCACTCAGAATCAACAAAACTGCATTAGTTGTTGCCTATAGATTATGCCCCGCCTCTAAATTCACAGAATGAAAAAGTTCCAGTGCAGTGCATTTATAGACTTTTACAGACTTTGCATCTCTCTTTTCTTATAAGTAATACACACAGCACAGTTACAGTTGTAAATATGACCAGTATCACTTGAAACCACTGTCAGTTTTGCACAATGTTTGAATGAATGACTAAATGTGAGCTTTTACAGTGATGCAAAGCATTACTGATTGTGATCTTTTTTTTTTTTTTTTCTTCCTGCTCTGATTCATACAAACCTCTGGTGTTTGATTAGCAAGTAAAATGATTAAATGCAGTACGTGGAGTACCTACAGAGAGTGTCGCCATAAAACCAGGGTGAGCCAGGAGATTGAAATGATGGACAGCAGCCAGTGTCCCAACAGAGCAAAGCTGCATATGAAATGAATCACTGTTAACTTTGATGTTTGGCTGCAGAATAGTGACAGTTACATTATCTTTATTCAGCACCACCACCTCACCTAAATCAAATCACTATCAATATTATGCAAATTATATTATCACGCATAGTGTTTGGCAAGTAAAGTATAAAAATTGATATCAAAGCATTAAATTCACCAACCCTCAGAAATTACATTTATAGTTCAATTGCTAATACCTATGGGAGTCAGGATGGAAACGCTGGTGTCGGCATTTTGTAAGAATATGACTTTTTTTTCCTGCATTATTATTTAAAGTTTTTAGTTGCAGCATGTTTAGGTTTCGGAAAAGGTCATAAATTGGGTATAATATGCACTTTTTGAGAAGAATGAAAGCATTTCTGCCAGAAAATGTCCCTCCCACCTAGGTAATTCAATCCACACATTCTTGTTCATAATTTGTAAAAGTTTGGTCAGGGTGTCATATTTTGATAAGGATGGCAAGTCTGAAGCATTATTTTTCAACTCAAACAGGAGGTGATGAATATCCAGACACACTATGGCTACAGGAAGACGCCTCCTCAGTTGGATTAGGTGGAAAAATACGCAGAAAGAGTACAACACAGCACAGAAATACGTAAGAAAAGGGTTCCAACCGTAGGTCATTAGAAAGAGAACACACTGCAGTTTAACTGGAAACATTAAACACATTTTTTATCAGTAGTTAAAGCTGTACTCGTCATTGTTTCACACTGATATAAGAAAATTGAAGTCATTTTCTCAAGATTCACTGCTGAGATATCATGTAGAACAACGATGTGAAACTCATTTTACCTCTGGTTCCACATTCAGTTTAATATGACCATTAAAATACTGTCAGTGAAAACAGTACGATTCTATTATGACAATGTTTACATACAAATGCGAATAACACCAACAACCTGAAATGTCTTAAAAAGACGTACGATTTTAACAATATCTTACCTTATTTCATCATTTATAAATGTGCATTACAACCAACAGATCACAGTGGATCTACAAATACACAAAACATTCAGTAACAGGTTAAATATTGTTAAAATAGGAGTTATTTCCCATAAGACATTGCAGGTCATTCACATTTTTGTGAAAGGATGGCTGTACATGTAAACATTTTGACAACATGGGTGGTGTACAAATGATATTATTTATCTTATTTAAAATGTAACTAGACCAAGGTGAGGTCATTCTATAAGACTTTCAGGTTTCCGACCTCACCTGTATATTTACAAACCGTCCTCTCTACCAAGAGAGACATGTACATGTATCTGTTTATTTCTATAAATGCAAATAAATAAAAACATTTTTAAAGTAGTCTTTTCCAGTAAACAAAAGGCAAACATTTGCAGTTGTCATTATTTATAGGTTATTATGATAGTATTTAATTGGTCTGACCCACTTGAGATCATATTTGTGGAAGTGGAACTAAAATGATTGTAAATATCTTCAGTGTACTTTTTCGGTTTCATAAATTCGACATGTCGACATTAAACTTGCAAATGTCGAGATTAAAGTTGATGTCCCATAAAGATTAAAGTCGACATCAAATTAAAATTTTATTCTCGGAATTTCGAGTTTAATGTCGACATGTCGAGTTTAAAGTCGACCCATCAAGATTATAGTCGGCATCCAATTTCAACTTTATTCTCGGAATTTCGACTTATAATGTCGACATTTTGACTTTAATCTCGTCATATCAAAAAATAACTTCTCCTTCACGAATGGCCCTAATGCTCCGTCGTAGAAATGATATGAGGAGAATTGGATGATAAGAAAAAAAATATTGGAGAATAATTACGCGTTAACTTCCGTGGCTAGTTTCTCCTCATAAGTCCGGGTGGTAATAGAAATGAGATTTGCAGAGCGCAGGTCGCCGGGCTCAGTGCTTTGGGATTTTTGGAGATGGGAGCGACGGCGGCTGCCATGAAACATGAGCTAACACAAGGAGGGAGTCTGTCACAACACAAAGACTGCTAATTTGCCTGCGTGTACCCAGTAGACCTGCCCTTGAAAGATCCTGCGTTCATCTGTTTCCTGAGTGTTTACCCATTTAGAATGTTATTGTACATGTTAATTGAGAGAAAGTCTGCCTGCTTTTAGAGTTAGGAATATTAGCAGTCTTAAATGACCCCCGTGTGTGCGGCCAACACTGGAGTTAAACTCCGCTTTGACTTAGGCCGTTATTTTAAAATGCAAGGCGACTCGTTCTCCAACATCTAAATGCATTTGTAGTTTTGAAGAAAAACTTCTATAACACCAGAGGCCAAATGTTCACAGCTTCACACCCGAGCTGGCTTTTTAAAAAGTAAAAAAAAATATTCAACTAAAAGTCAAATATCTCAAAAATATAAAGGAGCGGCTCAACCCAATGCAAATATCCAGTCATTATTGATTTAGCATCATCCTAGCTGGAAACCCACTGATGTTTGCAGATGGGATGATGAAACACACGGCCAGTCTTTGAAGTTACATCTCAGCCTTTTTACCCAAACAACTGACATTATTATTTATTTTACATTATTTCCCCCCTAAAATATTGACTGGAATATTTATGAACTGAAACAATACAACACGAAATAAATATAATACATGGTTGTAATATATGGTAAATATATGGTTAATTTCCGAACAAAATCTCTTAGCTTACACATAAATAAAAGATGGTTAATGGCATGAAATAGCATCATCCATTTTCTCTGTCTTACACACCGCCTCCTCTTTCTTCCACACTGTGAGCACAATCTGAATCCTGAGTCACTGGCTAAAAGCATCTCACCAGTGAAGCTTCCTGCATGCTTGTGAATGCAGGATTTTGGTGTGAGCCTGGAGGTAATTCATGCTATTTATCATAGCTGATAGAATGTAAAATTCCTTTCTTAACAGTATCGGATAGGAGCTTTCTTTGGGCGTGGAGTACAAGACTGGACAAGATCTCACCCACACATCGTGCTGACTAACTCGTGACAAAACGTCGCAAATTCATGCATGTGCCAGTTAGCCCCAGGCAGCAGCTCAGCTGTGACGCACTGGTTTCCGTCAAATACCAACGTATCACAGCAGCTGTCGTACACATACTGTAAACAATGCCGGAAGGGAGCTGATACTGACCTGTTTAGGCCAACTTCCTCCTGAAAAACTCTAAAAAATGGGAAAACACAAACAAAACTGGAGGCTGTTTTTCACCCTGTATCAACTCCGTGAAGAAGAATAAACATGCCATTATTACGAAGTCTGATGAGAAAGGGTGTGTTGTTTCATTTCTCTCCAGAGCTGCTCATAATTCATCCTATCACTGACAGAAATCTGGAGCTTTTTCCAAGACATTTTTGTGTGTGCCAGCCAACACATTTTAAACAGCTGTGTATTATTCCACAACAAGAATTTTAACCACGTCAATCATACTCTATAGGCTTTATTGCATGACAAATACTGGGTATTTTTAGATTTATCGGTGAATTATGCGGGTCTTAATCACATTTTAAAGTTGTCGTAAAAACTAAATATCTCATACAAAGTTACTGTTGGTTAAAGACTCCCTCTTTTCCTTTTGTTTTAATAAATGACATAATGCATCACTACAGCAACAACAATATAATGTCCAAACTTGTTCGCTTACATTTCAGGCATTAATAGTTATGCTTTGTATATATTATTAAGCTGAGGCAGTATTATCGTGGTGACAGATGATGGACAGGACAGGACATGCAGTGATAGATTATGTGTTTGTGAAACAATGACCAGATAAGCAGGATTAAAACTTTTGTCGTGTATCTGAACTGGTCTGGACTTGGTTCAGCTAAAACAAAGTTCAGTCTGGCTGCACTCGGGTCTGACTCAGTGTAAAAGGTCATGATTCCAACATTAGTTTGAACATACGGGATTAAATTTTGACGTATTGAATTAATTTGAGTATAAATGCAACATACTGTAGGGGTGTGCTCTGTTATATATGTAATGTCTGTATGAATATGCACATATTAACAGAAACAATCAAGCATTATCACCACAAAATTACAACAAAAACTACCAACACAATACCAATACTACTGAAAAATTAATTTAGTAATATTTTATAGCATTCATTAAGAATATCCTGATGTGCAAAAACTTCTAAACACACCTACCTTTGATAGATTATACATTATACAAAATTATTATTATTATTGTTGTTGTTATACATTATATTTTATCATATATCCTCCTGACTACCCAGCAAAGTGAAAGTTTTAGCTTTTTTTTTTTTTTTAAACAACTGTCTTGATCAGAAACTGCTTAATGTAACAGTTTTTTCTGATATATATATTTTTAAAACATTATTTATTTATTTATTTTTTATGGAATGTCCTTTGCAGTGGACATCATTTTTAAAGTAAAACCATGAAAATTTTGTCCCCTACAGAAGACAAAAATGTATTACTGGTAGTCAGGATATGATAATAATAATAATAATAATAAATAGGGTGTTAGAAGATGCTGTAAGATGATGTACAACAGAAGGTGTCAAACTCATTTTAGTTCAGGGAGTCCATTATGATCAGAAATGGACCAGACCAATGAAATTATAACATGATAATATATAAATAATGTCAACTCCAAACTTTTCTCTATGTTTTACAGCAAAAAAAAGTTCAATTAAACAATGAAAATGTTCATATCTACAAACTATCCTTTCAGACAATGTGAATAACATGAACAAATTGTAAAATAAGTGTAATTTAAAAAATATTATGCTTCAGTTTATCATTTACATATGTACTTTATAACTTACAGACACAGTGGATCTACAAAACACATAAAGTAAAAAAAAAGTTAAATTACAATATAAAAATGTTTACATCTAAGAACTAACATTTAAAAAAAAAGTGTGAGTAGCATGAACAATTATGAAAAACCTTTATTTTATTTTATTTTTAACAAAGATAGGTTTTAACAATATTATGCCGATTATGTGCATTAGAATTTACAGATCATAGTGGATCCACAAAATGTTAAGTAACAGGCAGAATATTAGTAAAATTGCACTTCCTTCTTTTAATCCATTTCAGTTTGTTCATTATTTGTTCAGATTATTCACTGTTTATTTGGTGGTTTTAGTATTTTACTCATGTGACCCACTTCAGATCAGAGTGGATTAAAAGTGGAACCTGAGTTAAAATAATCGTTAATATCTTAAATGTCATTTTTTCCATTTCACAAATTCACTCCAGAGGCTGAATCAGACCCTTCAGGGGGGGAGGGGGCTGTTTTTTTGCCCCATGTTTGACACCTGTGATCAACAACTTCATGTGTATTTACTAGTTTGATGACGTTGGAAGAGCCAAAATTCCTTGTCATACTATTTTTTTCCCTCTTCCAGCAAACTAAGAAAACACGTTTACTTCCCGAACCACTGTTCATTTCCCTGTTATTTTCTTACGCTATAGATGGAGCAACTGAAAGCGTGAGAAAATGTGTGAGGAAGGTGTGTCCACAGGCATGCCAGCCCTCTGTCATGACAGTGTGTGTGTGTGTGTTTGTGTGTGTCACCCGTCATTGTTGAACTGGTGTAACACCTACCTGTTCCTGTATAAAAGCAAAGGCATGATTCACCTGCGTCAGATCATCAGTTCTGTGTGCCAAATATTTCAGCTCCCTGGGAGGAAACACTTCACGGCAAAATCCACACTTTTTTGATACGAAGATGAGGAATTTTCTACTTGGGGTTGTTCTTGGACTTCTTGCTGTTGTTCACTCAACACCTGTGACTAGTAAGTTTTTGATATATCTATTTTTTTAATCCCTTTTCCTTAAACGCATTATTTCCTATTTCCCAGGTTTATATTCTGATTTATTAAAATATTGCTACATTTCTTCCCTTTTTAATTGAAAGGGTTTAAATTAAGATACAAAAAAAAAAAAAAACTTAGGTTAAATCATTTATAAGTGAAGAATAATTTTACAAATAGAGTACAGATGATATTAACTACTTTGAAGATGCTACGCGTCTGAAGTGCACAATCTGAATCAGAATTCCTATAGAACTGATCCAATTTCCACGCTGTCCTTTTCTCACCCCATGAGTCAGCACTTCCCTCTGCTGCCACTTAAGGGTCTGGTCCAGCTCCTTCTGGAAGAATTGCAGAGTAGTATTTCATTGTTGGTGCGCAGGTTTCACAGGCTCTCCAGATTACACACAGAGGTCTTTGTAAAATGTGCTGAGCTTCTCCAGGAGGTGCATTAATGCATATGTTTTTTGATAAGGTGAAACCAAAGATCAGCAAAGAGCTTGTTACACAAGTTTGGGCGACCGGTAACTTCAGTGGAGCTGAACATGACTGGACAGAAATGGAGAACAGACAGAGGAGTCATTTGATTCTGAGGCCTGTTTAATTGTTCCCTCTTTTTTTTTCTCTTTTTTTTGTTAAAGTATTGTACAAATGAAACTACGCTTTAATTTAGATGAATTAAACACACGCCGAGTCGTTTTGAGGTGTGTCTGAGCTTGTTTTAACCACGTCCTCAAAGTAGAAGATGTTCCGTTTCAGATGAAATGTAATATGCTTTGGACTGTTGAGGTAAAGCGTAACACGAATCGAAACTTCAAGAGGTCTGTGAAAGCAGTGGATGTGAAAAGTTAACCCATAAAGAACCAAACATCTACCGTCGACCAAACAGATCTACTGATCTAAAATGTTTAACACCTGTTGATCCATTAATCCTATTAATACATAAATAATTGGTGTAAAATACAGTTTATCATCTTTTCATGGTCATCAGATATGACACATGTGGATGTTCAGAGGCTCCATAGTTACCGTGGAAACACTGCCATCTTCTACAACATTGATTCACTGGCAAAACCTATGGAGTTGGATCAATGACAGTGAATGGAAAAGCTTGTTTTTGTGTTTAGTTATAGATATATTTTACTGTTTTCTGTTTTGGATATGATAACCCTCAACTTTAATTTGCGCCTTTACAAACATCTACATGATCAGTGAATTAAATGTAAGAAAACACCTTATTTTCGTTGAAAAATGGAAAATACACAGGATGTTGTAATAAATCTCTAAAGAAAAGTTATATATATATATATATATATATATATATATATAAGTGTCACGCAAGCAGTACCAGGTCTTTCTGGGTTAAATATGGAAAAAAACTGAATGCTTTGACTAATAATCTGAGAGTTTACTGATGACACATGCCCGACAGTGATTCCCTTCCAAGTAAAACAGAAAAGAACAAAGTCATAGTTTGATATACTGGGTGCGCCAATAGAGTGGCATTAAACATTCTTTGATGACACTGCATGTCTTTTGTTAGCCCACTCACAGTCGATTAGTCACTGACACTGGCTAATTATTACTCACCCCGTCGCTGTTACCACACCTCATCAAAGCGCCACAACACAAGTTTATACAAGCACTTGGACCAAAACAAGCAAACCTTTTGTGGCCACTTTGTGTTACTAAGAACTTGGTAACTTTCCTTTCCGCTCATGCCTGGGCCAGTTGGTAAACACTTGTGCTTTCTTTTGTTCAAGTGACCCAGATCGTCCCGAAAACTGAGAATGATGTTTCTCGAGAGGTTTTGAGCGATGGCTTCCTCCTCTACGTCTCTAGTCCTCCTTCAGTCACCACAGCGTCACCAAGAACAAACATGTCTGTCCAGCCTTCCCAGCACACAGGAAGTACCAACCAAGCGCCCCGACATGATCTGGACGTTGGTGAGGGCAGTGGCCTAGGGGAGATCAACGACATGTTCACCGTGGGAACAATGACTCAGAGCAGTTCATCAGCATCCGATGAGAGCGTCGGCTCTCAAACCTTTGTCCCCACCACCTTTAATATCCTGAGCACTATGAGTGATTCGGGATCTGGAAATTATGAAGATGTGGTTGACTTCACTACTACAACCGCCAGCACAACCTCAGAAACAAGCCCTGCATC
The DNA here is from genome assembly GCA_029822895.1 of Maxillicosta whitleyi. Lineage (NCBI taxonomy): Eukaryota > Metazoa > Chordata > Actinopteri > Perciformes > Neosebastidae > Maxillicosta > Maxillicosta whitleyi. The sequence goes on from JAPSES010000001.1 coordinate 9,275,316, forward strand.
GTCTACCTCAAAGGCTCCTCTTGTTCCAGACATTGTTCCCCGAATCTTTGGCGCAAACCCAGAACACACAACAGAATCATTTTCAGGATCAGGATCCGGATCAGGACAAGAAACTGAACAGGGTCCAGTACGTGGTGAAGCAAGTGGTAAGCTGGTATCTGGTTAATGTCTGACATAATAATGTTAGGTCTTTACATTGATTACGTTGATGATATTGATTCTTTGTTCCTTTAAGCTACCAAAGCTGAAACGACTGATGCAAGTATGCCAGCAGGACACACTACACCAGGTGGGTGAAAAAAAAAAAAATCAAAAACCATAATCAAATTGAAGAAATGACAAACATTTCTGACATTTTGTTAAAGATTTCCCATCTACAGCTGGTAGCACACTAACTGCTAATCCCAGACCAGTTTATCTCGTTTTACCACCATAGGTTCTGCGTAGAATCTAGTCATCCTCAGATCAAAATGAAAAATACTTCTACTGGTTTGGTTGAATGGATTAAATTATATTTTAGTTTTATACAACTTGTTTTGGGGCACATATCAACTGTTCACCACCATATGGCACAACAGTATTTGGTCCATATTTCAATGGTATTTCCACATCTATTATTTAATGTAAAATAATTTCACAAAAAATAACAACTAATCCTACACTCTAAGGCACATATTCATTTGGTGATCAATAAAAGCCTTTCTCAGATTTTCATTACTCTTGCTGAGAAGCCCAGAACTAGCAGACAGTGGCTGTCACTGGGCTGTTATGAGTCATTACTCCACAGGAGAAGCTGACAACCAGACGACTGGGTGGAGACCTCCTTAGATCTGTTATTACTGGAAGTGTTTACACACACCAGCAAAACGCACACAGACATTTTATATGGACTTTAAAATAATACATCAGCATTTGACAGTAGATTACACAAAATGAACTAATGCCTTATTCTTCTGTGATTTGTTGATTTATTAGCAATTGGTACTTTACATTAACAATAGCATGCTATATCCTGATGAAGCAATAAAAAATAAATACAAACACAGTTATTTTTCCTTCTCAGTCTGCAATACATCCATTATAAAAAATAGCAGCCAAAACTCCTTAAACAAAAACAGTAACTAAACCACTTCGAACATGGACGTTTATGAACTGACATGGCCTCCATTGGTCCGTTTGTCAGTAACCTACAGACCAAGGCAGAGATGGACCATCAGTTTCCTGTGAGGTTAACCTTCTTTGTCAAAGGAGTCTGGTGGCTTTAAAGACAGTCTCAGATCTTCAGTTCTAATTGCAAAGAGCAACCTGAGGGCCAAGTCCAAATATAGTGTACACATTAATTGACTATGTTAGTTTGCCAGGTGACTGAATCCCCCTTGTGGTGACAGTGGGAAGTGATTTTCGCTTCTTGATCTTACAAGTTATACCTTTAAGACAAATCCTCTTGTTAATTCTACTGATAAACCCTTTAAACCGTATGCCTAAAATGGTCCATCTAGACATTTTTGTCTTATTTTAACAATAAAAAGGAGATAAAATATGTTGTGAGTGAGTCCTTTTGCCCATTCTTCCAGAGAATTCTTTCTTTCAAAATCTAGGCGTCATTTAGAATTTACTGCATGTTATAATACTGCTACAATGGCTTCTTCTCCAAGTTCTAGTACAGGCATGAGTAAAATTACCTTAATGACCCAATAAAACCTATAAACCGCAACGTCCCAGGTTTCAGAAAGCATTGGAATTTTTCCAGTTGTATAAACAGTGAAAGAGTTACAGCCATCCAAACTGTATATACACAGGGTGTGTCAACAGTGACACATTAGGTTTTAAAGAGTTAACTGACTCCATGTGTCTCTCCTCACCAGACTGGATCATCATCCTTGCCTTCATTGTTGGTGTAGCAGCGTTGGTGTTGCTCTGCGTTGCCATTGCCACCAGAGACAAGTAAGATTGAAACATTAGTAACAAAGTAACACCTTTGATTTCATAACCTTTGAATGGACTTCTAACTATGTCGTATTATTGTGTAGGTGGAACGCTCCAAAATATGCAGCCGAGCCAGCAGCCAACACTAATGCTTCAAACCAGCAGAGGGCGCTAGAGATGGAGACATTCCTCCAAGAAATGCCCAAAGAGAATGGAAAGGCAGCAGAATACACAGTGATCCCCCTGGAGGAGCTTCCAGAGAATTATTCATCACACTGAGGCTCAGGGACAGAAAAAAAAAAAAACCCACAAAAAAATAGACCCTGTGGAGCCTTGAGACTCATCATAGAACCAACAGACTGTTAGAGGAGCAACACTTGCAGAGCTGTTGAGCTAAATATTTCTTGGGACTCTCGTACCTCTGAGCCTAGTCTCAGTGGCTCATGGGCTTGTTTTCCTGCTGACTTTATTATTATTATTTTTTTAAAAGCTCTTCCAAATGGTTTTGATGATGTATATATTGTCCTAAAATTTCTATTTTTAACAATAAACTATAAGTGTCAGGTACTTACGGAGCTAATTTTCGACCAAACCTACTGTATGTCGAAGTATGTTTTACAAATACCCTGCAAATTCATAATTAAACTAATCAAATATGATTGGCAAATGAATGCATTTTCTTTTACAGATACAACATGTATCTATCAAACAAATTTCAGGAACAAGCCTGAAAAATGTCTTTGAAAAAAAAATTCCATTATGGTCATGATATTCATTTCATATGTTGGTGAAATGCAGTGTATTTGTAAAACATTTTTTATTTATTTTTTTGTTAAGTTTTGTCAGCAAGTTAGCTCCGCGTTTAGATGCTCAAATGTCATATATTTCAATGAATTTTTAGTTTTAAGTTTTATTTTCGGTGTTTTTCATTTGAAATATATATTTTTTACAAATCCACAGGTTCGTATGGGTTCAAATGTTTGTCTGAGTGTTGCTTTGATATTCTTTTTTAATTCCTTCGTTGATGTTAATATTATTGTAACTTATTCAGTATTGAGCCTTTAATTTCTCCATGTTCATTAAATCTCAGAACACTAAACGGTGTTCGGCCCACTACCCTAATAACTCTGTCAGCCTACACGGTCCGACTGCAGCTGCTGTAACATTCACTTATTTAATGTCTTTCCACTGAACTTCATCCTCGCTCATCTGAGAAATAAACACAACAGCAGCTCATCAATAAACATTTATTTGTTTCCATTAATATGTACACACAAGTATTAAAACATTTACACACTTTCAGTCCATTTGCCTGACAAATAATTTGTGCTCGGTTACAGTTTGTTCAGTAAAGAGTGCATTCTATTCCGCTTGCATTTAGCCAAAGTCAAATTTTGCATCACAATAAACGTCAGACACAAGGAAAATACTGAATACATTCTTAGACAAATATGTGCATACAATCAAAAAGAGAGAGATATAAAATATACATTTAGCCATCTACAGATTGTACAATTACACATGGCCATAGAAAAACTAATATGTGCTACGTTAGGTCAGTTGACTATGATACATCTCAATTAAACCAAAGATCAATAACAAATGAAATAGATGAAAAAGTGATGTGATGGATGAATGGGTTTTGGACGTGAATCAGTATATCACAGAGGAAGACTCGCTTCCGTTTTGGAGGAAGGCGGCGCTTAGACGTGAACACTGGATGGCCTGCTGAGGTCTCTCACATGTAGACATACTGTAGCTGCCAACGCCAATATTCTCGTGCACACAAAACAGCTATAGCGTGCACATTTCATGCTGTGTACCACTGAACGATCAAAAAATAATGGACTCTCTTCCCTCACAATAATTTGGAAAAACAAATACAGTGAAAGAAATGTTTCGAATAAATATACCTACATTCACAAGCTACTCAGAAGACTAGTCGCCCATAAGAGGTAAATCAACTTTGTTCTAACACTGATTGTGTTTCCATGGTCACCAGTATCACAGTTATGAGGTTTGTCCTGTTAACTTTTGACCACTTTGACTGTGGCTGTTGAGGATAAATGGAGGATTAGATTCCATTGTGGATTTGATTCATTCATGTTATTCCCAGCAATGTGAGGAAAAAAAATAATTAAGGATATATTAAAAAACTGCCCATGTGTTGTGCAGCTTCTTTACAACATATTTGGATAGAACTAAATGTGTACAATAATTTAGTTAAGATACTGGAATCAAATCAATTCAATAATGATTTCAAATGAAATTCCAATGCATACGTTATAATTAAGTGTAGTACCAGTGACGACCACTAGAGGTTGACTCCAAAAAAAAACCAAAACAGTGGGCTTCACTCAAGTCAGTCTACATTTTTTACCGTTGCATGAGCAATAAGGTTACGAATAATGACTTGCATTGTTAAATGATTCAGTCACACAAATGTTTCATGAAGTTTGCCGTGTGTTTTGTGTCAGTTAGCATTAGCTCCTCTGTACCTCAGCTCCACGCTCTTTTGCAAATATGGTAACGTGTGACTGCAGAAAGTCGACACTGCAACAACCACAATGCAAACTCAGGTCTATAGATGTCCACACTAACACGTACAGATGCAACAGGATCCTGAGGAGTCCAGCTACTGTAACGGGGTTTCCCAAAACCAACAGGACCTGTCTAACGACTGAAGTTGGGATGAAATATATACAGCACCAGCCCTTGGACTAGACAGGAAAAGCCCATCACAACTGGGATACTCATCCATTTAAACACCCCCACCGTTGTAAAGATATAGGTTTTTAGAACCTTTTAGCATAGCAAAACAATTCTGAAAAATGACCAAAAAAAGTCAGATCCTATACATTAGATTGATGCATTTGATCTAAAGTGAATATATATATACACAAAGTGCAAGGAGGCACTTTAAATGTGAATATATAAGCAGACGCTTATATTAAAAAAAATATATTTTTATATATATATATATATATATTTATATATATAACCTAGGTTTGAGCTATGCAGAGTTAAACTGAAAATCACATACAGATCCAGCCAACGTTCAATGACCTTGTTTTTACAGCTTCAGAATTAATGCGAGCGCTGGAGGCAGAACTTATATTGTGCACTTGCTAATCAGATGCGACCATAGCCAATTAACCCTACATGCAATTACAAGCTACTGATATTTATAATTAAATCTATTGTGGAAAAAATAAATTCATCTAAGTGAGACCAAGTGAGGAAGGCCCAGCTGTCCTCACTTTAGAGTGCAGTGAAGGTGGAGGCTGGACGCACGTTTCCTCATATATGAGTCTCAACAATATACTGAAAGGAGTATATTTCATTCTGAACCAGCAATGTGTGAGTCATCATACTGACAGCACTCTGCAGTTGACATCTTCAAGGCAAGGTTGTCATAAAGCAAAAGAATAATAAACAGTTTGGAACAAAATATGGAACAAAGCACTGGCCTGCTGAGAGTTTGAGAGACGTCCCCTTTATCTGCTCGTCTTGTTCAACCTCCAGCCTCCTTTTCCTGATAATCGTCTTCTCTTGCTCTCAGAGACACACACGATAACATGAACGCACATAGATGTATACACGCATTTCAGTCCACAGGCATACTTTAGTTCTACAAAGACTCAGGGTGTCACTCAAAAACAACATTTATACAAAAGTAAATAAATATTCGCCAGGGCACCCTTCACGTGCTCTGACTTTGCTTCACAGCTCAGTCGCCAAAACATCTTGTACTCTGCGTTGCCATATTTAGAGGATACCACCGCTCCTCTTATGGCCCTAAGTCCTAATCTTTGCTTCTTAGGCTTGACCATGTGTGTGACATCAAGGTTTAATCCTTAAAGTCAAACAGTCAAATGTGATTCAGTGTTTTAAACAGCCTGCATTTACATCACACTGCCACAAGGTGCGCTGTTTCTGACGTTTTAAAACCTGGTTGTATACAGACTTTACAGTTAACCTTTTAACATCCCCACATGACCGGTTAATGTAGTTAAGTTAACCTAAAGTAGTTAAGGTTGTGTTTTAACCATATGTTAAAGGAACAAGTGGGTATTCTATTTGAAATAAAGCCTAATACATGGATTTAGCTCCATAACTCTTCTTTTATGAGCCTAACACTAAGCAATTATATGCTTAGGGTTGGGTTCCATGACAGGGTGGATGTTACAAGGTTAGTCAGTCTATAAATACATAAAACCAGAGCTGATGATTCAGTAATGCATAGAGACAATCTAATGAGCAGTCTGGGTCTGATATCTGTTCAGGTGTTGAGACGGTATTGAGCTTTAATATTTACAATGACTTCACATGATCCCTTCATCCACACATCATCTCTCTGCCCTTTAAACTACAAAGAAAACAAGTGAACACAAAAGGAATATGATGTTGCACAGATAGAAGAATTCTATGTTGATGGGACATGAAGCTTGCAGCAGCACCAAGTAAGGCCCTGAGTGTTGTCAATCATATGAAATGCACCTGTTCATTACAGTTCGTTTCTATTCGATGCAACTGACGTTACGAGCAGGTGAGTCAACTAAGATTTTGGTGCAGAAATAACAGAGGAAAGAGATGAGACAAAACAAAGAAACACTGGTGAACTCTGCTTTTTTTCCTTCTTTTACATGTTTTTTATGTGTTTTTGTAGTTTCATGAGCAGAAAGTGAAAGCTGGTGGAACTCAGGGTAAGGCGCAGCAGCATCTGGATCTGCTTTACTCGCATTTCCATGGTCCCTCTTCAACAAGAGAGAAGTCTGCTGTCTTGCCATTTTTGCCCATGGTGACCTGCAAGCAGTTATCAAGCACATCTAACTATGGGGCCAAGGCACCGTCAGTTATACACCATGAGTGGTTAGGAGCAGAGAAGCCAATGCTTCTGTACATTCAGGCCATTAACGAAGGGGTGAAGTTTACCAAGTGAATCCCCAACATGGAAATACATGTCATCTTGTACACTGATACAGTGGTACACAGTGTATACATGGGATTTTCAATGACAGAATGATAAGAAAACAAGCATTATTATATATAGATTGTTTTCACTATTGGCCATGTATTTTATGGATTCTCTGCCCAACCGAATTACAATCCTCATCAGTTATTAAAATGATCCAAAACAACTTCAGAAGTTGCAAAAAATTTCATCATGCAGGCAATGAGATATCAACAAAAAATCTAAGAGGGAATAGTCTAAAAATAACAGAGTTGTTCTTTGTTTAGGGAGCTAGCTACAAAGTTGATAACAAAGGATCTGAGACGAAACATGGTGAAACAGCAGTCTTTATGGGTACCACTGGCTCTAAAATTCTTAGCTGATAGCATTAATTGTAATTTGGTCAGGGCTGCCACAAATACATGTCCAATTAAGTAGACAAAAAAAAACAAAACAAAACAAAAAAAAAAACAGCGTCTCAAATAAAGTGAAGACACACCACAATAAAATACAGTATAATTTTTGACAAGACAGTGGAGATGTTTACTTTGATTTTTTTTTTTTTTTTTTACTGAAGTAATAATAGAATTATATTTTTATTTAATTAAGTATTATATAATAATTACATAATTGTGATAATAATATAATAAATAAAAGTAAACCAAGTTCAGTGTTGAAGATGTGAACATGCTTGTGTGCTAATGTGACGTCTCTGTTTTGTTTGGTGCTTATTTGTTGCCGTAGTGAACTAGGTAGGTGATAGCTAGGCTCTTCAATGTTTCTCCTGTGCTCCTCTACAGCAGCAACAGTGTGCAACAATAGCTGCGTTTAGCTTAGAAGGAGAGTAAGCTAACTTCAACAACTGACTGGTTCCCAGGTTGTACTTTGTTAACTCCAGTGAACTCAGTTCTAAGCTAACAGAGGAGGAGATGCATTGAAAAACACCGGAGTGACCATACGGATTTTTGAGCATTTTTTTGGCCTGAATCCTCTACATAGAAATCACAGGTTGTTATCATAGACTGAAGGCCCATTTGTGCTCTACATTAAAGACGCATACGTATATGGACAGAGCATTCTGTTCATCAGCCTCCTTCATTATGTTTGTATTTCTGTCCATCCTCTCGTAATTTGTGGATATGAACTCAAATGGAGAATGCAGAGCAGTACCACCGAGAACCATACTAGAAGAGAATCATTTCCAGAAATGCCAGAACTTTTTGATGTGCAACTGTGTAAGTTATTAAAAAAAACTACCAACCAATACTACCATTTTTTTTTTTTTTTACTACCCTGTTCAATAGAAATAGTAAAACCTCCTCTATTGTCTGTTGTTTCTTATTATTGACTTCCATCTTCTTCTTTTCTCAAAAACTTTACTCTTCTTCATGGTATTTGTCCAGTACGTTAATACTAGTTTAATAAAAAAAACCAAAAAAACAAAAAAAAAAAAAAAACAAGGGCATCATCCAGTGGATTGATTGATAAACGCTCATTCCAATGCAATGGATGCATTGGAAGTATAAAGACAGTGACACTTGACAGTGTTTTACATATTTACGTATGTAAAGCGAGCATAAATGGGCTTTCAGTCAACCTGCATGGTTGTTAGCATAGAAATACAGCACAACACAGATTACAAATTTCACATAAGAACACAAGCATTTCGTACTTTGAATCTTTAAGTGAAAAACCCTTCCTGAATTAATAATAACAATAATAATGATAATATATATAAAAAAAATGGTATCACAAAAACTGCTTTTTCATGTGATTAACAGATGAATAAATATTCAAATATTTATTTAGTGTGTTCCCCACATGACATTTTCGTCATTAAAAATCTGACATGTTCTATTCACATCAATACAGGGACACCAGTATACGGCAGGAGGTCACATAAGAACAAAAGAAACAGATGATAAAAGAAAGGACAAACACATCACAGCTGGGGAGGAGTGTCTACATACACGTCTCTATATCTGTTAATGTGAAATGTACCTTGCAGTCGTCTATCAAGATTGAGTTGTGGTGAGAATATACATTCTGGTTGCTGTTATTTTCATAGTACGACTGTGTCTTTCCCATCTCGTACTCATCCATGCGGGTCTGTTGAGCATCGAAGGAGTCGAGCTCGTCCTTGGTGAGGTGGTATACGATACCCGCTCCATACGAGTCTCCGACCACGTTGACAGAGGTGCGGAATCGGTCCCTGCAAGGAGAAAAACATCAATATGGAAAAGTATAATTGGAAAAATGACACGGGAACAAAGAAAAGTTGCTTTGTTTTTTATATTTTTGAAACATGAAAGATATATTTTAGGTATATTTTAATGACGACTAATGTATTGTTGGTGCAGTGCTGCAAAGCACTTATATGGCAATTATTCTAGTTAAAGCTATGAAGCAAATCTTAGTTAGATGTAGTTACCATTAAAACGTCTCAAGATTTAATTTTTACAGATTAATTTGTGATGACAAGTACTGCTTTAGCTTGAGTAGACAGTCAGCTTTGACAGTTTAGCTTGTTGAATTCCATTAGCATCAGCCACTTTGCCAAAGCAGTCGATTATCATTACTTAAGATTAAAACGTTGCATTTGGAAGTGCTTACACAACTTTTTTTTTTTTTTGTAATGTATTTATCCGCATCTTCATTAAATTTAGTGAAGAGAGCTCACATTTTGGAATATTTTATCCTGCCATCCATGAAAGGACAGCACAGAATGTAAACAAGCAGTTAGTAACATCAAATTCCCAGCCTGACACCTCATTAGTGAATAGAATTTGTGTGTAAACATTTACAAATGGTTATGTATTTTAAAATGCCAGCTTAGAATGAATTAACATAAATATGGATTCTATACAGACATCAGATCCACCTGTTGTTCGACACCCATCCCCAGCTGTAACTAATAGAAAATACAACAGGCACCAGTCTAAAATACTGGTAATGATCAGAAAGCCTTATTGTAGTGGAAAAACCAGCTGTTTGAAGCAGAAAAATGGCCGTGCAAATACTGTTCACATGAATTTTAATGTATACACATATGAACAACCTGCTTAGATTGTTCATTTGTCCCAGCGTAATTATGATTCCCAGAGTGTATACGTTTTCAAAAAGAACCCGTACTTATGTATGCCATGTTTTCTCGGTCAACAGAGTTGTCAGCGAGTGGGTGCATGCAAATGTAAAACTATTTATCATCACAGGAATGATTACATCCTTACATAAAGACTTTTGTACACCTCCAAAACACAAGGTATGGACCAACTGTTCATTAGGTGATGTGAAAAACTAAAACATCTGCCTGATGCTTGATTTTGTAATGGGTTAACACCATATGCTTTCTTCATATATACTAAATGTGTTCTGAAGAGCACCAAAAAAGCAACAGCTGTAAAGACCACATATAAAAAAACTACATGACGTAATTATATCTGCACATATGTTGAGATTTTATGGAAGTAACACATGTGATTTCAGTTTTATTTGACCCAATGGATACAGACAGGATTGCAAAATGAAAACCTCTTATTTAATGAAGGTGAGACAGTCAGTTTGGTCATAGAATATGACATATGATCAAAATATAAAATATTTTAGGTTGTATTCACACCTGGAAAGTCCTTTGGTTCATTTATTTGGGTTGGATTAGATTCTCATTGTTCTTTTTAGTAGTGGACCAACATTTCTACATAGAAGCGTGCAGGTGATGAACTGTGCTGGTATTGGACAGAAAAGTCAGGAGGAGGTGAATCAGAGACGGTGGAAGTCCTTTCTATTTTTGCAGACACAAATTTACAAAAAATAATGTTAACTGTCAAGAACAGCGCATTCAGAGCCAGGTTTGTAATACTAATACAGGCATCTGAGCAAATGTCCATGAGACATTCAGTCTCCTCATTACTCCACATCTGTCCAAAACTCATGGCTGCTGCTATTGGCTCTGACTACCCATAAGGCCCAGCTACTTCCAGTTTTATTAATTACCCACAATGCCATGCTCTGGTGGCTTGTCAAGCACAAAAAGGTGCATGGTTCCTGGGTTTGTTTTGACTCAATGCTGATTATATTCACACCAGAAACGAACCAACCCAGAGTCCGTTTGGAAGTGGACTGAGCGCCTGTTTGGTTGGAATCAGAGTTCACATGTTTGTATTCACACCTAAAACAAAGTCAAGAACTTTCTGAGGAAACAAACCCAACAAAGTAGGTCTGAATACTACGACGGAGCATTAGGGCCATTCATGAAGGAGAAGATATTTTTCGATATGACGAGATTAAAGTCAACATGTCGACATTAAAGTCTTGGGAATGTCGAGAATAAAGTTCATGTCCCATAAAGATTAAAGTCGACATCAAATTTAAATGTTATTCTCGGAATTTTGAGTTTAATGTCGACATGTGGAGTTTAAAGTCGACCCATCAAGATTAAAGTCGACATCCAATTTCAACTTTATTCTCAGAATTTCGACTTATAATGTCGACATTTTGACTTTAATCTCGTCATATAAAAAAAAATCTTCTCCTTCATGAATGGCCCTAATGCTCCATCGTAGAATACACCCTTAGAATACGTCAGTGACTGTGTTTACACGTACATCAGTTTGGATGCAACATGTAATTAATTCTTTAATATGTGTGTTTTGAACTTACTTTGTGCGTAAAATTTATGTTGAAATCTGCACCAGTATCCTGGATTTTGTGGGGTATTTGAGGTACAGTATCTTGATATCAGTACCCTGGATAAGACTGTATCTTTTTTCTGAGGAACCTGGATACTCTCTGACGGTAATGGGATACTGTTTTATGTTCAGTCCTTATCCCAGTTTGTGACAGTTCTAGATCACAGCACTGACTAGAACATCACTATTCACCTGGGGTCCCTTTAACCACTCCCCTCTGGGGGCATGGCTACTGTTTCAGTTATAGCTGCCTGGGGCTGAATGATGATGGAATCCAAGGGGACTGGACTTCCACACCCCCACATGTCTCTTTGGAATAGTTGGACCCCCTCGTGTACCCTCACCCTACTGTATCATAATAGACTGGAACTACATTCATAATAGGACGTCCATCAGTCCTGGTGCATCTACAGTCTGTCCGTCCATGGGAGTGGGTCTGTCCTTCACTATGGTTCTTCTAGAGGTTTCTCTTTTAGGGTTTTTGGAGTTTTCTTCGCCGAGAAGTAGGGTCTAAAGACGGGGGATGCCCAGGACGTTAATCCTTAATCTGTTGCTTGCTTTATTTTGCAAAGCCCTGTGAGGACACCTTGTGATATTGGGCTCTACAAATAAAACTGAATTGTATTGAATTGAATTCTGAAGTAACGGAGAACAAAATCAGTAGATCAGCTGGATGAAAAGCACTGAAAAGCTGTCCAATATAAATGTGTAGTAAAGCTTCAACTGGGACATTAGTTACCCCAACATGAACAGCCCAACCTATCAGGTCACAATGTGGATTAAGGTGAAACCCAACCCTTAAACTCCTTAAGTCGACCTTCAGCCATCAGTCAGATGCAGATCGTCATGTTCTATCAAGCTTCAATACCAACTTGAATTTGTGAGGTTGTCAGGTTCTATTTATGTCAGAGTCCTGTGGTCTGGATGCAGGAGGTTAACCTCCCAATAGAAGTGGGTGGTACTGTCACTGGTACTGTCAAATAAAATCAAAGTCCATACATGATTTCTGTCAGTGCTCAATAGTAACTATATTGATATTTGTAACAATTTCCATGACATCCAAATATGGACAATTATAATTAAAAGCAAAAAGTTAAAAAAAAAAAAAAGTAAAATATTCAACAATCAAAATATCTCAAAACAGTGAACAGTTTTTGTCGATATTGTCCCAAAGAAGTTACATATAAAATTTTAAATGGATCCAACCAGTAGATTTGAGAGAAGATGTTTGAAGAAAGTGCTAATGTAGACGACGGCAGACACAGCGCCTTCATAATAACTCATAGTCTAAAATCGGACGGTGACATAACAACATCTAGGAAACAGTTTGACATTGAGGGGGACCGGATCTGCATGGGGTGGGTGGGTCTCAAAGACTACCATATCAATCCATTCATAAATAGCTGTATTAACTCATTATTGAATTCTGAAACTATTCTTTTGATGATTAAAATGGGCAAGAGTCTTCATTATGCACCAAAAAAATAACAAGTTGGATATAGTTTTTAGATAACAGCCTACTGACGAAGAGCAAATATCGGATATTTCATGTCACGACCAAAAAGGATCTGATGTTAGAAAACTGAGGATTTTGCTTCTTATCACACAAGAATAAAAGATAGGACTACAAAATATGAGTCTATTCAATTCAACATTATGCTATGATTTAGCCTATTTTTAACGTCAATAAAAGTTTGT
>JAPSES010000001.1:9350256-9375112 GCA_029822895.1 Maxillicosta whitleyi
TTTAATTTTCAAGGGGACTTTTTGCAGTGCAGCAGCTACAAACAGAACCATTGGAATCATGAAAAAGGACTGAATAACATGAATTAGGTCGTGTTTGTTCTTACTTTAGATCTGAAAGCTGAAAACATCAGGTTAACGAGTTTTTATTAGAGGCAGAATATTACTAAATAAATATATAATAATCCTAATAAAACTACAGAGTTAGCAAGACAATACATGCATTTGTAATAAACACAGGTTTTAAAGTGTACCTGTATTGAATTTTCATTCTGGCTATTTAAACAGATCACGTCTAATCCTAGCGGTTCCCTCGGGTCACTTGCGCTAGAGCCTGTTGTCAAGTACATGTGAGTGCTAAGTGAGTGCTCCATCAGTCAGTCACGGTCAGAGGCATGTTTGCTCTGTTCCAGCGCCAGTAGTGATGCAGACGCGTCGGTTTATCTGATGACCTGGGCTGTGATGGACTGGCCTTCTTCTACTTCACACCTTTCCCACAAATGTTGCATTCACAGGCACATACCATGGCCCGTGCCCGAGAATGGGTGTTACAGAGCCGAAACAGTGGGTGGTAATGTGGAGGGAATTCCGCTGCTAGCCAACAAATGAGGAGGAAGAAGACAAATCTTTACCTATCTGTGAACCTGTTTGAGGCAAAGAGAAGCACCTTCATTGTTCCTGATATATCACCAATTTGGGGCCCAGGCTGCACGGATCGGAGGCTTTTTATCAGGCGTCAACAGGAGCGCCATCTGTGGTCTCGTGATGATTTACCCACTTCTGTTGTCGGAGTGGTGATTAGGTCACTTCTGATCTGAAGGATTTCATCCACACTGTAAGGTACCATTCTGGAGTATGGGTAGTCCAGACACAGGACTACTTTCTTAACTGGACTTAGGCACAGAATAGTCACATTCACATGGATAAAATTATGCCCCCTTTCCATGGTGTGTTATTTCTGCATTATCTTTCTGCATTTTTGCGTGTTTTCTCATTGGAATCTTTATGTCGGCCACCAAAGACTGAATCTACATGACCGACCATGGTGTAGTTTTGTTCTGTCATCATGTGGATTCATGGATCATTATTCACTGTTTACTTCTGCATCTGATTTTTGTAAAACCAATCAATGGTCTGCAGTCGTTATACGTCACAGTTTAGTATCACTTGAAACCTTTTGGAATCATGGCAGAGGTAGTACCAAAAAAATAGTACCAGATTTCAGGTCCTTTTTCGTAATGGAAAAGCAAAAAAGCTGAGTCGAGCCGGTACCATGTAGTGGAAACGGGGCATTAAGCTGACTTTTGGGTCCAGTGTACTCAGATACGGACTCGAGTACGCTGTGTGGAAACGGCCTAAGATGCGACCCAGCACTGGTTGAGGTTGCAGGTCGCATCTCTCGGACAAAGAGTGTAAAGCTTCCGGCTGCACAAACATGTGCCTTCCACTCAATTTCACTCACTGACTGCTGCTTGTTTACTTGGAGTGATCATCTGAAATCAATGTGGGTATATCACTTCTGGTTTTCGGCTGCTCCCCATAGCCCCCTGCCTGTAATTCACATGATAAAATGGTCCAGTGTGGTGCATTTATAGAGATTTTTCCTTTTACTGAATTTGCACCTCAATTATAAGTAACACATAAAGCACAATTAATGTTGTAAGCATGACCAGTACAGGTACAATTGCACCCTTGTGTAGTCCTTGGGGTCAATTTGACCCCATTCCACTGCCTTGTCTATGGGATGTGGTTGTGTAAGGCTGCACAATAATATTGATAAGCCTGATTATTTACCAAATATCATTTATTACGTGACACTTACTACAATGCATACACTATAGTTATACATAGTGTGTTGTATTCCATTCTCATTATCTAGACAGTTTCTATGAACTTGAGCCTTGACATTTGGGTACTAAGTACGTCACTATGTGTAAACACACTTTCATTTCATAGTGCAACAGCTTGCAAGTACGTACTCAAAACCAGCTTCCTTTTATCACAGTCAACCGTAAACACACATGGATTATTCATACTAAAAGAAGCCTGAGGATCTCTTTTCAACAGTACAGAGTTTGAAATACCTCCATTCAGGTCAAAGCAAGCGTCCAATGAGGCATGAAAGATGGAACAGCCTTCACTGAAAAGCCTGACACCGAACCAAGTGGGAAAGAAAACATAAAGGGCCCATAGGCTCTGTCTTGTGGATGGCGCTCCCTACACATGTAAATGATATACTTAGAGTGGTCACCCCTGCACATCCTCGCTTTCACTGCTGAGCTGAATAGATTTCCCAGAGGAAGGAGGGGTTAAGGATAGCAAATGGAGGGTGGGCATACAAGGGAGGGCTGGGAGCTTTACAGAGGGAGGCTGTTGGGTGAAAGGGGACCTTGCTCTGGGCGAGGATTGGGTAAAAAGCTCTCCCCGTCTTGGGTTTATATCTCTCTAAAATTCCTCCCACCTCTTAACTCGCCCACCCCCCTCCGACCTCATTCCTTTATATGCAGCTTTTCAGTAAAAAAGGGGTCTTAAGGGGGTGGGCTGTTGGATATTTGTGTTAAAGAGAGGAACAAAAAAAGCTGGTGGCAGCTATCAGACACCTGAATCAGTCCCCTCAACCCCCGATACAAATCACTTTCTTTTAAGCTTTGCCCATGCGTTCATCCCATTCCTCAGATAACTGACAGACTGAGGTGGAAATCAGCTTTTGTGGATCAAGATTGTGCCTTTGTGGAAGTTTTTTTTTATTATTATTATTTTCAAGAGAATAGAAAAAGTCATGTGGTGGCGTTCAGTGTGGGCTGCTTATTCTGTATCTGAAGCGTAAAACTAAAGTAATGTTGCCGTTCACAAAGCAGCCCTTGAGTGACTGAATTCTCTTGATGCGCGCCTTTATTCTTGTACACAAAGCTAGGGTGAAGCTGCAGTTAGAGCTGACAGGAAAGATGACAAACTTAAAGCTCCAGAATGACTCATTTAATTTTTTTTTTTTTTTTTTATCCAAACACTTCAGGGAGAAGAATCTAAGAGAACCAGAATGTCTTTTAGATCAACATTAAATCCTAATTATTTTACTAAACAAAAAAAAAAACAACGGATAAATGTACATTGCTTATTTCATTTGGCAGATATATAAAACCATTTCCTGTAATTCCCAACATCTTATTTCTGTAGATTCAAATTTTGGCAGCACTTACTGTACTTACCAGACTATAAGCCGCTGCTTTTTTCTCGCTTTGAACCCTGCGGCTTATACAACGACGCAGCTCGAGTATAGATTTTTACAGGCTAACGGTCTCCAGGGGGAAGCTCAAAAGTGAGACAGACAGGTGGAAGATGTGATGCAGCGAGGAAGACGCTAGCTTTAAATTTAACTCATTCACACACAATCATGATGGAAAACACATGAACAAATGCATATGTATAAACATTGAAGAAGAGGAGTTCAATGGTTTCAGTGGCAGGAGGAAGATGGAGATAGAGATCAATGACTTAATGTTTTTTTTTTTTTAACCAGATGTTTTACTGTTGTTTTACAGGCACTGTTTAGAAAAAAGCAGTGAAGGGATGTAAATAAATATGCAAATAATCTTTCTGTTTACCATCTTTCTGTGTAAATATCTCATACAACGTGGACACCTGCAGCTTATAGTCAAACGCAGCTAATGTTCAGGTGCATCTTATAGCCCAGAAAATACGGTACGTATGTGTAAATCTGTAAATTATTTTGGACATGATTCATTTAAAGAAAGATTCACAATTCCTTGAAGTTTTTACTCTATTCCAACATTTACAGTCTTAAATGTTATGTGGTCATGTTGTCTTTTCGAGTTCACATCCTTGAACATTTGAGGGAATTTCCTGTGGCATATCTGGGTTAAGAAAGAAGCTGCAACAAAACATTCCTAACCAGTAGTAACAATAATGGGTTTCAGATGATGCAACAAAAAGCACTTATGATTTCACTGTCCACTCGTGGATTTTTTCTGAGTGGGTCCTCTGGAAAGAATCTTCTAATACTGTAGTTAAATTTAGTATGTCAACCCCAAAGTGCAGTAAATAAAAGCCAAAGTCACTGTATGGAAACACTAAACTCTAATCAGGTCCATGAAAGATGAGCAACAAAGAGAATTATTTGACAAACCGAAACCTTAACCATGCCCCTCCCCCCCTCCCCTCCAGGTCCTCTTAGGTTACTGCTGAACAGCTTTGTGTTGAACAAGACACTGGCTTCCTGTTCTCGTCCTAATGGTCTTCCTTACAGACCATTGTCAAATATTTTTGCACTGACTGTCATGGCTCAAACCCAACAGATGTGTTGATAATCTGTCCTTATACCATTACTATTTACATTATAACCATTAGTTTGTTTCGTTCGCCTACATGCACTGCAAAAATCTAAACCTTACCAAGTGTATTTTTGTCATTTCTAGTCAAAATATCTCATCACACTTAAAATAAGACTCAATCATCAGATTTATTTTTAGACAACAGATTTTGAAAATCTTATTTCAAGAAATTTTATCAAGATCATTTTCACTTGTTCCATTGGCAGACTTTTTTTTTTTTACTTGAAATAAGCACAAAAAAAAAAAATAAAAAATAAAAAAATTAAAAACATAAAATTCTTGAATTAAGTGGGGGAAAAAATCTGCCAGTGGAACAAATGAAAATTAGCGTAATAATCATATTTTGTGAAATGAAAAACATCATATGTGTAGATAGTGACACTTTTTTCCCCCTATTTTTTTTGTTTGTTTTAGCAAAGTCAGGTCCCACCACTTGGGACAGGATTCCAATTCTATTAGTGAAAAAGCAAAAATACAAAAATGTCATGAATCTGACACCTACTGGAGTCAAGATATAAAATCATCTCCAACTCTGTAGCTATTGAGAACAAATCCTAAGTAAATTTGGTCAATGCCAAGATGCAAATACCACACAGAAACAAACACGTCTGTTTCAGCTGGAAATAAATCAGTCTGAGCAGAACATTTTCGGGGCACTGATGACAACACCAATCACACATGAAGAACAAAGATCTGTTCAGACCTCGCATTAACGTCTGTCCTGACAGATCCAGGTGCAAGTGACTGGGTTTAGTGAGCACATCTTAGTGGACTTTTGGAAAATGTTAGACGTCTTTAAAACAGTTAAATTTTATTTGCACAGCCCTATATCACAACAAAATTGTGCTTTACAGGGTTAAACAACAGTCAGATAAAAACAAAGGTCAATCAGTAGATGAAGAAAGTTAATGTCCTGGGTGTCACCCCGTACTCTGACCCTCCTTCGCATCGAGGAAAAACTCCAAAAACCCAGTATATATTACACCAATGACATGTTAAACACAGCTCCAGGATGGATACCAGTTCAGACTCCCAGCTAATGCGTCCCAGACCACCTCTGAATACGTCCTTACATGTGTCCTGCGCTCAGACCTTGCATTAGAGTTGTCCACAAGTGATTGATTTTAATGCCAGGTCTGACCAGGGCCAAAGTCATTGTGCCGAGTGGTGTTTGGCTCTCGACATAGATGTAAGACTTCAGTTTCATCCCCTTGATCTCTTTTATTTTCAGTGTTAACACATGCATCTCCTTTACCATCCTCTGAGTTCCCATTGACTGTTGAATGTATAAGGAGCCTTATGAAAATATGCACGATAATGTTGTGTTCCATCCACCGTCCACCCTACAACTCAAACCTGCAGGACATCCTTCAATGACAAATTAAGTCGTAACTAGAATGGCACTCAGTAGAGTGCTGACCTCCGCCAAGTGCAACAACCCCCCCACCATAAATATTAGTCCCTCATTTATTTGGACAGCATTTTAAGATTCTTAAGTCCATGGACTATATGAGAAAACATGAGTCGCCATCGGGTAGACATTTGTTATTATTACCACAGCAACGCCAGAATCCTTTAAAAAAAATTCTTGGATCCAGACAGTGATCCGGATCAACTCCAAAATTTAATCATCTGTTCCTTGTCTCAGAGAGAAGATTTCCTGAAAATTTCATTAGGTTTAGTCAATAATTAACCGAGATACTGATAAACTAAATTTCTGGCGCCACTGACCACAATGTTAACGAAAATTTCAAAGTGATCCAGAATCCAGGATTTCTTCCAGATCAACCCCAAAGGTTAATGGGTTCTTCCCAGCCCCACACTCTACCCCTCCACCAAATTTGATGGAAATTGAGTCAGAAGTTTTTGTGAAATCCTGCTAACAAAGAAACAAACCAACAGACGTGGGTGAAAACATAACCTCCTTGGCGGAGGTAACTACACGTTTCCATGCACAGACTGCATTTGTGGACAGATGAACTGTGACATCATTCATTAGTCTCTGAACTCAAGGTTTCTGACCTGTCTTTCCAAGACTTTTCCAGGACATTTTCCGGTATCACGTCATACACAAGTCCAGTGGTTCTCAACTTGGGTCTTCGTGGCCCATTATCTTGCATGTTTTAGATGTTTCCCTCTTCCATCACACCTGGAAGCCATTACATCGTTATCAGGCTTCTGCAGAGCTGGATGAAGAGCTGATCATTAATTGATTCATGTGTGATGGAAGAAGGAAAGATCTAAAACATGCAGGATACTGGGCCACAAGAACCACTGCACAGATCCATTCCCCTGTTCCCCTGTGTTCTTTAGAAGTGTTCTTTTCTACAGTTTTAACTCACATTTACCCAGATTATTTCTATGTTTATTATTCAGACATTTTATGTGCATTCTATGGCTAAAATTTATCATAGAAATGTATCAAATGTACATATAATACAAATGTATCCTAGAATAATGCAAACACACAGATTACAGCGTCATTAATCTGACAAACTGGAGGTACAATGTTCAACTGGACAATTCCCAATTCAACTTACTCTTCTGCACTTCCTCTAATAATATTTTCAATAAATAACTGAAAAACGCTTTCCTTCATTTCATCGTATTTTAGGCACACAAGGTCGCAAGGCAGGGGGACGATAAATCATTTTAAATAAATCATTTTCCAATATAACTTAAGCGTTTCCAGGACATTTGACCTTTTTTTCTCATTTTCCATGACTGGAAAATTAGTTGATCATTTTCCAGGTTTTCCAGGATGTGTGTGAACCCTGTGAACTGCCACATTGTGATGTAGCTATCACCATGTTGAAGATTTCTAAGCCATACTGACCATATTTGGACAAAAGTGGTGTTGCTGCAGGATTACAGAGGTGGTCTAATGGTACGCACTAACATATGGACTGTAAAATGGTAAACTCCACCAAGCGTTGTGTAACAAATCCATTTTACAGACTGAACTTAGCTGAACTGATTAACCATAGTATATAATCAAGCTGCCTTTCAGGAAATAACGTTTCTAACACTGTGCTGTGGTGGTGAAGTGGTTATTACCGCTGCCTCACAGCTCTAAGGTTCTGTATTTGATTCCATGTCTGATCGGTGGTCAGTCTGTGTTGTTCTACCTGTTCTCCCTACGACACATGGGTTCCAGGTTTTCTTCAAAAACAGGTACATGCACTGCTTAAATCTAACCATGTGTATTTTTGTCATTTCTAGTCAAAATATCATCATCATCATCACACTTAAAATAAGACATAATCACCTAAAGAGTAACTTTTCAGATATAAGAACTTTTTAGACAATAGATTTTGAAAATCTTATTTTGAGAAGTCTTACCAAAGTAATTTCCACTTGTTCCATTGGCAGATTATTATTTTTGCTTGAATTAAGCAAAAAGAAAAGAAAAAAAAAATCTGCTCATGGAACAAGTGGAAATTATCTTCTGCAGATTTCTTGGATGAAGATTCCTTCCACATCCCATAGACGAAGACAGATTCATGTAAAAATATACAACTATTTCTTTAAGGTTTTTTTTAGTTGACAGACATTTCGCTTGTTTTAAGTCTTCTATCTTAAAATTGTGTTTGTTATCCCATCAGATTTGGTTGCTAATAAAAGCCAATTTGATCATATTTAGGATTATTAGGCTTGTTTCTAGCTGGGCATTTTTTTTTTTGCAGTGTTGGAGCTAAGGTCATTTGGCCTCGGTTCTATGGTTTACAGAAACACATCGCATTTTATTGTAGTTGAATGGATTAAGTGATTCTGTCTGGGAGAAAATCGACTAACACCTTCCAAATAACATGTAAAACATACATTTTCCTGTGGTTTATAGAGACACTACGAGATAAAATGCCACCCAATGTGAACAGCAGGAAACAAAATATTCATAATTAATGGCTTTACCCTCTACTTCAGAGCCTTTATTTATGAATGTAATGTGATTTCCTGCAGTGCCAAGAGCTACAATTATTGCTGACAAATTAAATCTAAAGTGTACCTGCGGCTGATCAACAAAATTATAAAACCTGAAGTGATGTGTTAGGTTCTTACTTAGTGAGCCATTAGATGGTTGGGCGGCCAATCACAGGAGAGAAATGTAGTACTAATGGGCAGATATTTGGAGGAAAAAAATATAACCAAATGTCACATGACTATGACATATCAGTTCCTTCCTAGCTTTGAAGCTCCCTATTCAACATTCCAGAGGAGGTGTTTGATCTGCTTCTCATTTCTTTTTCAGAGAACCGAGCCAGAGCCGGATAAACAAAAACTGGATGCTGATATAAAGCGACTTGTATAATATTGTCATGATAATGCACATGAGCCTCTTGCAAACAGGCTTTCAGGGACCCAGATTTGAGTTCACCGCATTAGGCAGGTCACTAAGAACAGAGCCCTTTAATTTCTCTTATCTCCATAATTACACATAATCTCTTAGTCTGTCAGTATGTACGATAAAAATAACAGGGTTTGATGGGTATCCTGCAGGGACACAATGATTTAACTGGAAGGCTTTTCATTCCTTTTTACTTCTTTTAGATAAGACGTGCTTCTCTAATCTAGCATTTAGGATGTCTGTCAGACGTAAATGAGTCATCGTATGAGTAAATTATGTACATGCCAGTCAGAACGGGGAGATGATTCATAATATAGTTGTGAGTGTTTTCATTGAGAGCAGGTGACTTAACACTATTGACATGAAATGAATGATTTATTTATTTATTTTTTTTTTAACTTTAAATAAATGCCCAAAAGGTTGAAGCTGATGTTTGAAGATAATAAATTCAACTAAAGAACTTCTTATGTGTCCAATTCACAGATAAGAAAAACACTTAAACCTGTACAGAACAGTAGCTCAAGTGTTGGGCCATGACATTTCAGGGTTTTCAGATTCAAACGTGTTCAAAAGTCACATCTGCCATGTGATCAACCTCCTTGAACACGACTGGACAGAACTTTCTCTACTGGCGCTTTTCCACTTACATGGGACCAGCTCGGCTCGGCTCGACTCGTTACTCCTACACAGTGCGTTACTTCCATGTTGTCTGCTCAGAGAGTTGCGGAAAACTTGCTCATTGCGTATTTTAGTATCATCTGGATTATTACGTCCGCCACTAAAGACTGAATCTACGTTCTCTCTATGATGTAGTTTTGTTCTGTCATCATGTGGATTCATGTTTCACTATTTACGGTCTACTTCCATGTCGGATTCAGAGAAAACTGTCTGACCAATCAGTGGTCTACAGTGTCGTGACGTCAAGTTTTGGTATCTGCTCCAGGATTTTGGAATCTCGACTGAGGCGGTACTAAAAAAGTAGTATCCTGTCCAAGGTTCCAGGGTCCTCTTTCGTTATGGAAAAGCGAAAGAGCCGTGTAGAGTCGAACCAGTACCATGTGTTACATTACATTTGGCTGACGCTTTTATCCAAAGCGACTTACAAGGTATAGGCATGTAAAGCGTAAAGAGCTTTGCCCAAAGGCCCACTTGGTATTAGAACTGGCAACCTTCCGCACGTAAATAAAAGTAAAGTAAGTAAATAAAAACAACAGGAACATAGTCTCTGTTCATAAAGTCTGTACATGGTTTCCTTATTCCTCAAATTTGTCATGTTCTCGTCTCAATGCAAATGTGAGTTTCTCCAACTGGGAAATTCCTAATGTGGGTAATTTTTCAGTCATTCATTTTCTACTTTCTTGTGAGCAACCAACATAATATTCAACAGATTTATTTATTTATTTTTACAGAATAATTTCATCATTCCAGGTTGTGTACCTAAGAAGATGACCCTAACATTTAAAAGAATCCTTGTCCCAGTGTCTTCATTAATACTTTGTTTTATTTTCTCCCAATACTGATATAATTTAGGACAGCTCCAAAAAACATGATGGTGATGAGCTTCATCCCACATGACCTCCAACCAGATGTGTCTGCATTTGGACCCCCTCTGTACTGGTGTTCTAAAGAAGACAACCACACATTTCCATGAAAAAGTACTTTTCCATGAATTCTCTCAGCCATGATTGTGACTATTTTAAATTGTATCTGTACTGGTTATGCTTACATTCATTGTGCTTCGTGTATTATAAGCAACAGAGGCAAAAACAAAACAAACAAAACACCACCAATGCATCAGACTGGACCATATTTCATCATGTGAATTATACGTGGGGGCAGAACCTATGGGAGCAGCCATTGCCGGTAATAAGTGGCGTACCATGTGTTCATGCTTCTTTTTTGTGCAGCTGTAAGCTTTGCACTCCGTCATTTTCCTACAGTAGGATTCTCAAACTTTTTCACACCAATAACCACTTTATCACTGAAAAAAATAATAATAATAAAAATTCACAAACCACCTCACCAGCCAGCCAGTGTCGCACTCCCACCCTGAAAAAAAAAAACCTCTTTAAACAGCCTATGTTACAATATTATTCTATTTTGTATATTGCAAATTAAGTCTGCGGTATCTTACAAATGCTGGTAATAGCTCGATGCTAACAGAATGTCTTTGCACCTTGTTGCTAACATTGGTCGTCATTTGGACAACTTTTCTCTTAAGTCACCAATCCATTATTGTATTTTCAAACTGTTCAAGTCACTCTTCATTTCATTTGCTTCATTGTTCATTTCTGGTAATTAGGTATTCTACTTAATTTCCATCAGAAGTCACAAGAAGTCTTTGATATGACAATAGGCAACGTAGATAACCTAACTGGATAGACATAGTGATGTGAAACACAAGTTTGTACAGACAAATTCAATAAGTCCACTTTTAGGTTTACTTAGGCTACATTTAATTAAAAAAAAACAATTATCTGTTCTCGTGACTTTATTTTGGAAGTCAGATAAGGGTGATTTGAGAAACACTGATAAATTCGACTTTTTATGACTCTGGTGGACCGCCGGTGTACACCACCAGCACTGAATGATAATGTGTCATCTTAGACCAGTGTCTGCTGCACAGGGTCAGTGACCAGTCCATCACAGTCCACGTAATCAGACAAAATAAAACTGCGTCACTACCGGTGCTGGACCAGCCCATGAAGGAGGAAACATGTCTGACCATGACTGACTGACGGAGCAGTGACTTAGTACTTATGTGTACTTACCAACGAGCTCTAACGTAAGTGACCTGACGGAACCGCTAGGATTATATGTGATGTTTCCAAATAGCTACAATAAAAATTCACTACAGTAGCCTTTAACAGCCCTGACGATGCTGAGGATCCACAGATGAATCCCCGGCATTTCTCCAAAAAAAAATAAGTCAGATCATGGAGACTATAATCCTGACGACGCAGTTTTATGAATCCTCAGAGGAATCTTCCTTGCAGTTGAAAAATGATCGTGATCTGGGGTTGGTTCAGCTGATCACGTCCTGGTTCAACAATATTATGTGTCCATAAAATGAGGTCAGATGAACCTCAATATGCTGGATGACCTGGTCTGAGGATTTGGTTTTCTATGCAGATGACACAGACATATTCCAAGATGAAAATACCAGGATTCATTGCGTTGAAAATGCGACAGAGCAAATCAGGGAGTATAAGACATCATTTTCACACATAGTTTAGACATCACAGAGTTAACACCTGAACCCTACTGAGAATCCTTGGGAGATGCTGGAGAAGACTGTATGCAGCATTTCAGCTTTCACATTATCAATAAAATAGAGCCATGTAACATTAAATCTTACCACAAGTAAATTACAGATTATAAGATTTGTGTTTACATATTGTGAGTGTGTATTGATTGTGTATTTGTGTGTTTATGTCAAGCTGTTGCATTGGGAGTAGGCAACTGTAGACGAGAAAAGCAGGAAGAAAACCACTGGAGTGGGAGGGAAGAGATGTACCCGGAAAAACTAAACAAAACAAACCTGAAACAACTTTAATCAGCTATTTAAGCAGCTGTGTTCAGTACAGCTATATGCCTTATATATCACACTAGTTTTTTTCTTTCTTTTAATTAAAACAATAAGAGTCTGAGAAAAAATAAAATGCAACATGTTACATGTCTAAATTCACAAAACCGTGATAATTAATCCCCCAAGGGGTATTGATTTTGGTTTGGTTTGTTTCTTTGTTTGTAAACACTCAAGCTGCAAAACTATGGATTGAACTCATTCCAAATAGAAAGTTCATATTTTTATGAATTTTTCAAATCTTTTTTTTTATTATTTATTTGCTTTATAATGGGCACACTTTCACACGTCTATAAAAACATACATTTTATTTCCATGTTCCTGGAACATATATAGATGGAGTTGATATTCTGACATCAGCACACACATAAACATGACATCAGCTGGATCGATGCCAACATAAGTTCCAATACATGTGAGGGGCGGGGTTTGTTGTGCCTGGCACCACTTGTTAATAGTTTTATTTTTGAGAGTCTAGTTTACTTTGTGTTCCTCACATCAGCTGGATATTCATCCAACAGCTGTGGCCCACCATCCGATGTTCAGCATACATAATGATTAAGGCCACAGGATAAGGATAAAAAAATGTGCCAGAATCATCAGCGGCTCAGGTTAATCTGCTGTTGGCAGTGTGTGTGTGTGTGTGTGTGTGCGTGCGTGCATGCTTTGCATTAACATTATTACAGTGTGTGTCTGCTGGTTACCAGGGTTTGGGTCTCTATCGTACAGGACTGGAGCTGCAGTAGTTCTGCTGGTAAAGGATGGAGTGAAGCTAATGGAGACTTAACTGCAGTAATTCCAACTTTGAGATTGACTTAAATGCTTGGCAGTTTTGGACTCAAGAGGGATATTGAAATGAGGTAACCGAGCTGTAATGAAAACATGTCAGATTTGTGACTTCCATAACGATTATTTTGCCTCAATATTGGGAAACAGCTTTTATTAAATTCTTTCAGGTCATTTTGACTCATTTGATTAACATAAAATAAACACACGACTGGCCCTTTTACTGCATGCATGAGCACTAGTGACGTTCTTTTAACTCCTCTGGTTTCCTAGTTTAAGTCTAAGGTTGTTTTCACACAGTGTACTTGAGTCTGTACTTGGGTACGTTTACACTTTTCCTGCAGATGTCACGTTCACAGGTACCGTGGCCGTGCTCGACTACAAACAGGTGTTACAAGGCCGAAGCAGTAGGTGGCGGTGTGGGAGGATTTCTGTTATTATTCAACAAACAGAAGTCGGAAGAAGACAAACCTTTATGTTTTCAACCAAGTGTCTGTTCTGTTCAGTTGTTGACAGTGGAAGACCGACCCTACTTAAGCCAGTTTGAGGTAACGTGAAGAGTAACCTTCAGTGTTCCTGATGGATCACAAATGCCGAGTTTCAACTACATGGTACCGGCTCGACTTGAGTGTTTTGCGTTTCCATAACGAAAGAGGACCTGGAATCTGGTACCTGTTACTTTTTTTGGTAACTCCTCTGCCATGGTTCCAAGTGTTACTAAACCATGACGTCTCAACACTGCAGACACTGATTGGTCAGTTTTCTCTGTGACCGATTTACATAAATCAGATGCAGAAGTAGACAGTGAATAGTGATCCATGAATCCACATGATGACAGAACAAAACTACACCATGGTCGGTCCAGGAGATTCAGTCTTTGGTGGCGGACGAAAAAATTCAGACGAAAAAATACGCAATGAGTGAGTTTTCAGCAACTCTGAGCAGATGACATTACTCGAAGTAACGAGTCGAGCTGCTTCCACAAACATGGCATGGAAACACGGCATATATATGTGATTATATATCTAGCACGGATGTGAAAAATATGACCTCGGGGACAAAACCAAGAAAGTGCATAAATTATACCGAAGATATTAACATCAATAATAATGTACAGACCAATATGATCTGAAGTGGGTTGGACCAGTAAAATAATAACTTAGAACTAATAATAATAATAACAATTTTTCCTCTTTGTTTTAGTGTATACAAGATTGTTGACTTACTGGAACTATTGTTGTCACTGTTTTGGAAATGGCCAAGAAAAAAGTCACTTGTCTGATAAAAGGTTAAAGTACTACAGGATAATTATTTCCTTGGGGAAGATGCTTTCAATAATTTTCTTTATATTTGTTAATCATGTACACTATATTAATATTAAACACAGATCACTGGTTATTACTATAGGGAGTAACATGCTGTATACACTACACTGTGTAACATCCACTATGTGATTTTAAATCTATTATTTATGATGTTAATGTCTTTTAGTTGCTTGCTTTGCTAATAGCAGCGTTATTTGGCCATGCTCTTCCCTGTCTGTCTTGTCCTTCACTTCAGTGTATTAATAATATTTGGGTCCGTCTGTTACTCAGGCAGTTTAAAATGCACAAAAAGACATCAATAGACACGTTATCGAAACAGTTTAGTAAGCACCGCATTAGGTAATAGTTACTCAACTGTTATGAAAAAGCACTTCCTTGAATTTTTGCTAGAGGTGGTTTTTGCTAGATTTTTCTTCTTTGAAGAAAATGAAAATAAGGCTAATGTGGAATGATAAAACTAAATTATTTCTCCAAGAAAGAAGTTATTTTCGATATGAAGCATCAACAGAGTGCTTTGCCCCTTCTACGTTTGTGTGTAACAGCCTATAGTGTTCTGATACATATACACATCCTGGTTTATTCACGAAAAATCACCTTTTTGTGACATTTTGTAATGAGCAGACTTTTGGGGTGAGGGTCTGACAACTTTATTTATGCTGCAAAACCTCAGAATCCTCATTCATAAAATTTGTTGCTGTAATCGCTCATGAAATATTTGCATTCTAAGTAAAACCACAGCAGTTCAAAACAATACCCGCCTTGCAAATTAATAAGGAAATGGGGGGAAAAAAGTGCCCACACTGTTTAAAAACCATTATGCATTTGCAGATGTTTTAGAGCTGAAGAACAATTATCCCAGTTTCCGCCTCCCCCATAACTCTGCACCACCCAAAGCAGCTACCTCCAAAGATGCTTCTCCAAAAATAGCATCGGCGACAGCTGCATCTTCATCTGTTTAAACAAAGATCCAGTGACAACACTGATCTGTGTATACCTTAAAACACAACTGTTTCATCTCTTATGTTAATTGTGCTGGAGACGAATCCTGTGAAACAAAATGGTTAAAAAAAAAAAAAAACATCCATTTCAGTCCCAAGATACACCATAAATGAATGGATTTATGTCCTCGCTGTGATTAATAGAATTAGTGAGTGAAACTGTATCACATACTAATTCCATAAAGCTATGTTTTCCAGTGAGTTCACAGAAATAATTTATCTTCAAACCTTAATATAATTAAAACATGATTAATATTATACACAGGCTCGCCACATCATCAGTTAAGTGATATATAAATCATTGATTGCAGTACGACCACTCAAAACAGTGTGTGAAAGTCATTTTAATTTTAATTAGACCTGATTTTGCTTCACAGCACTTTATAAACACAATTGTCTTCAAACAAAAATGCTGTATCTCTTTGTCAGTATAAGTTGCTGGACCTATTTTATAAAGATAATCACCTGAAAAAGTAGAAGAAAATGATGTCCAAATATGCTCAAGGGGCAAATTGCTTAAAGATTTTTTTTTTTTCCTGCCATTGAATGTGGATTATGTGCATCCATGCCGACTATATGTACACTTAAATGTCATATTGTTATTTTTGCCAAAGCTGTGAAGTCATTTATCAAGCCTGAAAGCCCATACATATGGATGCAAACAGAAACTGGATATATCTAGTGTCTATTTGATTAAGGAGACCTTTGACAAAGGAGCCTGTACAGCAGAATGACAGCCGAAGCTCTGTGGGTTTACACTGCATAAAGCTCATCCTGAGGGACCAACGCCTAGTTGGAATTTAAAGCAGCCTGGAACACATACAGCAGTACCATTGCTGCGGGAGGCCTGATGAGAACGGGGGGTTGCGGGTGGGGGGTTTCAGTTTACTTACATATTCAGCGTAGGGGATGCAGATTGGGTTGTTTGCTGTGAATACCAAACAGTCGCCCAAAACCTCCCTTCTTCAACTGATCAGCATAAAGAAGCATGACAAACTGGGAGAACTGGCAAGGTGCTGAGTTCCATTTGAGGAAAATAGGGTATATACTGAGCCAAAAGTATAGACTTAAGGAGTACAAAGTATGCAATTAGAATTTCAGTCCAATTTGTACAAACCCAAAACCTTCATTTTTCTTGCGCTCATAGCAATTAGAACACTTTGTCTACATTTCAAAAACATACAGTAATTGCATCAGTGGATCCCATAACAGCTAGATAATATGGTGGAAGAAATTGGGACCGAGATTGAAAAATACACTAGCATGTGTGTGATGAGTCTGGATATAAAGACTGAAATTAGATAAAAACACTTATTATCCATCAGTCACGCCTTTCCTCTTTAGCAGCCATTTGTTTCTATGATTCTGGTGAGACCCCGTCACTCCGACCAGTGTTGGGAAAGTTCATTTCCTACATGAACTAGTTTGTTCATAGTTCATAATTATTTATAATTAATAGTTTGTTCATAGTTCCAAAAATGAACTAGTTCATAGTTCTTTTTTTCAATACATTGTTGTGTGCGAGCTATTATTTTCCAGTATCATTGCCAAAGCCCATATACAACCATCATTTTATCAGTTTTAACAATGAAACTATGTGTTACAGTTCATCTTCATATCAAATTTCGAATCTTTATCCAACCAGGGTTCACATTAGAATGTAGGGAACATTTTCCCATTGTTGTTGTGTGTTCAGTCCACACTAGCAGCTGCAGCTTTCACCCCTACCAGCCCAGATTTTCTTGTTGAAAGCCGGCGAGCAAAGTTTACAGACAAATGTGCGGTTATTTCCTTCCTCACCGACCTTTTCATAGAAGTCTTTTAAATGTTCATAATCTGTGTTACTCCGACCGGCTGCTACATGCTGCCGTTTTGTTTTGTCTTGTTCCGATGACGCATGAGCTGGTGGCTAGTGTGGTTGCCAAATTAAATGTTTTTCCGCTAAATATTAAGGGGCGGCTCTATGGTGTGTTTATTAATAATAATAATAATAATAATACATCAAACTTATATAGCGCTTTTTTGGACACTCAAAGACGCTTCACATTAGCCAAGTTTTCACCTGGAACACTACAGAAATCTTGAAACCTATTGAAGAAAGTTAAATAGATGCTGCATGCCGTTCATAGACACCAGAATGAACGAGTTCATAGTTCGTTCAGTTCACGTTCGTCCAAAATATGAACGAGTTCATGAACTATCGTTCAATGAATGCGTTCAGGTACAACACTGACTCAGACTATAAACGAACCATAAGGTCTGACCTAACGAATTACATAAAAGTAGGGATCACAGATCATATGACCCAAGTCATTTCAGTACTAGGTCAATGTCCCATATTCACAAAATACTGTCTCACAGTAAGAAGGCAAGATTAAAAACTACACGTTCAGGTTTTTTACTCCTTTTGCCAAACTGTAAATGCAACACAATGATCTAATTTGTGATGTTATGAAATACAATAAAAAGGAAAATGAGGATGGAAGTTGAGAATGGGTTCTGTCAGTGAACAATTAATTTGAGCTTTGATTAAAACATCACATTACCTTATGTTGCATCAAACTTTACAACAAGTCTCTTACTTGGAGGATGTTCCAAAAAATGTACATCACTTGTCCATATTGGAGTCACTCAAGAGAAATTATACTTAATAGGATTTATTCTGGGCATGAAATGTTTTCTACAAATGAAAAATTCTGAGGGATGGTAATTGTATAACGTTCCAAAGTTATTATAAATGTTCAATGTGTGTGCCGCTTGTGAACCTAACTCTGACCCAGATCCTTTTTTCTGACACAAACAGCCTTCTTCTTGAAACTTCTTATGCCACATCTAAATCTGCTCTCCTGTTGGCACTTGTTTATGAATTTTCAAACAAATTGACTTTGTAAATTCCCATTTGACTGTCTGGGTGTACTTCAATACACAGGATGTCTTTGTATTGTCTATTCCTGAAAGCAGAAAAGTAAAAAAAAATATGACACTTTTCTGGTGCAAAAGAGAAAACTAATTTTAAACAAATTATTAGGTGATGAAATAATGTCAAATTTTTTGGGACACCCTGTACATCCATGAAAACAGCATGTGCACTGGCCCTTTAAATGCACATGAGCTCTTCATGCCCCGCCCCCTCCAGGTTGTTAACCATGAGCTCTGTCCCGGTCAACAAACAACTGAACATTTGAGGTAATCAGCTCGAAGTTTGGACATATTTTCAGTTTTTACTACAACCACTACTGCTGATAAACAATTATGTCGTACTCAAAAGTCTTGACCTTCACTTTTAATCCTCACCAACATTAGTATCAACATTAGTGTTCCCTCTGTCATCTACATGTTTGGTGTTACTGACTTTCTTCTTCTTAAAAAACTTTACTTTCATTCCTGGTATTTGTGCAGCATAGTTAATTAAGAGCCCCGCCCCCTGGTGGATTGACTGACAAACAATCATTCCAACTCATTAAATGTCAGTAGCAGCACTTTGTACCAATCAGACTAATGACAAGCACAAATAGAAAATCACTCAGAGAGCGCAAACCTCCACCAAGCAGCACAGTTCCCCCACATATTGTGACTGGCTACTGACTATCTACTTTATTAGATTCTTGACACTGGAAACATACCCAAAGAAATGTGAATTACATGCTGCTAACAAAGAAATTGACTAATCCACATTTCCATAATGGTGGTTTTCTTCAGGATCTAGCTCCAAAACTATGGAAGATACATCTATAGAAAAGTCCATGGACTATATGAGAAAACATGAGTCGCCATCTGGTGGACATTTGTTATTGACATAAGCCGAAGAGTTGAACCCAGAAGCAGACCAAACCAACAAGGTCAGAAAAACACAGTTTATTCTCCTGAAGGAGACACCGTTCAAAAACATACAGTTCAGCACAAAGTAAAGCACAAAAATCAGTTTGTGAATCCAAAAGAGTCCGTGGCTGAAGCACTGGGTCCGGCAGGCTTGGGCTGAAGTGTGGTCCGTGTTCATGCAGAGGTCGGAGGAGGGGGCGAGCAGGCAGACGAGGTCACAGGCGAGGGTCGTTACCAAAACCGAATCCAATACGTGGTCGGGCAGGCAAGGGTTGAAGGCGGGCGGTGGTCTAACTCAGGTCCGGCTCACAAAACAGGTAGGTACACAGGAATCAAATCAGAAACAGGAATGTTGGATAGAACGGTTAGGTTACAATCTGGCAATGAGCAGAGGAAACCATTACTATATATAGTGGCCACCTGATTAGGACCAGCTGTGCCCATCAGGTGGCCACAATCAATAATTAGGTCACAGGGTGAATCACAGGCACAGAAGGAGAACACACCCTCCACAGAGCATTACATCATAGAATCATGACATTATTACCACAGCAATGCCAATAACTAATGGAGAATCCTTTAAAAAAATTCCTGGATCCAGACAGTGATCCAAGCCCCATTGACCCCAATGCTAATGGAAATTTCAAAATGATCCAGAATCCAGGATTTCTTCTGGATCTCCTAAAAGTTAATAATTTCTTCCTTGTCCGATTGCCAACAAATACACCAATGAGAGCGCAGTGTCACAGAACGTCAGCCAATGAGAGCGTAGCATCACAGAACGTCAACCAATGAGAGCACAGTATCACAGAACGTCAGACAATGAGAGCACAGCGTCACAGAACGTCAGCCAATGAGAGTGCAGCATCACAGAACGTCAACCATTGAGAGCACAGTATCACAGAACATCAACCAATGAGGCCGCAGTGTCACAGAACGTCAGCCAATGAGAGCGCAGCATCACAGAACATACACCAATGAGAGCGCAGCATCACAGGATATCAGCCAGTGATGATGCATCGTCACAGAAAGTCATCTAATGAGAGCGCAGCGTCGCAGAGCATCAGTCAATGACAGTGCAGCGTCACAGAATGTCAACCAATGAGAGTGCAGCGTTACAGAAGGTCAGCCAATGAAAGTGCAGTGTCACAGAAGTGGAGTTTAGTGCCTGTTTATTTTTAGCTTTGGTTTCAATGACATACAGAAGAATAGAGACATAAAGTACATGTGTGTTCAGTTATATGACAGACTGTAGAACTCCATGTCAGAATAAACTGCCACTTATGTCACTGAGTAAGAGTTCATTTCAGATTTAATCAGGAGAAATCCTACTTTGTTGGCCCATGAATAACATGTGATCAGTGCAGAGATTTGTTAAGGGAAACGAGTCATTTCTCCCATAGGACTCCAAACAGATCAGCCTCTAGTCATCCTTCAAACCCCCCCGAAGATACGATACATTTATACAAGAAAAATTTAACCTGTAGCCTTAAGGAAACTGCATTTGATAAGACTAATGTTACTATACAGTACTGTATAGTAGTGGAATACATATTTTAAGACACTGTAAACATCTCACCTCCAGTTTTACCATCTTGATCACATCTCCCCGACCATCTGCTCATTCGTATTTGCTGCGTCTTGCCTGTAAAGGATCGTTACAAGTTCTTGTTTCTATCTGTGTCCCCATGAGATCCTGTGATGCACGTACGGCTCTAATGTGATATCTTAATAATGTAGTATGTGATGTGCCATTGTTGAATGAATTGTTGCTGTAGTATGTGCATGTTTGA
The DNA here is from genome assembly GCA_029822895.1 of Maxillicosta whitleyi. Taxonomy (NCBI): domain Eukaryota; kingdom Metazoa; phylum Chordata; class Actinopteri; order Perciformes; family Neosebastidae; genus Maxillicosta; species Maxillicosta whitleyi. The sequence goes on from JAPSES010000001.1 coordinate 9,371,255, forward strand.
GATTAGGGGAAAGATAAGTGTGTTAATGCCAGGCCTCAGATACTCATTGGAAACTAAGAGACAGACTCAAGTCAGTTGAGTCTTGTTTGTACATGTGAATAAATACTGTTTTGTGTTTTATGGCGCTGCTGAGTTTGTCTCAAGGTAGCCTAGAGGAAAGGAACTGTGATGGAGCTGAACACAAAGATTGGACCAACTGTCACAGTTGCTGCCAGGCATTCTCTGTTTGTTCCCACTGTGCTGTTCATCTTTAAATGTGCTCCGACATCTTTATAAGTATTATTGTTTGTACCTGTTTAAAACATGGCATGTCAGAAATGGTTTGGCAAAATGTTGTCAAATTTGGAGCGAACCAGTGGAGTCAGGAAACAACTACAAAGATTTTGGTGGCCAAAGGTAAAAGGTCAAGGTCGTTGTGATGCTACAAATATGTCAAATAACTAAGGCTGCAACGATTAGTCGACATCGTTGATAATGTCGACAATAAAGTTTTGCTGACATGAAATGTTATTGTCGACTAATTGTATCGTTTAAGTATGGTGACTGCGTAGAACGACTTTAGGAAGCAGGATTTTACTTTTCGAAGGAGAACTTTTATTTTGACACTTCCGGAGAAGCCAGGAAACAGATTACAAACATGATGTATATTTCTGGAGCCGCCAGATAGCGGCGCACAGCCCTCTAAGTCACGGTTCCACTTTAACACAAACATAAAACGCAAGATTTCAGTATAAAAACACAGGATTTGTCTATAAAACATTAAAACAAAAATAGAAATAAACATTTGCATCAACAACATGTTCTAAGTCTAACAATATAACCCCGAACACAGAACCCAGCATGCTGCCGCTTCCTGACCCTGGGTTGCTACAGTATCGCGGAATAATCATGACTAATGGTTACTGTTACTGTAGATTAGTCAACTACTAAAATAATCGTTAGTTGCAGCCCTTCAAATAACATAAAGTTGAAGTGGGAAATGATGCTAGTGAGAACAATAATGATACTGTTGTTGTATGACAAGGGTTTGAGCTGTTGATTACACTCACAGCCTCGTCTGTAAAAGACAAATTCCAGTGTTTGTGAGATGAACTGAACATATTAGGACAACCACAACATGTATGTGAGCTGAGGAGGCACAGATCACCAGATGTTTGGTACCTGGACTTTTTAGAATTATATGATGGTACCTTGACTTACAACTGCACCGACTTACTTGGCTGATTTTTTTGTTTTGAGTTGCAAGCCAAAATCCAAGTTATGAACGATCCTCAGATATAGATGTTGTAGCCAATAAAGAGAAAAATGTTGGAGGACAGTTTGTAGGTATTCTGGAAGTGGATGGTCCGGGTTCCCCCTGTCAACCCTGTTTTTATGTAACCGACTCACAATGTAGCTCTTTCATCGCACTTCATCCCTGTGGCTTTGGAAAATTCATACTGACTATTGACTCTTGAAATGTTTGTTACTTTAGGTTTTTTTTTTTTTTTTTTAATGTAATTGTCAATTTGAAGATTATTGTGATGTTATCTATTACAGGTATCATCTCCTGCTCCGGTCGCTGTCCAGAGGGGAGGTGCTGAAATACTTTGCTGCATCTCTGGAAGATGTGAAAATCGGTCATCCAGAAGACGTCAAATACGCCTACATACGTCAATATGCAGGAGATAAGTTCAATATAAGTTAAACACAGGTTCATAGGATGATACTTATTAGAATAGATGTTTTGGACATGCTAGACATTATCTCGACATATTTCGACCTATGGGGCTGGAACAGATTAATGACATTTCAATTAATTTCAGTGTCAAAAAGTGATTTGATATATGAGCAAGTTTAGTTATAAGCTCAGTCATGGAACAAATTAAACTCTTCATTTTCATCATTTTACTTTAGTATTTTTATCTATTGCTGTATTTGGCCGAGTCGTTCTCATATTAACTAATGAATATATTCATTTCATAGATTGTGCGTCTTAGTCACACACCTCTTCTCCTTATGCTACAGATTTCCTGCTCAGCACAGTTACAACTTCTCTGCTCCAACTTAACTCAGTGTTGCTGAAGTGATAATAGAACATCTAACTCTGGTTGGAAGTGTGAAAATGAACCCTAATTAGTTATTAGCACATTTGACTGAAGGCCTTGTTTGTTTTGTAAGTTGGCTAATACAAGTGGCACTCAGGAGGTTTTGGTTTTAGGTTCCTGACAGATCGTCATATGTTGTGATCATATAGGATCTTATTCAGTACCGGTAAAGGAGACGTGTGAGTCTGTGTTAAATGATAGGTCTTACCTTCTTTATCACAGATAAGAATTACACGCTGAATTTGGTTCAAGATGTAAAAGACAATGAAGTCATTCTTCAGTAAAATGAGAGACACCCTGACCTCAGTCATAGGATATCCCTGTTAGGGTTAGGTTTAAACAGCATCTAAGTAAAGTAAAGTAAAGTAATGGGATACATGTCCTTCATGGACATGTGTACACATTTTATTCAAATATATGTGGCTTCTTACATATGACCATTTTAGACCATTAAACAAATAATGAATGATGATAATGACCAGCCTGTTCATCATCATCATCATCATCATCATCATCAGTGGATTTAGTTGATGCAATAAGACAGCAAGTTAACACTGAAGTGTAAAAGTAGTAACAATCTGATTTTCTGCTCATTATAATCTTTTTCAACATAAGTAGCAGTGGTTTTGAAGCTAGTGGTGCATGAATATTATGTGTCCTTTTCATCAGTTATATATATATTAAAAAAAACACCCTAAATCTCTTGTCCTCGTTATTATACAGATGTAACGTTGCATATATTGGGAGGAATTTAAGCTAGAAAATGTGGTTTAGTTTTATTTTAAAAGTGTATAAATATAGTAAAACTGCATCACCACTATGCACTCTGCTCTGTTTGTGCCCTCCCCCTTCACTAGAATTCTGGCTTGCATGACGTCCTGGCTCTATTTCCCTCCTGCTTCTATTTTCAAAATAACAACAAGACAATCTCCTGAAATGTGTTTGAGTTCCAAGTTGTGAATGAAAAATGCCAAGCACAGAGAAGTGGTCCTGTCACCATGTGCATGCAGGCATAAAGGAGAGAAGAACAAAGGCTCAACCCCCCACCCCCCCTCATACACACACACAATATTTTTGCCTGGCGTGTTATGAATCTATTACAAATCCTTTTATAGCATGCTGAAGAATAGCCCTATGTGATACTGCACTAAAGGCTATCGCTCCGGAGCAGATGCCTAGCTTCAGTGTGGGAGTTCATCCCTTGACGAGGTTTCCACAAGCTGGGTTCATTGACATTAACGCTGTGGGGACTGCCATAACATCAGATGGCGCTTTGCTTTGGCCTCCTTCTGCACTGCTAAGCACATCCAGGAGTCTTTAATCTCTTAGGTTAAGACAATAAAGCAGTGACTTGGGGGAGCGTCCAGGAAAGGCCTGGTGAACACAAACACAAAGGTACAAAGACAGATGCAATCAAAAACCTGCGCAGGCGGACCACGGTGTTTGATAGTGTGTGTGATGTCTACAAGTGGACAGTATTCTGAAGTACAAACCACAGAACAGGTTGTGTCTCAGTCAAGAATACTGCTACTGGTGACACTTCAAGATCATTACAACAAATGACACAACACACCTCACCAGAAACAGTACAGTGGTTTTGTCAGATAATTAAAGGAACTGTCATGTCATCAGTGGTGGAATTTTATGAAGTATTTTTTTTACTGCTTTACTGTACTTAAGTAGTTTTTTTTTTTTTTTTTTTTTGTATTTGTACTTTACTTCAGTAAAAATAATAATGCATACTTTTACTTTTACTTCACTACATTTTGTG